>VXAY01000612.1:381957-506471 GCA_013399855.1 Oxyruncus cristatus | reverse complement strand
CAAGCCATGGTCACTTGGTTTGTTATTCATTATGACTTAAGGAGCACATATATAGAATGGAGATGTCTGGCAATGCCCACATAGTTGTGGGTCAAGAAAATTATGTTTGTCTCCAAATGCAATTTTATAAGCAATGATATCACAGTCTTCCTAAAAGCTGGTACAATTTTACTCCAAAATACAGAAACTGCAAATCAAAATGAGTTCCCATTCATTTTAAAGTGATAGAAAAGACATTTATAGGCAGATATATGGCAACCACAGCTATTACAGAATGTTGTTTAATAGAATTTCTAATTAGTATTCATATTTAGCACTAGTAAGCATTAATTAATATTACCATTTAATACAAGAAAATATAAAATGTGTGCAATAATAATAGAAGAAAACCAGCTTGCTTAAAATTCTGACAAAATCATAAAACAATCTACATTTATATCTGAGCAAATTTTGTTCTGGTTGTAATTACATTAATGAATGTTGTGGATCAAATCCTCATTTAGAGACACATTATCATTGTTGGGAGGGAATTTTCTTCTGTTTCCTTCTGTTCGCCCACACGCGGGCAAGTATGAGCTTTTAAAGTGTTTTCTCCTTATAAAACACCACAATTGTGCATTTCATGAAACATACAAACAAGGATCAAACACAGTCACTAGCTATGTATATGCTAAAGAACTATTATTTTTAGCAACTTTCAACAAGCTTCTGTATAATAATTTGCATGCCAAAATGCCTTATTTTGAAATTTTTAACTTCTTATGTCTTACCTAATAAAAGATACCATGAGTGTTTACCCAATATACAAAATTTAAAAAATAATCATCTTCAAAATGTCAATTACATCTTGCAGGACAATTGTGTATTTGGAACATGGGATTGATGTTTTAAAATAACCATTACAACTAATTGCAAGCATGTGATTAAATATAGCCTAACTATAAAACTGGAATGTTTTGGAAGTCTATGGAGGAAGTAGAACTAAGTGCATTCCACTGTTCATGAGATTCCAGACATGACACCCAAGTGAAGAGCTCTGATATTTATCTTTGCTTATGATTACTGATCTATTCAAGATTCTCCTAAGAAATTGCTTCTTAAAAGGATTCATTTTCTGGAAGGAAAACCCCAATCTCCCAAAAAATCCATAGTAACTTGCAGGTTGGGGGTTTTTTAATTTTTTTTTTTTTTTACTTTAATACAATTACCAGATTTGGATCTTTATTTCACTCTTACTGTTGTGCTAAAAATATCAACTGGAATTGCAAACCTAGATGATGTTCTCACAGATGGGCAAACTGTAGGCGTGAAGACAACTCAAGACACTGGAGAATTAATGGAGAAAAAGATGAACAGTAAATTCTGGCCACATCGTTTAAGTTCTTTATTTAGATTATTTCTTAGCAGGCTATTTTTTTATTTCAGTACCAGGAATATGTGACTCATAATTGGGAGAAGTAGCAAAGTAAAAGAATGGGAAGTGAATAGATTGGTTTGTCACTCAAAGATGAAGTGCATTACATCAATGCAAAGGTTAATAAACCTTAACACAATTTGTCTACCAAGCGTGAGTCTTTAAAATGTTAGGTGCCTAGTGGTGTCACTGACAGTAGACTTAAAAATTGCATTCTGTTATAGAAAAAGTGGTTTGCAATCTATTCACTTGATGCCTAAAACTTTGTTTGCTGGCACCTGTAATAAAAAACCGTTTGCAAATGATTCACAATGTGACTCACCATAGCTCCATAGCTTGTGCTAGGTGAACAGTAGCTCATCAGAATTGCTCTCTAATCAGTTACTTCAATCTGTACCAAGCAATGTATTGACTTTGTGCTGCTCTTTCATAAATCATTACTACATTGTACTGATCCTTCTTTTCATTCTTAACTGGTCTGTTCTATGTCTACACTTTTTAACTATTAAAGATAACATAGGCATCCATTTTCTTGCCATTTATTTCCACATTAAATATGATTGATAAAAAGCAAATACCCAGTTTAGACTGGGATTAAAAGTTTTCTCATCTTTTTGTCATTTTGTCTTTGGTTTGGCTTTATGCACACACATTGCCTTAAAGAAGCACCTCTTGAAATGTCTGGAATTGGTCTTGACAGAAGGGAAAGGTAAGTATTACTATCTCATTTTGCAAATAGGAAACCTAGAAAGATTAACTACATTGCATGGGGTGTCACTCCTCTGACCCATGAGATTCAGTTTCTTCATCACAAAACAAAGGTCCTTTGAAATTCTGGGATTTCTAGCATTTGCTCCTTCTTCACAATGTCAACTCCCATAAGCCAATTACTCATTTGTAAGGGAAGTTTAGTGGATTTTTTATTCTTTCTGATGTGAAAAGACTTGGGGTATTTGGGTTCTTTTACTGTTGTGTTCAGTGAGTCATAATACCCAGAACACACTCTAGTGTCATGAGTATCATCTTCAGCATCTAGGGTATTAATCATGTTAAGGGTAGGGTTAAAGAATAAGACAGAATTTCTCCCACAGAATTTTTCACAGGATGAGACTCAAGCTGTGCAAAGTCAATTCATTTTCCTTTTCTTGTCTTGTCAATATTGACATAAAACTTTTTCATAAGGAATATGAGACAGACAGGACCTACTAATTGGGAGGGGGAGGGAAGAGGAGGTCTTTCATTATCAGCACAAGCTGTGCTGCCTCATAAACAGTGAGTGATCAAATCTAATAAAGATAAACCCTTGAATGCTTGCTGCTCTACTGCAGCAACACACTGTGAAGGCTTCAGGCGCTGGTTTGGGGGAGACTGAATCCCAACATATGGAGGGACTGCCAACAGGCATGTAGGAGAAAAACAAAGCTGAACTCCTGCATCTCTGTTTCCTGCTGCCTCTCTCTGGCCTTAGGCCGCAAAGCCATTTCAGATGCTGGTTTTTAACAACACATAAACAATGAAAAACAGCCCTAAAAATCAGTCTTGGAAGATATTCTCTTTAAAGAAGCCAGACAATTTGGTATGGGGTAAAGTGGGACAAGGAACTCAAGGCACAGAAAAGTGTAAAGTTAGGGTAATTAAATGCCTTTTCTCATCAGAAATTTCTAGATTTAGGATTTAACTGTGAGAACTTCAGTATGTATACAAAAAAATCATATTTCTAAAGCTGAAAAAAAACATTTCCCTGAGAAACAAGGTATTTTTCTACTATTTCTGAGAGGCATAGACTGCATGATACTCTACAAGACATGACTGGGGGACCTGAAAACAAATATTTCCAGAGGTGATATTGTTTCAGAATTTAATTTAACCAGTTGTAAGTCCCTAACCGTGACTGATGAAAGGAAGAAAAAAACGAATTTCAAAAATATGGAAGAAGCAGATAAGTGTTTCCATAAATGTGTGACCCTTCAATTTTCCTCTGTATTTCAATGGGAGTTGTAAAACTGGAAGTTGAATTATTAGTGTGTCTTTTAAAATCTTTGGAACTAGTCACTCACTGTTCTGTGTTATTGAATAAGAGTATCACACTTCAAAAACTTTTAAATGCAAAATCTGTTTCTTTCTGTTGCTGTGAAAGAAGAGTGAAAAGCCTTGGGTTCTCTGGGTTTGTTTTTTTCATTGTTTTTGTTTGCTTGTTTTTCCCACAAAACCGGTAAAGTGTTGCCATGTTCTATTTCTAAGTTAGATATGAAGATTTTAGTTCCAAGCAAAATAAACCTCAATCCAATTACACTTAAGGATAAGCAGAAGAAGGAAGAGACATTATGAAAAAACCCAAACTCTGGAATCTTAAATCAAAATATCTATATTAAACTGGCTTTGCTCATCCCTAAACACTGCTACCTACTAATCAAGTCTCTTTCTAACTAAATACATCAAAGAAAGTGGGGCACTGCCAAATCTATATACACTAAAGAAGATATACTTGACTGTACTGAGATAAGAGATAGAGGATTTTGAGGGATTTTCGGAAAAGATTACATCCTTTAATGCCACACAAGAACGTCATGATTTACATTATTACAGAGCAGTGCCAAATGAATTAGTAATCGTTAGGCATTTATTCCAAAGTGTCATGAGAAACTCTTTAGCAATCACCTTCCAGAAAAGCACAAGTTAAAAAATTTGTCACATCCAGAAAATGTCATAGCACATAATGAAAAAGCGTAAGTTATCTGCAGAGTTGTTAACCCTGTGCTAACCCATCACACTACAACCTTGAGCTCCACTCCACTTGCTACCTGTAATGTCCTGACACCAAAACCTACAACTGATGCTGCAGCTTGCACGATGTTGATGTTGTTTGTTCAACAGAGACAAGAGAGGATGTGAATCACACCTGAGTATTTGCTGCCACCTTAGCAAATAAAAATTGATTCTCACCTGACAAAAATCTTGTTCATTTTCCTGGGGTTTGATGTCTCTTTTTACTATAGGCTGTTACCAGTTTTGGTTTGGATCACTTCCAATCTTTCATATTGTTACAGGATTGCAAGGAAAGAAAGATTCATTAGGGAAATAGAAAGAATGAGAGCAAAATAACATAAGCGAGTGCTTTGCTGGGAAAGTGGCTGGCCCTGGGAGTGCCAAGAGGCCTTACTGTCCCTATCCAACCTCTCTGGGGCTCCCCCAGGAGCCTGAAGCCCAGGATCCCATTTCAGTTCCCTAACTCCTGGCTGGCACAGTGGGACTGGTCCTGTCTGTCATGCTCTGCCCTGCTAGACCCCACGGGAAACTCCCACCACTCCAGGTCCTCAGAGAGTGTTTGTCACCTGGCAGAGACGAGAGAGATCAGGGTCTAGATTCCATTTCCCAAACCAGATTGAGATATCTTGTCCAGTTTCAATTTACATATTCAGGAAAAATGCATCAGGGACAAAGATTTATATACTTGACTGTGAGCCCCAACCTCTACTTCACACAGTTGTGCTGCCTTTTCCCCCTTTCTCTGCTTTCTTACATTTAGTTCTCTGTTGCACAGTGTTCAGCAATAGTATCTAAGAGTTAAAGATGAACCTTTTCCTAAAATTTACTGCACAGGATTCTGTACGTCCTTGTTTTAAGCATTTCTTGCAGGCAGTCTGTCAAAGGGATGTTCAATGATCTGGACTCTCACTTTCCCCAGGCACTGCACACTGCACAGAGAGCAGGGTGGCATGTGCAGAAACAGCTTGGTCTTTCTTCTAAAAATGCGTTTGCTAATGTGACAGTAATATGTTAGCCAATGTCTTGGTCAAAACATTATCCAATTCAACATATCCTTTATCGGGTTCAGCCTGAAAATCATTGGTTCCCAGTAGAGGAACAAATCACTGGGACCCAGGTGTGCAGCTGGTGTCAGTTGTTTTAAGGAAAATGTTATAAAGATCACAAGGATATGATTTTTGCCACCCTTCTGTGCTTGTTTTAGCTATTATATCTTCAGTGTCTTGGCTTCTGGAGGAACTACAGATTCTAACTGTACTCCCAATTTTAGGTGAAGAAAAAATATTTATATCTAAAAGCTTTGAGCAATTTATTTACTATTAATGTAAAGCCTTGAACCTAAATACCACTGCCACTTCATTACATAAATTCAAAAATAGATAATCTGACTTAAACATATTGTGAGGTATTTTAATTTGATCTTAAATTCAAACTTAACTCTTTCTTGATTAACAGTAATGGATTTCCAAGAGACTTTTAATTTAATTCAATAGGGTATAATTAAACATACAAATTAGAAAATACAATAGTGGAAGTAGTATGTATAAAATACTTTGCATATAATCCGGCATCATTATGATCAAAGTTGTCTTAAAATGGGCTCCATTTCAGTCTTTAGCTCCATGTTTTCAACATAGTAATGAAAATAACTTTCTTATTAGAAAAAATTATCTAAAAGCCCTCACTGACGCCCATACACCACCCTCAGAGAAAACACAGTGCTGCAAGTGCTGCAAGAATGGCAAAAGAGAATTTGATGTGGTGGTTCCTACTAATTCAGACTGAAGCATCAGGGAAAGTAATACGAAAGTTCTCAGGTTTGTATTTAAGGAAAAACAATTTTCAGATCAGATACTTGCTGGTTTTAATTTAGATATTGGATTAATGGTCTAAAATGAAAGCAACAGACTAAAATTGAGTGTTTTCCAACCTCCCCTAATTAAAATCAGCCAGTTCATTGTGTCTTTAATCAGAATCACCACTTCCTTGCCTGACCAGGGTGACCTGCCAGATGGGAGGGGTGAATGTCATCAAGGACCATCACAGACTCCTGATAAGGAATGAAAGTTTTAGAGAAACTGTGAACACCCTCTGAGGAAGAAATTAGACTGGTGAACTGGGGAAAAAAACACCTGCAAATTGTTTAAATAAGAACTTACAACAGAGGTCAACAGGGATGTTTCTGACTGAAAATCACCTGCTGGAGAAGAAATTAAGTTTTGAATACCTCACTCAATTCAGTAGAGTAAGTAGAGGACATTTTAAATTATTCATCTTTGTCAGAAAACCCTGGTTTCTATCTTCCATGGCCTCCTCTACTCAAAGTGTGTCACTGGAAAAGTATAACCTGAGATGAACTGCAGTCTAATAATAAGAACATAAAGTAGAGAAGCAAACAATGCCTCTGAGCAAAGGTCCATGAAGCCCATATCCCATTTCTAAAAAGGGCCTGTACAAAATGTATGGTGAGAGAGCTTAAGAATAGAAAAGCAGAGATTGACACTTTCCCTACTTCTCTGGTTTCCAGCAGTCTGCCATTTGGGGATTTTTTTCAGTTAAAAGCTGCATCTACATCCTGTTTTGTAACCCTTGATTGATTCTTCTTCTATAAATTTGCCTAAGAGTTTTTCAAATCCATTTGCAGAGAGAACCTCCACAGGAACCTCTGGTGATGAGTTGCAGACTTTTCCTTCATACTGTGAGTAAGAGCACTTCCTTTTCTTTGATTTATACCTGCAGCCTGATCATTTCATCTGACTCTTCACTGGACTAATAAGAGAAAAAGGAAATAATATTACCCAGTTACATTTCTCCATGCTAACCTATCATATCCTCCCTCAGCTGTTTTATAAACTGAGGAGTTCTCATCTCTTAAAACACTATTCAGATTGTACTGGGTCTTGCTGGGATGGAGTTAATTTTCCTCATGGCAGAAGGTATGTTGCTGTGTCTCAGATCTGTGAGCAAACAATTGAAAGCTGCACTATATGATCATTGTAGGTCCCTTTCCACTGAAATATTCTATTATTCTATTCTATTCTATTCTATTCTATTCTATTCTATTCTATTCTATTCTATTCTTAAAACAACATTGATAACACAACAATGTTTTATCCATTGCTGAACATTGTTTGCATGGTGCAAAGACTTTCTGTTTCTCACTCTGCCTTCACAAGTATGTGCATGTGTGTGTTTCTGTGTGCATGAGAGTGTATATATTCTGTAGTCTCACAGAAGAATAGGGAATTTACTCAAAGTAGCCTACACAGTAAACTGCAAACCAGTCCATACAGGAAGGCAGGAAAAAAACTGTCCAATACAAAGACCTAATTCCTTCTGACAAACCTGAGTATCGATGTAACTAGGCAAATGAGCAAGACACTTTGTACCAAGCAGCCATGGCAATTTTTCAAAACCTGTTGAAACAGTTATGCACCTGCAAAACATCTCCTGTCCAGCTATGGTCATCTGCAAAGCAGTTAGAGAGGCTTGCAAACCATCAGGAGGCTCAGACTCCAGGTTGCTCACACATTGGAAGGAGAGAAAAAGGAACTCTACTCCTACAGATGCCCTGAACCATGGGGGAGAATCAAATTAGTTGGAGTGATTTGCTGGGAGTTTGAGAGAGGACACTTACTTTTTCTTTTTTTTTTCCCATAAAACAAAAGGAATAATAAGTACCCTTGCTTGGTCAGACACTCTCACAGGGCTAGACCAAGTCTGTGAGTCAAGATTTTCACTTACTGAAGCTATACTGAGTCTTTCCCAACACCCTGTGCTTTTCCATTTGCTCAAGAGTCTTACCTTTTAGATACAGAAATCAGATTTTCCGGTCTGTACTTTTCAGGTTCCCCTCTGTGGCTCCCAGACTTTTTTATTTCGTAATGGGCGTTACTCTTCTGGCACAGTAGAAATTGTATTGCACTGTTTACAGTGAAAGTTTACAAGGTTTTGCCAGATGATCTGCAGTTTCACATCTGAGTTACTCCAAAGATTTCTCCCAAACATCAGTCAATTCTGGAAACTTACCTAACTTTTCTGTTTGGTGTAATTCCTCCTGTACACTCACAACAGATGTATCTAACTCCTCTGATCCCTCTTCTGTAAAGAACAGTGAGGAAGTAAGAATTATCAAAGACTTAAGCAGTCGAGTAATACAAAAATCTGTTGTACTACTCTGCTCTGTCTTGTTCATCCCTGAGTACCCTGTTACACCCTGGTCATCAATTATCCTGTTTGTCTTCTTATATCTGATGAAGAAGTAAACAACTGCTTACTAGCAACTTTAGCGTTCTCTGTGAACCACTCTCTAATTCTGTTCTAGTCTTTGGACTTTGTCTTTAAGCTCAAGCTGCCATGTTTTACGGGTTTTCTTTTTCTTCTGATTAAGACAAGCTTTCAATTTTCTATAAGGCTGACCTTTCCTTGTGACAGCCTCCTTAAGTTTTCTATCACGTCAGGCAGGTCCAGAAACAACTGGACTTTTTTTTTTTTTGCTTACATTTTACTTTGTAACTTTTATATGATTATTACTAATAGCATATGTTTTTATAGTACTTTTCCTCACAAATATCAGAGTGCTCTAGGAAGGAGATAAATAGTACTAGCTCAGCTCTTGAGAAAGGGAAGCACAAGTGGTAAAATAGCTGTCCCTTAGCCTTTCAATAAAAAAACTAGTAAACCAGGAATAAAATCCTCCTCCTAAGTCTCAATAGTTCTTGCATTGTATATTTCAATAGGATGGAATTCATATGCATGTTTGCATACTTCAATGAACATCCAGCCAGCCATTTTAGGTTTGCTATTCAGGACCTCTACAGTCATACATGATTTAGTGAACACTGACAGCAATGCAGACAAACAAGAAAGTGTATCTAGGATAGATTAACAAAAACACTCTTGAATTTTAAATTTAAATATATACATATTATAATAACAACTGAAAAATGAAGCAGTAGTTCATTTCACTAAACTTACATTAGTACTCCTCTCAGTACTAATAAACAAGGAACTCCAATGGCTCAGCTTGGATCTAGTAAAAAAACACATTTACGTTTCAGTACTGTGACAGGACAGTTTTCAGACTGGAACAGTTTCAGACTGGGACACGTAGAACTCAGATTTGCAGTGCTCCTTGCTCCATAAAAAAAACATTTGAAATATTATTCAAAGTGCAACCTTTAATTAAAAATAACCATAACAAGCACTGAAAAGGGAAAGAATATGACAGGGATTTGTGCTAAATGACAAACACTGACAGCAGACTTATCAGGGTGCACTGAAATGTGTTGGAATTCAACTCACTGGGCCTCATTCTCTATTGCATGAAGGCTCTTTCACACTGCTTGGCTGGAGAAACAGTCATAAGGTAAATAAGAATCAAAGTTATTTGCACTAGGTAATTCTTGTCACTATCAGTCTTCAGTGTGAGATCTATTATAGCACAACTCCTGCTTGAATTCAAACAGATAGCAGAAAAAAAGAAACTAAGAATGAAGGAGAAACTGATGCAGCAGAGAAGATTTCAGTGTGTTACTTGATATCATTGCATAAAATTTTGTACAATAAACAAAGGCTATATCATTATTTCCTGAAATTATATTCTATAGAGTCACAAGGTCACACATGCAAGTGGAATGTCAGAACAAAAGGGAAATTTCTGCAAAATTCTTGTTTAAGAAAGTAAGCAGTTACATTTTTTTCTTTTTTTTTGTTCCAACCCCAACTTAAAGAATTGCAATCATTACAACAGGCCAGGCCTTTTTTTCTATGCTGGCAACTTCTGCAGAAGTTCTATTTCTAGGAGACTTCAGCTTGTATGCTTCTGGGACCATTAAGATCATGAGTGCATTACAGGTTCATTCTTACTGTTAAAAAATGTGTATATTCTTAGAACACGCTCATTGGTAAGCAATAAATATTTTGAGCCTAAATTTATTTGAAGACAAGACACCTTCAGTTTTGCTGTGATTTTACCATCATTTACCATCACCCCCACAAATGACTGGCACTATGAACTCCCTCAGGTACTCCTAGAGCACCTCTCAGCAGACCACCTTCTTCACTTCTACTTGCATACAGCTTTTCCTTCTTGAATTATTCCGCAAGTAATTATGAAATAGCACATACAGTATTCCCATCATGTTACAGACATCTCAGTGGGCTTTGCATGTCATTTTGACATATTTTTAAAGTATAATATCAGAGAGGAAAGTTATCTTGTGATAACCATTAATGTCATAATCTCTGTAAACTGAACAAAGACCAGAATTAAATATTATTATTGCTGCATCAGTCATGCTGTCATAAACCAAAGATGTGACAAGTTTTACTGTTAGCTTAGCAGTTTTCCACTACTAAGAGTATGCATACTCATCATTTTTACTTCTTCCTAAAATTATTTTTCTTTCCACAAGGCTATTTACAATTGCCATTTTAAATTCCATTGCTTCTGTGAGCTCCTGTTCCTGAGAAACATAAACATGTACCTCATTGCAACCAGAAGTGATGAACTGCAGCATGATTTTTTAAGTTTTGTATTTTAAAGAAATACTTGGTATAAATCAAATCCTGGAGTTTAAATCCAATCCAGACTTTATGTTATTGCCTTAGAGACTTAATAGCAATGAGAGTGTTTGACTGATACATCACAAGAATCATTCCTTTCTGTTCCTGATCACAGCAGCTGTGCTGAGAGGAAACACCGTGGCTGATGGAGCCCATGAGGAAAAGCTGTTACACTGTTCTATATTCATTACTGAGCCTAATTACTCTCAGATTACAATGCAAAATGCATCTGCTATGAATGACATTCTAGTAATAGACATGGAGTGAACCAAAGAGTTCTTCCTAATGTCATACAAGTGATTTCTTCTTTAAGAGGGTGAATGGCATCCATGTGTGCACATTTATTATTCACAACAATTTAACAATTTAACCCTAACTATTCACAGCAGTGGAATGGGTGTTTTTTCACATATCTGATAAAACATCCACATTGTAAGTGACATCTATAATATTGTATCCAGGAACATATCCGTGTTGTCTGGTCCAGGCACTCTCATGACAATGTGCTTGCAACCCAGCCTGAAGGACTGGTGGTGGTTCCTTTCACTCCATCTCTGCAGCTCCTGGTTTCCATACAAATAAAACACCATCATGTAGACTGATTGGGAACAGCAGAGTCCTTTAATGAAATGCCAGATGAGGGCAATGGGGAGACTCTGTTTCTTGCATTTGCAGCAAGAGGAATGGATTTATCTGGAGAATCTGATAACATAAAAGAGAAATTAAACTAATTGCCACTTACCAGGTTTGCTTCTGCTCTTGGGTTTGGTTGGTTGGTTGGTTGTTTTTCCATTTTTTCTTTTTAGTTGTTGTTCCAGTTTACCTGAAGAAAGAAATTTCAAATTCCATTTTAAGAGGGATTTAGAATGTTTTCTAGAATATTCAAGGGCCAGCTATTCAAGTACTACATTAGCTATTATAGCTAATTGAGAAAATAGAGGTGATGTTTTAGAAGGAATTTTCTTTTTCTGGTTTGTTTTTTTTTTTAGTAGAAAGATATCATGTCTCAAAGAAGGAGGAAGAGCAAGCAGCAAAACACGTCCATATCAAAATGTTTAGTATGGATCTTGTAACTTGATAAAAGGAATCTACTGGAAGAAATGTTTTCTGTGGATTAGAAAGCTGTATCCTATGATTTAGCCTGCATTGAATTTGGACTGATGAATTATAAATCAGTTAAAGTAATAGTGTAAACAACTGTAATGAAAATCCTGATTTCGGAAGTTTACTATCATATGATGGAGTACCACTGCAATAACACTTTTACATTTGCATAGCTCTTCAATATTTTATTTAAAAAAAAATTAAACGTGCTCTAAAAAACCTAACCACATTGTGTTCTCTTTTTTGGTTTTTTTGTAAATAATTCTCCTTTAGATTAAAATTATCTCAATTATTTCAGCAAATCTCACTTTATACTTCTCACAGGAACTCTTTTCACTGAAAATATTACCCATTGCTCCTTACCTTCTATAAAAAGCTAGTGCAGACTTTCTATTATTAATTCATCATAGAGCTTGAAAAAGACTGTTTTGGAGGGGTATGGCTATAGAACCTCAAGGTTCAGCATGGAGATTTGCCTTTTTTTTCTGTCCTTGGTATCCAATCACTTTCGCCTCCCTCTATAATCCTGGATTCCAAAGGTATGGGAATTTGTCTTTTCTAATTGTGTCAATGAACACTGGAGCTGTAAAAGTGGAGAGGCAAAAAAATGGCTGTAAGACTTGAAAAGAATCAGTAATGATAAAATGAACAAATGTAAAAATAGTCAATATAAGAGCAACATACTCCTACAGCACACATTACTTTCAAAAGCAAATACAAAAAAATCTCATGTCATGCCTTGGTAGTAACATGCAAACACCTGAATGAAAAGAATGTTAAAATTTCCAAGCTCAAAACATGATTTAGAAGAGAAAACCTGAGACCAAATGCTTTTCCAGGTCAATTTTTACTGTCATTTGACATGTCTGGAAATGCTGAAAAATTATCCCATATACATATTTGGGTTACAGAGGAGACATGGCTAGAAGCAGATATTTCCGCAGAAGATGGAGTACTGAAAAACACAGATAAATAACAGTTTTCTGGCATTCACAGATTTCAATATCATACTTTACTGTTCTCCCAGAAAGGAAAAAAAAGAGGAGGTAGACATCTGAAGTGCAATTTTCAGCATTACTATTTGGCAGCGGAAAGTAGAGAGAGGGAGATCTGACTGACAATAAAACCTTCTCAAGCAGTGCAGTGTGGGGGGAAGAACTGTATGAGGTTTATGGAGTTTCACAATAGAGAAGACTGTAAAAGGGAGTATGGGATAAGGCAATTCTAGAGGATCATCTTTCTAAATGTATGTAATATATGACAGTGTGGCAAGGATGCTAATTCTGAAGATGAAGATGGCATTGGAATTGAAGAGGCTCATAGAGAATTAGAATGTTTCAGAGAATGTTTCTCATGAGAAACAAAACAGTAGCTTTCTTATTTATAATTCATCATCCCACCTGGTTATTTATAGCTATCACAGATATCTGGTAAGCAAAACACCCTGGATTCATTGTTGACTATGAAGCCTGATTGCCTAGTGTAGTGTCACATATTGCTCCATTTTTCCACTGATTAAGAGCACTTGCTTGTTGAATATTTTTAAAGAATTCCCAAATCAATGCAATTGGAAAAAATCAGTCAAAAAATATTTTTAGAGTGTTTGGCTCCAACAAACTAAGATGACTCAGGAGCATGCACTTATTTATGTCTCTACATTTTTTTCAGGTAATTTTCAGGAATATAATTCAAGAGATTCTACATATTAAAAACACAGAAAGGAAAAAAAAATAAACAAAAACCCCAAACAAATGAACAAAAAACCCAAAACTGCAGGGGAAAGGATGTAACGTGGAAGTGCAAGAGAATCTATTTTTTTTCCACTCTTGCATTTATTTTCCAACTAGATTATCTCTAAAATCATTCATAACAATTAAAGGTAGTATGGTGATATGTCAGGTTTAGCAGATATATGAGTGAATACTTGCATATACAAAATATAATAACAATGTGCTAACACTGATGATACCTGGTACCATCATTATGGCATTTTAATGTATCCCATCATCACTACTCCTATTGACTTGAAAGTAAACACTGTCTTCAAGAAACATAACTCAACCTGAGGTCTTGTTGGAGGCATGTATTTACCATCGTATAGAAAAAGCTGTTGTCAATACAGGTGTTTCCTTTCAGATTTGGTAATAACTTGATAGTAGTCAAATAGTATTTGCATTTAGGGAGCGAAGTTTCTTGGCAACAGAGGAGAAACATCAGTTTTGTCATTACAAATGGGACTTAAAAGTACTGTTTTCTCTCCTCAAATCCTAGCACCTGCTGTTGTCTATGTTTTCTTCTGGGCTCCTTATAGATTGAGCTCCATGTCTTCTTTAGACACGTCCTTAAATTTGCAGATGACAAGACAAATAAAAATGTTTAAGTATACTACACTTTCTGTTATTTACAGAACAATAGTCCCAAACCTTGGTCACAATGACTTAAACTTGTGCCCAAGCCACTGATAGACAGATGCTGAAAAAATTGGTGAAGAGTTATAACCATGTGAAAAAAAAAAAATATTTGTTGATTGTGAAGTATGGAATGAAATAATTAGATTTTCTTTTTTTTTGGTTTGCCTGAGTTTAGTAATCAGCTTGCTACAGTTAGAGTTTATGCTAATCATATATTTAGCTAAATTAGGAAAAAAAAAAAAGGCAATTAGACAGTCAAAAGGAATCTCTGCATGCATCCATCTATACAGTAGGGGTTATTAGTAGAAAACCACATATGAAATACTTGAATTAGCCAGAACTGCATGCAGTAAGGACAATGAGAGAAAAGCACCCCACAATCCCTGCATTACCAAGGAGAAAGAGGACATAAACTGAAGGGAATTGTTGATTGACAGATTGATTTTTTTTTTGTAATTTTGCCATTTTTTACCCTTGAAATCCAATGCAGATGCTTTCCTAGAGGAGAAATCTAATTCTTTAGTGAGCCATAGTTGAATACAAAGTCAGCAGAAGTCTCTTAAGGATTCGTGGTCACATCATATCAGCAGAGAGAAAATGTTCCCCTTTAGTCCTTCTTTTGATATCTGTTCAGAAAGAGTTCACTGATTGAGTCAGGGCTCTTTCTGCCACTCCCCATGACATGATAATTGCTTTAATACAATTATATTTGAATTAAGCCGCATTGCCTACAGCTTGTCTCTTTTCCTGTGAAATCAGGCTAGACCTGATCTCAGCCTGAGGTGTTAACAGTAGATAAAACCTTACTGAAGAACATAGTTTTCACACAAGTAAAGAGGTCAAGCTCGACACTGGAAGTGAACTCCGGGGATAGACTCAGCCACTGACATTTCAGCACTGCAGTTTGCCACCCAAGCCTGAACGGACCTTACTATCATGTAGGGAGAATGCAATCCATATCCATACATTATCCTATCAGTCACGTGCCTTGATTTAGGTTTTGGCGTGACCAAACTACTGCGTGCTGGGAATGAGGGGTTCATCCCTAAGTCTGTTTCTGACTTTGTCTCAGTGTCACGATGGGAGTAAAAGGATTACCCTAGATATCAAAATCATGCTTTTCAGTACAGAGAGAAAAAATTACTTTCTTTTAAATCTCTCCTATGGCTAGTAAACACCTTTTGTATATCAAACTTGTCACAATTGTACTTCATTAGCACAGAAGGACGTCATGGGACATGTTTTTACAGCTTTCCTGGAATGAAAGAAAGATTGTATCAACTGCTTAGATTTACAAAAATCCCTAAACTTTATTGCCATTACATCAAATTGCTGAAGTTATTTTATTTATTCAGAAATTCTCTGGCCAAATTTCCACAGTCATGTCTTTTTTTTTTTTCCTCTCAGCTTTCTATTAGTTTGTTACAAATCTAAGAAAAAACACTTTAGGGTAGAGCTGAGGTAGATTTACTATTTCTCTGCCTCTAGGACAATGCAAGATTTAAAATCTACAAAGCTTTCCAATATTGCCTCATAAAAACAAGCTTGATAAAATACATAATATTTCTAGGCTCTAAAGCAAATTCTGGCTTTTTGATCCTCGTGTAATCTCTACAGTACTTTCATGAAATCAAAATAAAAAGAGACACTAGGAAACTACTGCCTCCTCCAAAACTGAGCTGATATTTTGCAATCTACTGTTTCAGCTGTTGGTAGCTTATACTGAAGAAAGCTGGTCCACACATAAGTGTAATTTCTACTCAAACAGATCATGTTCAAACGCGATCCTATTTGACCCTGTACACAACAGTAATGAGCTAATCCTGCCATGGGAAGGAACTGCTGTATCTCCATGGCATCTTGCAAAAAGGCTTGGTGCCCTAAGAACACAAGAGGGTGGCCAGGAGCTAGACCAAAAACTCTGAGGCCACACACAGCACAGGAGCTTACAGTAGGGGCAGCATCTGCTCCCCTAGCAGGTGTGAAGCAAAATCTAGCATTTTAACTCTGTTATTTTATATACACACACATACATCTATTATAAATATGCACCATGCTCATTTCCATCTCATTGAATTCTTTTATTTTAATAATGGCTTGACTCTCCAGCAAATGTCAGTAATTCTTGTAAGATACTGAAGCATTCTGAACACATGAGTATATATAGAACAAATACCAACAGATGTCATGCTCTTCAGTGTAAGGAGAAACAACTCTGTATTCACTCATCACAATGGTTGGGTTGTCCAATAGTCCCATTTTGGTTAGGAACAGTAACAGACCTCATTTCTCTTCTTTTTTGGTCCAAAAGTTCTTTAAGTTCTCTGTTTTGTCTCTGTAACTTTGAGAACTTAACAGAAAAATAACTTTACTATAGCTGTGACTGAGCACATAGTATGGTACCTTTGATTTTCCTTCATTTGAGATCTAGGGCTGATCCTGGTAGGCACTGGGAATTAATTTCACAGAAGTTGCTTCAAAAACCTTTCAAAAAAGCTTTAACTTCCACAAGATCACACTGTCAACACCAAACTGAAAAGGAATGCATTCTTCCTAAGGGTTTTCTACAGACTTTTTTTTTTTTTTTTTAGTATTGAGTTAATTTCCTGTCTAGTGAAAGCTTTGAACCTTTTTTAGCACCCTTATTACAGGATAAGGTGTGGTTTTCCCACCAGGTCAGCAAAGAGATTATGTGCTGTTCAGAGCCACAGGTACAGCCTGCAAGATAGACTGTGTACAGAGCTCTGTTCCCTGTTGTATCTCTTACCAGTCCAAAGGCTAGGGAGGGGGAAGATTAAGTCAGGCTACTCAGGCACTGATTTATTTCTACATTTATACAGGTCGCATACTAGTAATTTATATGATAAAATGTTTATGCTTCATATTTTTGTCTGTTGTGCCAGCTGAATTAAGGGGTCCAATAGTTCTAGCATAAAATAAGTATGATGAAATAAGGTCCTGCTCCAAAGTGTCTGATGTCAGCTTGATGTGATAGACTTCATAAATAATTACTTAGTCCTTTGCTATATGAAATTTCTAACCTGTTACTTGAGTGTATATTCCTTACTTCCATTTACTTTAAAAGCTATTATACTCTTATGTTACATAAAACAGACATTCAAAATGACACAGAAGAGCTTAAAGAAAAAGGTTTTAAAAACCTGAGGTCAAAAGATTAATATGATTGTAGTTCTACATGCTAAGAAAAATATAATGGATATTTGCATTCTACTTTATTCTAGTGAAATATTTGTATCTAGGTCATCTGCCCAGGGCTGCCAGAGCTGACACAGAACTCAATATATGTCTGCTCTTTGTTAGGTAAAGAACTTGATGCCAGACCATTTCTAAAAGGACAGCAGAAATCTACATCTAAATAACTTTGTTACATTTAAGGGAAAGTTATTTCTTTTGTCTGCTCCAAATTTGTATTCCGGAGACAATAGTTAGCAAGAATAGAATAAGAAAACAATAGCTAAAGAAACAAATAAACAAATAACCCTTCTTCCAGGGAGATGGAAAACATTATTTAAAAAAAAAAAAAAAAAGAAAAGGAAAAACCAAAAGAGANNNNAGGCAAAACCAAAAGAGAAATAAACAAAAAAAAAAAAATCCAAACCCAGAAACAAGTTTCTACATATTTGAGTTTTAAGACAGAAATAACAACCAGCTCATCCTACTGCTGCCAGAACAGTACATAAAACATAGAAGAACTTGCCCTATATTTCTTTAGTTTTGGAAGAGGACTGCTGTGACTGCTGAGCCACTCACAGCAGATACATTTTAGACCAATCCCACTTAGGTCCAATATTTAAAATAAAAGACAATGAAGTAGAACATATGAATACCAAGATGCTGTATGGACTATTATTATGAGCTAGAATATAACTGTATTAGCTAGAAATTCTTAGGTAAGTTTGTGCAAAAATTTTTATTTCTATTTCTTTTAGAAATTAAGGATCCATTTCAATAAATTTTTTCTCTTTAAAGTAACACTAATTTATGAAATAGAAATAGAGGGAAAGATTTCTCCAATGAAAAAATTGTTTATCTATGAAATCACAGAACCAATCATGGAATTGATGAGGTTGGAAAGGGCCTCAAGATTGACAAGTCCAATGCACTGCCCAAAGCTAGTCAGCTGGCACAAGTTGCTAAGGATCATGTGCAGCTGGGATTTGTGTATCTCCATGGATGGTGACTACACAGCCTGTATAGTAAATGTCTTCTGATGTTGGTTCACTCTCATGTCTCATTAGATTGAGATTATGAATGTTCACTATGATCACTCATATTACTTTTAAGCAGAATTTTCTATGTTTAAATTTGAGCCCTCTGCCTCTTGTCCTCTCACTAGGCACCACCAAGAAGAATCTTTCTCTTTTTTCTCCCCACTCATGAGGTATTTTTAACATAAATACATATAAAATGTAAATACGTGTAATCAGATTGCCCCAGGCCTTCTCCAGGCTGAGGAACCCTAGCTCTCTCAGCTCTCCTTATAATAAGAGATCCTCCAATCCCTTAATTATCTCAATGGCCCATCACTGCACTTGGTCCAGTAAGTCTAAATCTTATCTGTACTGAGGAGTCTAGAACTGGACCCAGCACCAGATGTGTCTCACCAGAGCTGAGTAGACTAGATGGATCAGCAGCTCCAACCTGCTAAAAACACTTATCCTAAAGCACCCCAGGATGATGTTGAGAGTCAGTATGTAAATACTATTTTTATTTTCAAAGTACATATTGTTATTTTTGGCATATTGCCATCTTTTAACTTTTCTGTTATAGTAATAATTTAATGTTCACAAAAGGGAAAGAAAAATGCTGTACTGTAAATGGTTTCAGTGCACAGGAGATGACCACACGACTGCATACATTTGTGAATTAAGTTGTAGTAGAAATAGGCAGGATTTACAGGGTCAGATTTAATTGTTGATGGGTACTGTGACAATATTATGGACAAAGAGCATTCGTAGTAAAGGGTAAGTGGAATAAAAAAAATTCTAAGTATATCGGATCTTGACCGTATAAGCTGTAGCTCGGCATTCCTATCCTCTCCATCTTTTATCTGCATAGTATGAATTCATATTCCAGTCATACAGTTATGACATTATTTCTGAAGAAATAATATTTTTGAGTTGTATTTTTGTTTTAAGGAAACATGAAGCAACGTAAGCAAAATGTCTCTCTTCATGATGTTTTGAAAAATATTAAATACTGCATAATTCATTGTAGCAATGCACTCATGTATTTACAAATTTTTTTGGTTTATTACAAACTTTTTCTTAAGACATGGAACATATTTCTTCTTAATCCTAAGAGGTAAACAAACTGTAGTTATTACATTAAAGAATTAAGAAAATTTATTTTAGTATAGAATTTGAAGCTTGGGGAGTTTTGCCTCTTATTTTGCTAGTTTTTTTGCTTTTTTTTATTATTAGATCTTCATCATAAATTTTGTTTTGCTTGTAAGTAATTTTACCCACCTGTCTCATCAGATAAGAGAAACAAATGGAGAGCAGGTCCTGAAAAGAAAGGAGGATGCACAAGGTGACATACAAGAAGCTTCCACATATTAACCCTTTCTGACTTGTCAGCAGCAGGGAGATAGAAGCTGGATGTACTGTAAGGAATCATGGTTACTGGATTTGTAATGACCTCTTCCTTTGGTTAGACTGCTCTCCTTCTCCATAGTGCCAAAGGAATTGCTGCTTCTCCGTAGAAGAGGCTGAGAATCACCCAGGTCACTTGTTTTGTGCATCTATTATTTTTTTTTTTTCTTCTATTGAGTTTGACCTGGCTAAGAAAGAGTACTGTGTTTTGCCACTTCCACAACCTCACAGAGAGGCTCAAACTATGAACTTATAGAAATGTAGCATTGCTACAATTTGCAGCTGGTGTATAGTGGAAAAAAAAAAAAAAAAAAAAACAAACACCCCCCCCTTAGGTTGAGAGGATTTGTTTTTTCCAACGNATAAGGGAAAAAAAAAAAAAAAAAAAAAAAAAAAGAACCAACACCCCCCCCTTAGGATTGAGAGATTTGTTATTTCCCAAGTGGATATATCTAAAAACAAAAAGGAGACAATATCTTCTCAGATCGATTTTCTCCTATAATACCTCTCCGCCCCTCACCTGTCCGTGAGGATCAAAACCAAAGAGATAAATTAGAAAAACTAATCAGAGAGTCAGAATAAAATAAATTAAGTTATATGCAATAGAACAAACAGCCTACAAGCTCTGCCTTTTTGTTTTATTATAACTGTGGGTAAATCTTACCTCCATCAAAAATAAGTCACGCTAATTTCTGCCTTAAAACACAAGATTTTGCAGTATAATGTCTTCTCTTTGGTTCTCTCCCCTTACTTTTTTTTCTCGAAGCTTCTGATTTCCAGTCAATTAATACTGAACGTAAGAATTAACATAACAGCACGATTTTTAAATAAATTTTTAAGTGCTTTGAAACTCAGTGTAAAGCATTTAATAAGTCTAACGTGCTTTTCTCATAAAAGAAAAAAAGCTTCCCTTCAATTACTTTGCCTATGAGCAGTTCATTTTTAAAGTTTTCTTTTTATTTACAGGTGTACCATAAAAATAAAGGTAGCTGGTATTTTTAGGGAAAAGTAATTTTAATGCATACTTTATTAGTTCAAGGGACGTTAGAGTTCCCCAGTGTTTGAAAACCTGTCATAGAAAATTTCTGAAATGGGCTTTATATTACTCTTTGTCATGGTTATACAATAACATTGCTTTTACCGCTGCAAAAAGAAAAAATCTTTCTCTTTTCTTCCCTAGTTTCCTTTCAATTATTTTTCTGGAATTTGTCCTTCATGAGTATGTTTACTAACTATTGGAGAAGAGCAAACCAAAACAAAATAAACCTTCTCCCAAGACTGTATTAATGATTTCATAATCATTCTGTTTCAACCTCAGAAGAAACAAATAATTCACTTAATTATGCACAAGTAGCTTTACTTATGAAACCCAGATTATGTCTTCAGCCTCTTGGCATACAGTCAGATTGCAGCTGTATGTGTACATTTTTCCTGAAAAGCCTGTTCTGGATTTCCCTCTGCAAACTGTAGATCTCTATAGAACACTCTATAGAGTGTTCTGTGTTCTGGGTGGCGGTACTAAGTTTCCACACCAGCTCTGAGTCCCTTGGATATATTTTTAACTTGGCAATCTTCCTGGGATTCCCAACTAAAACACAGTCCAGATTCAGAAAACTATCAAAATATGAATTTAATTATGTATTTAAAAGCTGATTAGACTTGGCTTTTGTGATAATAGACATTAGTGCTAATAACATTTCCTGATTATCATTTCAACAAGTGATCATACATTTATCTCTTTTATTATCAATTTAAAATAGCTTTCCTGCTTAAGCTGCGCTCTCTACAAGAAGTTTATGCCCTCTCTCATAGAAGGTGGAGACACACACAGTGTGTCATGAGTTTGCAAAACTAGAGCAACAGGCAATTTCAGCAGAGGAAAAAGGAGCGAATAGCTGAGAAGAGGACAGAAAACCTTGTTTCCCATTTGTCTTCTGAGCCCATGCAAGCAAGGTGCGTTTGCGTGATCAGAAGTGGTCCACTTCCACAGCCATATGGCTCCCAGTACTCAGTTCTGCCTTGACTTTGTCTACCACCACCTTTTCTGCCAGTGAATATTGGAGCTGCTCACTGAGCATTAAAGCTAATCCTCTTGCAACATGAGGAGGGAGATGATGCTATGATGTACTTTAGCTAATTAACCATATCAATAGGAAGATCTGGTAAACAGGTTGAAATTCTGCCCAGAGCATCCATGAATAATGATCACTTTTTAACAATGAATTTTGTGGGTGACGGTGCAGAACACACCTGATGGAAACTGAAAAACATAGAGCTGGGAAACCTGTGTTATTCTACAGTACTTTCTTTTTCTCAGTGTTTCCATTGCAGCAGAACCTGTAGAGTCTTTATATTGAGTTTTGGTCTGCCAGACTAGGGAAACAAGTAAAAGAATGACAATCTGTAGGTGTAATTGGGGCATGAACACAGGATGGACCTCCAAACAGTGTTTTCAGCTTCTCATAGGAAAAGATTTATTGAAATCTCCAAATGATTAGTGAAACATAGCTCCTGATTTCTCAAAGCATAGCTACTGAGGAATTTTAGCTGGACAGTCTTAACAAGATTGTTCAACAAGGCAAATTCAAAAAGACTAGGAGAAAGTACTCAAAGAGAAGAGCCATGACTCAACTGAATGCATCTTTCCCAGTGGTGAAAAATCAGCTAGACAGAAAATATATTAAGGTCATAAAAAGATCAGTGTCATACTATAAATTCATAATGCCATGCTGTCTTAAAGACAAGTCTCACTTCAGGATGTGTACTAGGAGGTACTACAGAGGAGAAGAGAGGTAGCTATCTTTGCCCTGTTTACTGGTAGTACGGAGTCCCTAGATGCAGGATTCAGGCTCATTGTGGATATCTTTCTCCTCAGAATGATGCTGACAAACTGCCAATTCCAGAGGGCAAAACTGGAGAAACTGTGGAAATGCAAAGCGTTTTAGAAGGCATGACTTAGGAGAAAAAGTAGAAGATGTGTTTAGTCCAAAAAAAGAATCGTCTGGCTAGTAGAAAACAGTTATAAAAAAAGCAGTTATAAAAAAGGAAGATGAACACTTGTCCTTTACACACATAGGGGGAAGGACAAGTAGAAATCATAAAAGACTTTAGGTTCAGAGCAGCAAAAATGTTCTAATGAAGAGTAATGAGGCACTTCAGCAGGCTACCCAAAGATGTGATGAACCATTCTTCACCATTTTTAAGAAGAGATTAGACAAGCATATGGTATTTTTACACAATCCAGCTTCAGTGCAATAGATGGAAAGAAATGCCTTGAACTTTGGAGATTCTTTCTGACAACATATGTCTATGATCCTTTCCTCTTTTCCCCCAAGATATACTTTCAAAACATCACATTGAATAATCTTTTTTGAAAGAGAATTATTATCAGTAACGGTCAGCATATAATGACAGCTTAATTTTGAAAATAACATAAGCTAAACTATTGTCTTATGCTTCTTCTGCAATATGCTAAATGATTCCTTCGTTTGCAGTATATAGGGAAAGCTTTCAGTGCCATACATTCACCTACAGCATATCTCCACTGCAATGCCCTTTTTCTCCTCTTAACTGCAACAAGAAAGGATTTTAATCAAATATCCATAAAAGTACATCTGATGAGTAAAACAAATATATTAAAATAGAACAGAAGCAGGCATGATTAAGTGCATAAAGAATTGAGGTTGAAAGTGGCTACAATAAAAGGTTGAGTAAAAATTAATTTTAGCATGCACTTTGTATAATACCGCATAAGGTATTCTTTTGTTTCTTTGCCTCTTTTTTGGGACCTTAATTTTCAGTCAGTCACTGGCTTACATCTTATCTCACACCATAATGGCAGAAATTAATGGGATAAAAGTACTCCATTCAAAGACAAATTATCATTTCACTGATCTACTTCACTGAGTACAAATTCCCTCTGCTCCCAATAAAAGCTTTAGAGCAGTAGAAAATGCTAGTTAACTAAAATTGTGTTTCTTTTCTTAGACCATAAAATTTTCATTTATTCTGTCAGTAATACCCTTGTGTAAATACAGTAATTTTGAAGCCTTTCAGTAAAGTGTGATACGTATTTTGGCATTGTTGCATGTCTGGATTTCTTCCATGGTACTTCAATTTTGTGGTTCAGTGAACAAAACTAAGAGTTCTCCTGAAGGGTTTGTGCTTAAAACAGTCAGGGGCGTGTTGTCTGCTGAAGCAGTCAGTCTTTCCCCTTGATGAGAGTGTCCATCCACTGTTTTTATGAACTGCGTCTTTGTTTAAATTTGCATCAGTTCCTAGCAGCAACTACTTTCAGGAAAATAACAACCTGAAATAGACAGTTAGATGAGGAAAAGCACTTTCAGGATATGATAAAAAAAAAATGTAATGTTTGTTGGAATATAAGGGGTTTCAAGACTTGGAGAGGACGTTTGAATTTAAAATACACTGAGAAATGTCTTCAGCTGTCTGAGGTTGCAGCTCCTCTAAAATGACAAAAGCGATAACCTTTGTATGTGGTTTAAGCTTGAAGATAAAGATTTTCTTTGAAGGAACAGAGTATAGATGAACTATATTTTCTCAAATATGGGAATTTCCTTCTACTCTTAGGAGGAAAATAATGGTCTCCAATTGTGATTAGAAGAGATGAGATTTTTGATAATCTTAATCCTTCAGATCAATCCATAAAAAGAAGTGTTGCTTGATAAAGGTTTTACCAGTCTAGTATATTATCTTTGCTTTACAGAGAGCTTAAAGCTATTCACACTCCTCGTGTAACACAGAACTTCGAACCACAGAACAGAATTTTCCTCTCTCATTAATTGTCCCAGATTATTCATCATCAAGGCTTACTATATGCAACTGCCGTGTGTAAGTATAATAATTTATATCAGTAATCACAGCCTTCAGAGCAAAGTAAATAAATCAATCAAAACACCAAAACAAATAAAACACCAACATTTCTTCCTCAAAAACCCAAACCAGTATATTTGCTAGGAACACCATGAAATAAGTAATTTTAAGTATTAAGAAACACATATGTATATTCTTTCTTATAATTTTTACGAACAACTGATAACTTGTTTTCACCTGCTCATAAGCTCTCTGCTAATTTTGAAAATATTTGTTTTTCTTTACACCATTCACCAAAATAATTATAATTGAAGTCCTGGAGTCCTAACTGGAAGAAACATTTAATGTAAATCTTACAAATGTGGCCCAGAATTGCTCTTACTTAAAATTTTCTCTCCTCTGTAGCTAGAGCAAAGGAGGATGTAGAAGTGGTCAAGGCTGACAAATCACGAACAGGTACCAAGACTTCACCTTTTCTATACAACTCATCTCAACCAAGGTGCATTGGAAAATCACCAAGTGAATTGCCAGGTCACTAAAGACAAAGAAAGTTTTAGCCTAGAAAAAAAAAAATCAGGTTATTATCAATCATTCTCGGTGGTCTTGGAAATGTAACCACTTATCATAAACAAGAGCTCCAGGTTTGGGATAAAAGGTTGGTTCTCTGGGGAAAAAAAGAAAAACAAAAGATCCTGACAAAGATGGTGTCTCAGATTTGTAGGCCAAGCAGCAAAAGAAAATACCCACTGAACTAAGCCCATTTGAAATAAAGTTATTTCATTTCAGCCATACAAGTTCATGGAACAAGTCTACAATTACCTTGATTAATTAATACAGCACCCCTAAAACTATAAACATAATAAAATTATTTTTCAAGAGTCAGATAGAGAAAGTATAAACTTTTGGTGAATCCCAGAGGAAGTTTTGAATACAAAGAACAGTTCATGTAGTGACAGGTAATAAAAGCATATTTGAGAACATGCAGGCTGGGAGGAATCCAATCTTCTCTGTATGATGACCTTCTACCTTCTGGTCCAGGTGAGAGTGGATCGATATAGACACAACACTATATACTTGCCAAGGAAAGGCCTTCAGGCTGTTCTTCTTGAAGCCGCATTTCCAAAAAATAATGCAAATGGATAATGTACAGTGCATTTCCAAAAAAAAAAACCACATAAACTCAGTCTTTATAAACTATTAATCAAGTCTGATTTAATGGGATCATTATATCTGGCATTCTGCATGTGTTAATAGCATCTAATGCACAGATGCTTTTTTTGACTGTTGAATGAATAATGATCTGGGATTCAGGCTTCCTTAATGGTTCCTTAATATCAACCACTTTGGCTAGAGCTGCAAATAAACATACATGACATTTATTTTATATTGGCAGCATGGAAAATATGTACATTTGTAATCAAGGTAAAATTTGACAATGTAGACTTAGTGACCTTACTGAAGAGGAAATGATTATGAAGAGCACTGCTTCCAGCGTGTATATGAAATGCTGTCACATTAAAAAGTGATGGGAGAATAAGCAAAATATTGATAAGATACTTTGAATTTACACAGCAAAAATGAACTGCTTCTTTCTGAAAAAAATTGCTTCTTAGAAACTGAGCAAAAGAAGACATCAAGGCAAGCACAGAACCTGAATTTCATGTGTTTTTTTCCAATACAGCTAGAGCAAAAAAAAAAACAAAACAACAGAAAAAAATCAGAGAACGGTATAACATATGTGTAACTATCCTGTTGATTGATGAAGTTAGTAAAATTAAGTCCATTAAACCTATTGCTGTAAAATTCCTATCTGTGAAATTTGTGTCTGTCATCTGTATAATACACAACTTTTACAATCCTTTGTTGGATTTTTTTTCCGGTATGGAGAAAAAGATGTAAACAAACCTCACCAACAAGTAAAAGAGAACACAGATCTATTCTGTATTGCCATCAGAAATCTGACCTCAGCATGAACAGGCATATAAAAGAGCTTGAATATAGCTAGACAAGTAAGAACAAGCCACCTGCGAATGAGCCAAGAGAGCCCAGCTTGTATATGCTCAAACCTAAAGTTCAATCTCCTGAGAATTTATTACTATAGGAAGTTCTTAAGTAAAAGATAGTATGGGTGTGAATACTTGCAGTAGAAGCACAAGCTGTGTTATTGTCTATAGGCACTGATATACTCTTGGGAAATGTTCCTAATAGTTACACTGGTTTCGTGCAGATGGCAGGGTTCAAAAGGAGACAGGGTGAGCCTACAGTGGTGGGCAGACTGCTGTATAAGTACTTGTCAAGCTCAGTCTTAATGCAACTTAAAAGCAACTCTGATGTTTTCGACTGGTCTGCCCATTTTGGTTTGTGTCAACAGCTCACTATGAGAAAGGAGGGAAATTTAACCTCCTTTAAAAATTATTTTACAGAGGACTTAACTCTGCATATACTCTCATACTCACTAGTGAGGGTGTCCACACCATGACATTTCAGAGTCATTGAGATAGTAGTGACAAGGCCATTTAACTCAACTTAAAAACTTCTCCATACAAGACTGGAGTTGTCAGTACCAGGATGGGACTGGATATACCATTTGGTTTTAAGTTACATATTGATTAGTTTTACTACAGTTAAATACAAGACCTTGGTTATGTTGCTACTAGAGATATAATCGCAATAAAAAGAATCATCAAATAAAATCTTTGGGTTTGTCACTTAAATAAGTAGTTGTGACGGTACATACAAGGAAAAGACCAAGTATGAAGTATTTTGGAAAAAAAAGCATTATTACAAATAAAAATATCAAAGTTATGTTGTGAAAGCAGAAATTGGTCAGATTTGGGAGGTTAAAGTTTCAGTCTAAAAGAAACTTCTTGAAAAGTTAAGAAATGTTCTTATCTTGGGGCTTGATTTCACAGACACATACTCATCTCAAGAAAATATGTTTTAATGTTAACTGATTTTGTCAGACTGAAAGATTGTTCAGTCTGGCTTCTGTTAAATTTATGGATCATTAGTCTCTTATCTTTTCATTATGGTCTCCTGAGAGGAACCATCATAAAGTTAAATGAACACAGTAGGAAATTATTACAAGCCTCCTTTCACCCTACCTCCCTCACTGAAGAAGACAGGGTATCAGTGCATTCATTCTATGAAACAAGTGATAAATATCTTATTTGATCTAAAGTCTCTAAAGGTCTGATTTATTTTGTCGTTTCATAAGTACTGTGATTAGTGGGAAAGATGTAATACATGAATTTTCCCCAATACCAAAAGTACCAAGCCCACATTAAAGCTTGGCTGCCAATGCTTAAACAAAAGACCCAAAAAAAACCCTAGGCAAATGTTTTAAAGGAAACAAAGTTAATGATTTTTTGTACTCTAATAAATGAAAGTTAACACCCCCCTACCCCAATTTCACAGCTAAATCTAAAAATTTCTGCACTTAAACTAAATGTTTGTGCCTAGAAATATATGTTCTTTTCTTTAGCCCTAAGCTAATTTTTGTGACTAACTGAAGGACCATTCACTACTTCGGAGAAGTGCACAAGCATACCAGTAATAAACTAATCACAGAATTCATTTCTTGTAAATCATACCACCAGAGAATAAACTCTAAAAAACAATGATCATTCATAGAGTAAAATATGCCCACAGCACTTCTTGTAAATGTTGCAATATACAACTTGTATTCACTCTAGGAAAAGAGGTAGCTGTTTAAAATGCAGAGCCCAATTTTCTTTGGAATCATATTTTCACTTACCAGACTTTTCAGCTGTATTCATCACAACAGTTTCAGGTTTTTGTTTGTTTGCTTTTGTTTATTGCTTGTTTCCCTTTTTTGTTTGTATATCTTACCTGCTTTAAAATATATAAAATAATAGCCCAGAAAAATGTTTTGCACACAAGAAATTCAGTGGCCTGAATGTTTGTGCATCTGCACTTTATCTCCTGCAAACAGTTGCCTCCTTGACAAGAGGCATAATTCACTAAAATAAAAGGATACAAAGTGCAACTGCTAATAATATGGAGAATAAAGTCATTAAGTGTTCACAAAAATGTAATTTGAAAGGTCCATGACACATAAAGGGGATTTATAGTTAATACTAAACCAAACAGACACCCTTGACTGTTGGATAAAAGTAATGGTATTTTATAGTCATAATTTCTTTCTGTTTGCCAGATAGAATGGGAGAAAATTCAGTTTCACTCATTGTCACAGAGATTTTAATGCTGAGATCAGCAAGAGTCATACAGTACCTGATAAGCTGGCCAATCCTTTTCATGTTCGTTTGGTGCAACTTGTGGGAAGATACTGCAATTAGAAGTCACTGCTAAAAAGAAAATGCACCATTCGTTGCAATCAGACATTGGCAAATTCAGCAACATGCATGCTAAATGGATATATTGTTTTTCTAAATATGCCACTGGGATCTTAGCAGTGTTCTTGAGGGGAAATGACATGATACTATGTACAATCAATGACGGCAGAATAAGTACTTTTTTGGAATGGATGTTGCACTTGATTGTATAGAGACTGGTCATTGCTTATTCAACTACAGCTGTGGTTAATGACTTACACAATGTGCAGATGAAGTAAGTACATGCTGAACTTAACCTATAAAAAGAATGCAGAAAAAAACAGAAAATGATTCTGAGTTCTTGTTTTCATGCCTAAGGAACATTACCGATGTAATTTATTTCAGATTTCCTCTTTACAGCTGAAGACAGAAAGATAACATGGCACATGGAAATTTTCAGAGAAACTGAACCTTTTCAGAGTTATCAGAACAGTGCCTTCCTTCACCATGATGCAATTCTTTTCAGTCCTAGGAGTTATTTAATATATATTTTTTTTTAATATGGGGGAAGAAGCCAAGCTTTTCCAACTTCTTCAGACAATTAGCTGGTAAAATTCTCTTTTGTGCTACAACTTAGGCTTGAATTCCGATTTACTTAGACAAGTAAGAGTTAAAATCTGATGGATGTTGCTGCTGTACTTTTGGATGATACTGTGCCTGTGACCTGGAGATTTGCCGTCAGCAGATGCAAGTACCTATGTACTTCAGTGCCTCAAGTCCAGCCTTCTACTTGAAAGTACTTTCTACAATAGTCCATCCAAAGCTCCAAGACATGATTGAAATGAGAGCAACAACTACACATTCAGATTGGCATTAATGAACAAACTAAATCAACAATTAAACATTAGCTGAAATACATAGTAAAACTTGAGAAATATTTTGTTCACATTGAGTTGATTTAAGTCAGGAACTGGCTGAAAGGACCTTTACAGGTAAGAGATTTAGCCTTGCTACTGATTTGATGTTTCTTGGTATCCTACTTTCTTAGTTTTATTTTTGCCCCACCTCTTTAGAGCTTTTAAGTATGGTGCAAAAATACCAAAATATGTACTCTTTCACTTGACTTCAGCCTTTCACAAAACTTGAATGCAGCAAAGACTGATGAATTCGGGAAAGGAGAATATCCTCATGATCCAGAAAATCTCTGTACATATGAAGGTGATCTGACTGGCTCCTGACACAATCTACTGCTCCAGCTACAGAGACGTGAGAGACAAAAGACAGTCTTCTTCCTTCCCTCCTTTCTTGGGTTGGTAGCTGGCTTATTTAGTTCATATTCGCTTCAACTAATGTTGGTGCAGAACTGAGCAAAAAGCAAGGAAGAGTGCAAAGGAACATAAACCATCTATACCAGATGTCTATCTTTCTTCACTCCCCTAGACCTCTCACCAATTTGGGACAACTGGGCTCTTAGGTTAGATACCTCAAAAAGAAGAAAAAAGTACCCAATATTTCTATATTCCTTTGGCACAAAGACTGATGACATTTTCGTTTTAGAGATATCAAGCAGGAAAATTAATTGATGGAATATATTTGGGTATGTTTCAAGCAGACCTCTGTCTACTTCCTAGTTTTGTAAAGATACACATTAGCCAAGGAGCATTTACAAATGAATGTATCATCAAAACTTCCTACTAAAATGATTTCTCTGAAATAATTAGCAAACTGGAAGGCACTTTACGTGCTCAGTATATCTTTCTTTCATAAAGACTGAATTCAAAAATGATATTATATTAAATGATGATCACCTAAAAGATGTAAGAAATCCTAAACTCGTACTTCCTAAGTTCTTATTATCAAGGGAGTTGAAACTAGATGACCTTTAAGGTGCCTTCCAACACAAACCATTCTATGGTTCTATGACCTCTGCCTGAGCACAGGTTCATAGGCAGAAAACCATAATTACTGTTTCAGTGCTTTACTTTGGAGTTTTTTAAATCTGAATAAAAAAAATTTACTTTAATTAATGACAAGCTCTTGTCATGAGTTCATTGAAGTTTTACATTAAAAAATACACAAGGCTCCAAAAATCCACCCAATGGATTCAAAAAAAGGGACTTCAGTTCTTTTATAACCCGAGGCCTTGCACGGGACAAAAGCTACAGTGCTTCTCAGGGGGTCAAAATAACACAATTTTACTGTCAAACTTTGGAAAATAGGGGCACTTGGCAAAAGTTTAAAACAAACATTCAATCAACGTAAAGCATTTCACAAAACATTGACTTGGCAAATTCCAACCTATCCAGGTTTAAGTTACCCAAATATCAAGAAAAGGAAATTAGGAGAAGAGGGTGAAGGATTGAGAGAGAGAGAGAATTTTAGATACCACCTGAAATTCAGCATAGATCCAGCTACCAGAGAGCCAAGAAACAGTAGGGTGGTAAACATGTGGTGGCCATTTGATGCTGATTTTATTTGCTCTGGACTCCTGGTGTGACCTACCTGTAAGATCTACTGATATAAACTAAACTATTGTTCTGGTCCTATCATATCCCAGCTGTATCATGTTCTCTATTAAAGATTTAGAATCACAGAATCAGAAGTTTTTAGGCTGGTCATCAAGTACAGTTGTTGACGCTGCACTGCCAAGTCCACCACTAAACCATGTCACAAGTGCCTCTTCTACATATCATTTAAATACTTCCAGGGCTGGTGACTCCACCACCTCTGTGGGCATCCTGTTCCAATATTTGATAACCTGTTTGAGGAAAAAATTTTTCCTAATATCCAGTCTAAACCACCCCTGACACAAGTTGAGGCCATTTCATCTTGTCCTATCACTTGTTACTTGGGAGAAGAGACAAATCCCCAACTGGCTACTTTTAGACAGTGGTAAGGTCCCCTCTGAGCCTACTTTTCTCCAACTCTCTCAGCTACTCCTCAAAAGATTTGTGCTTCAGACCCTTCGGTAGCTTCGTTTCCCTTCTCTGGGCACATTCCAGCACCTCAATGTTTTTTTTGGAATGAGGGAACCAAAACTGAACACAGTATTTGAGATGTAACCTCACCAGTGCCAAATACAGGGGGGCAATCACTGCCCTAGTCTTGCTGGCTACACTATTCTTGATACAGGCTGGATGCCATTGGCCTTCTTGGCCACCTGGGCACACAGTGGCTCACGTTCAGTCAGCTGTCAAGCAGCACCCCCAGGTCCTTTTCAGCTGGACTGACTACAGGCAGACTACAGGTTTGGACAAGCAGGATATCTGTCTCAATGTGGGAGAAGCATATTGCATCCCAGGGTGGGCCAGATTTCTCTGGCTGTTCCTGTAGAGTAGTACCATACCCCTCCAGCAATTTGACTGAAACATCATGTGCAGGCTTAGTCACACATGGAAGGTGATTTAGCAATGTTTAAAAAAATCGCTATGTTCTGTCTAAGCTACTTGGCCACTCCAGCATTGCCAGTAGTTCTATGTCACACATTTTTTTAACCGCTCCCTCAGGCTTAGGAATGCCCAGTGGCTTTACATCCAATCTTCCACGAAGAAAAATATTTACTCAACGTACTGTTACATAAAGATGCAAATGCTCCAGAAGTCTCCTGACATTTCCCCAGCTATTTATCACAGAGCTGCAATCCTCTTTTCCCTTTGAATGCATATAAGTACAATCAGACAGGTAACACAAATTGCAAAAAGTATACCTGAGCATTCGACCATACTGGTTCAGACCCAACATCTTGTCTCCAAAACCAGTCAGTGACAACTGCTCACAGAAGGACACAGGAACATGGCAATAAAGGGAAACTTCCCAATCAGATCCCCTTTCTAGAAACCTGAGGTGGTTACAAGACTTTACCAATAAAGCAGATGACCCAGCATTTTGCCAAAATAGCATATGAATTTTGGTCAGCTAGTGCAGAAGCTGCTATTATTTGAAGCCAATGGGGCATAAGGACCTGACTGTGAGGGTTTCTTGATGTAGGAAACAGACCCTCAGAGCAGTGACAGCCAGACAACCTACTCTGACAAGCAACAAGTGGGAGTTATTCTTAGATTGGATTAATAGGGCAGCACTGACCAAACTTAGTGAGTAATTGCTATACATCCCACGTGTTGCTAATACTTTTACAGTCAAACCTTTAAGAAACTGCTATTTATCAGTGAAAGATGTATTCAATGCAGGTTCCTGGTCACTGGCAGTGGGGGCTGTAGGGCAGCCTCTGGTGAGGAAAGGCTGAGGTTGCCCCATGCTTGACATGGCCCATTCCAGCCAGCACCACAGGGAACAGCTGAGCTCTGCGGCTGAGGTGGTGGCACCTCTGGGAAAGCTTATTTAAGAAAAGTCAAAAAAAACCTCTCTCAGAGAGGTGAAAAGGGAACCAAAATAGTGAGAAATAACTGCAAGGTCAAAAGAGGAGGAGGAGGCACAGCAGAATCTGGAGCAGGTACTCACACTGCAGCCCACTGCAAGTCTACGGGTGAGCAGGGTAACTGTGAGAAGGAAGCAACAGCAGTAAAAACCTGTTGTGGATTAATTCCCTTCCCATTCTCCCTGTGCCACTTGTGCTGGGAGTGGAGAAGTCTGAGTTCAGTGGGACAGAGAGTTAGGAAAGCCCATGAGATTTTTTCGTCCTGTTTCCTTCTCCTGTCCCACAGAGGAGACAGAATGAGAGAGTGAGCAGCTGCGTGGGCATTTGGCTGATAGTCAGGGAATATCCTGCCACAACAGAAGAGGCGGGAATTGGCAAAGAATACAAAACACCCGTCTGATAGTCAGAAATATCTCAGTGTGTGCCTCAGGACACATCTTAGCTGCACTTCCTGAGAGACAGAAAACATTTGCATCAGGTTTTACCACTTGGAAAAGTATGGCAATTGCTATACACTCATCTTTCACTTACTGTTGGTAGCATAACATCAGAAAACAAGGTAAAAAATCCCACTGAAAAAAATAAATTCTTTGAAAATTTAACTCTATTTGAAATGAGCAGCAACACCCTATAGGCAAGTCAACAGCTACAAACAAGCACTAAAATATAATGTTGGGAACCTGCTTGTACTGAAGCAACTCCTTGCACACACTGGAGGGTAAATCAACAGGGACATATACATATATTGTTAGAGTGATAAATGCTATGAGTGTACAAAGCAGAAGGTATTATTAAATTTCCTTAGAGGACAGAGTGCAGCTTTAGACTATGGTTGTCAGATTATGATTACATATAAATTATAGTGGCAACAAGGGAAGGACTGAGTCTCCTGAGCTGAGATTAGCAACAAAAAACTCCTGTTAAAGTGTGCATATGATGAGGATTAATGACTGCATAAGTCTTCCAAAGTTTCTAAGATATTCCCTGCAAACAGCTAGATGATTTTCAGGGATAGGTTCAGGGAGATTATAAGTCTAAGATCAATATAATTCACACCACTTATGATTGCCTAACGTTGGTTAGGCACATTTGTACTGAAAATTAAACTTTTATTTGAGTCTCTGTGGAAAAAACCCTATGTTATCAATCAAGTCTAAAGTTACATTAAGGGACACAAGATGTTGCAGCTATATAGCCATGATTTTCTTAACATAGTCTTCATTCCAGTGATACTAAGATTTGGTGTAATAATAATAAAAAAAAAAGTCAAAACCACGTAAACCAATGCCTAACTCACAAAAACACTGATGTGTGGGATTTTAAACCACAGCACATTCAAAATAAATACTTCAAATTGTACTTTCATATGAAGAGCTCTGTCCACATTTCTTTTAAAAGGTGACTACCCACATTAAAAGTATCATAAATCAGCACACTATTAACAATGCAATGGGCACTTTCAACTGACTGACAGGTTGTTCTAGCCAGGGACAATGATGAAGAGCCATAGAACAGCATTAGGCAGGAGGCAAAAATGGATCTTGATCTAAGGAGTCGAGACAAGTGACTATTTGCTGTAGAGTAAGACTGGATTATACTTGAAGAAAGGTTTTGAACCTAACTTTTTTTCTTGGTAATTTTTACCATTGAAAAGAGAAAAACGCTGGTGCCAGGAAACATAAGCAGGACTCTTGGAAACAGAGCCACTCACCTGTCTGTAATCAGTGGGTGAACCACGCTTTTACTATTTAGCTGATTTTGATTTTTACATACTCATTTGCTTGAAAAGTATTGACTTGGAAAAGGGGTCATTGAGCAACAAGGCCTGGAATAGCAACACAAGAGTCATCAGAAATACAAGTCTTTATGACTTGGTAGATATTTATATCTACAATAAATTTATTTAAAACCATATCTTTCTAATAAGAAAATTGCTGACTAATATAAAATACATCCGACCATCTTTCAACACACACACTAACTACGTGTCTGTAGAATAAAAAGGAAAGGTATATGGCCTTGTTTTAACCTTTTTAACAAAACTTTATGTGACAAATACTAAGGGTTAATTTTTTAGTAGCCAGGAGGGGGCATGGCTAGGACATGGAGGTGATTCTATACCACCTGATGTCATTGCAGGGGGCAGGGGGAAGGAATCCCTTCTGGCCATATAGAGGGAAGGTCAGGCATTGTCAGCATCTGTGTGGAGAGCATTCACGTGTGAATCATTTGCCACTCTTGTACACTTTGTTTAATTATAGTTGCTCTTACTGTTTATTTTCTTATTTCATTGCTGTTTCCAGTGAATTGTTCTTATCTCAACCCGTGATCTTTACCCTTTGTGCCTCCACTTCTCCTCTCCAGCCCACCACAGGGGCAGAGGAGGGGGCAGTGAACAAGCAGCACACGGTTTGGAGAGTTTCAGTGGGAACACTAAGTTGGGGAATACCATTCCTAAGCCACAACATCGTGTTAGAAACTCTTGATAAGATCATTCACTGTTATAAACCAGTTAAGCTTATTTTTCTTTCTTGCTTTTAAATTAAAATTTTCTGTAATCCTAGAAAGAATAATTACTAATCACGTAGAATCACAGAATATTCTGAGTTGGAAAGGACCCACAAGTGAATGGCCTGTATGGGGATCAAATTCATTATCTTGATGTTAACACCATGTTCTAACCAAATGAGATAATCATGCAGTTGTTTCTCCTTGGCAAATACGTTATTGTTTTTCATCTCATTTAACTCTCTTTTTACTAATTCCACCAATCAAAAAGATCAAAATTGCTGAAGTTATGTCCCATCTTCCAGAAATTATACAACAGAACAACAGACTTCTTGTCATACTTTCTGTTTAAAGTGAAAAAAACATTGAATAAAAGGAGAAACTTCTTACAGAGCAAATTTCAACAAATTTACAACCCCTGTAAGATCTAGCAAATTATGAAGCAAAAAAAAGTCTTATAAATACATTGTTGCAAGACATTAGTATTATAAGTAGGATTAGTGTTCCAATGCTCTAAGACAGTATCCCATCATATATTAATAAACATGGTATAAATACTTTTATAATAATAACAAAAAAGTTTTTTATCTAAGAAAAGTTGACGACTGGATAAAGTTCGAGTTTTAGTATTAAAAGAAACCAATTATTACAGTTCATTCTGTAGGATTTTTTTTTTCATTTTCTGATTTTGTATTTTCTAGAGGCTATGTAGCCTTCAGCTCATGATATCCTTTAAAATAGATGTCAAGATGAATCTTTATACCATTCTTTTCTCTCTCACAAACATCATTATTTCCAGCATTCACTTAAATGACATTTTTTAGAAATTCTGCCTAGTTATATACATGATTCGAAGTTTGGCCTGGTGCTTTTGCCAACTGAAAATCCTCAATAGGCAAAGTGTTTTGAATCACTGTAAAGGTGCTCTGTCATTTGTGCTCTGAAAACCTCCTATCTCTCCTTTTTCCTTCAGATTATTGAAAGACAAGCTTTTTTCATTATCTCTGGCTGAAATGAAAATGTAGAGGTTTAAATTTCAAAAGGTCTCCTATTGTAGACTTTTTGAGATTCAATCATTAGTATTTTCCTGTTATTCAGTGTGAAACAGTGGAAGCCACTAAATAGTTCTTTTATATTGTAATTTAAGAGGAAGGTTTCAAAAAAGAAAATAGAGAATAATGTAAGGATATATAACGATATACGTAGCCTTGACATGAAGGAGAGAAAGATCAAAAAAAACCCCAGAATTCTGGACAAACAGAAGTGACAAGCTCAGATATGTTTGTTTTTTTCTTGAAGTTAAATGCGACACACAGCAACCAAAGCTTAATAAAATTTCCATGACTGTGCTGATTAGACCATAGCATTTTTTATTCACACTTCAGGCAGTTCCCATTCTCAGCTCTTTTTGAAAATTTTTAATATGTTATTTATTTTTAAAAAATATGATTTCATATTGCAAAGGCAATTTTCTTTTTTGTTGTTGTTCTGGTGCACAGCAATAATCTCTATGAAGTCTGAAAGATGAGAGAAAATAACAATTAAGACCTGTAGGGCAAATCTTCTACAACACCAAGCTGAGCTCCACATGTAAAACAGTGAGATTCACACATACAAACTTTTATTTCCAAATTATTAGACTACTACTCCAGAGAAAATAATTCAAGATTTGGTTATCTAAGTCAATAGAGCAATATTCCTACAGGAAAGCAACCCTGCTGCTACCACATATGGTTTGGTCACACTGAATCTCCATATAGCCTGTTTCCTTCACCAATATCTAATACTTGCCACCCAATCCAGCCTGCCTTACCCCACTCTACAGTTGCTCAATATCAATGATGTTTGTTTCAGTCTCTGGTGGTATTTATTGTATGTTCAACACATTTCTCTGTTTCTTCTCTATAGATTAGTTGGAACCATATGCTCAAGGTTTCAAGTCAATGAGAAAACACCACAGCAATGGTAGAATGAGCATTAATTTGATGTTTATCTTGCTTTCTATTTTCAAAAGGAACATTTCCTACGATTTCCTGTCAATTTTTCCCAGCTTCAACCACCCAGAAGAGAGAAATAAATCTGCCAGATGCAGCCTAGTGCTTTCTTTATTTTGACACAGAGTGTCAGAGGTGTGAGGGCTCTGTGAAGCCCTTTTACCTCGTGCATGTAGGAGAGTACCTCATGTGCAGCAGCTTTGCTGTGGGATCAGACAAAAAGGCCTTGGGCACTTGGAAAAACAGAATTATGTAGATTCGCTGCCCCACATACATATCTGTAAAAATTTTCTCTGCAACACTTTCACACAGAAAGGGAGTTTGTTTTTTCATACAACCGATTCATAATATCTGGTTTTGGGCTAAAGATTATCCTCATGTACCCTGAAAAGGTAGTTATTTCAAGCTTTCCATGCACAGGTACTATTTAATTGTACAGTTGAAACAGAAGCTACCAAATGACACTTAAAAATTGTTTATAAACCAAATATACAACAAAAGAAATTAGCACCTGAGGTGAAAGAAGGGTCAAGTTCAATTGATTTCAGGGATTTATAACTTCAATTATTTTTAGGCTATTACAAGATAATTATTATTGTTTCAGTTTACATTTAATTGACAACCATGAAAAACACTCAGCACATACCAACTGAATTTGTAATTAAATTTTTGTTTTAAATGAAATTCACTTGAAACATGAGAGATTTGGACAAATCTCTTCTCATCAATAATGTAAACAGTAGTGTTTATACAGCAAAAAAAATGCTAATTTCAAACACAAAGACAAAGTATCATATATGGCAAAATTGAAGCCTTCCTCATGAAAAACATTATGATATACCCGTGATATGATATATCCACAGTGGCTGTTTGTTTCAGAAAGAACTAGCTTTTCAATTTAACTTTCTAAAACAGAATTTGTGTCGTGAATATATTTCATATACTTTTTCCAGCTTGTGAGGAAAGGATACAGACACTCATTATTCCTTAAGCAATTTATGATTAATTATACCTGTATCATAATGCAGATCCGTGGAGCTGTTAAAAAAAAACAGTGGTTATTTACAAAAGGAAAAAAATACCTGAAGAATAATTCAGACCAGGCAGGTATGGATTTTTGCACTACAGGCTTTAATAAAAGAAAATTTTCCCTTATATTTTTAATTCCCTGGAAATTTGCTAAATGCTAAAAGATATTACCCTACACAAGATATTTCCCTGACCTTTCTCTTTTTGTGTCTGAGCGTTGGAACTTGTAGTGAAAACAAAAAGGTAGGCAAGGATAAAATAATAAAATAGACAGAAATGAACGTACAGATAAGACTCTGCAGATGAGAATATTAAGGAATAAACTTTCACTGTTCCCCCAGAAACACTGTTACTTTGATGTCAGAGCACCTGCTGTGATGGAGGCCTTCTTTGAAATGCTTAAGGTGATGTGGTTTTATACAGCTTTGTAACAAGATCTTCTTGGAAAATAAGAGACGTTGAAAGCTGATGTTAGAGGTAATTCAGTAGGTGACCAGCTAGATTGTGCTTCCAGGCACTTTTACTCAAAAGAAACCAGCCATAGGAGACAAAAGGGCCAAACTGCTTCTTTTGGAATCAATTATCAGCTTTCACTGGCCTCTGGTTCTGGAAGGCAAAACTGACTTTCTCTGCATTGTTCACTGAAGGAAAAGTTATTCTGGGAGTCAGTACTGACTACTGTAGTTAACAATAGGTGTTAGACTGCTTTCTTTAACAGCTGAACTCATTATTTTTTCAATTAGTCACTAGACCATGGTCTAGCAAAAAAGGCTTGGTGAACCATCTTCAAAGTTAAGAAGAACACATGATTCACTGTGCATTTCAGAAGAGTAGTCAGGTGCTTAAAATTAAGCATGGCCTTTGTTGAACCAGGGCTGAGGAGGTATGTGCAAAAACAAACATTTTTTCAGGACCATTAATTAAAACCCTACTGACTAAAATATGTTCATCAATAAAGATGAAGAAAAAAAATCTTGCAGTATAGCATAACACAAAAGAGAGGTACCAACCACGTACCTCCAAATAATACTTTAAGAAGTTTAATCCTAGATCCAAGATCGTCATAGTTACCTGCTACTAGTATCCAAGCATCCAAGCATCTTCTAATTGAAAATACTAAATTATAAATGTGCTATCATATTATTTATATTATAATTCCTCTTATTTGCAGGAGTCAGATATGTTCACTCCATTATTTAATTTCACCATAAAGCAAGAAGTAAGGCTGCCATTTATGAACGAGATTGATATTTTATGAGTATGTAAGGTAAATGCATGAGGTAGGTAGATTTTGCATAGTACAAACCTGAATTGAGATGCAAAATTTAAAGGGAATATTCCCTAGAAAGGATGTTTTCATTTTCTGAATAGTCTCTTTTTCAGTGGCTATATGGCATCAATAAAATGTGTTTTTATTAATTATTGTAATATTTAAATTTCTTAATTATCTTTTAATAACACACTTTGCTGCTATACACACTTTTCATTTTCTCACAAACTGCTTATGTACGTTATCTGTCATTATGTTTTATAATCTTAATGTAATGAATGCATCTTTTATCATCTTAATAATGACTATTGAAAATAAAATATTCTCAGGTGTTTTGAAATCATGTATACTGAAGGGGTGCAGAATACTCATAGGCAGATTACAGCTACTCAAGTAAATACAGCAACTAAATGTTGGTGCTTAGTAAAATTTCTAAATATGGTGAACACATACATATTGCATGGGGATACTTAAAAGATTATCATATCTCTTAGACAATCTTTTTAATTTTGTTTTCCTTTTAGCAATACATATTTGAAAAATTCAGTTTTCATCTCTAGACTCTACTGATTAAACTGGTGTAGAGATTAAATGATTAAAATGGTACAGAGAGCAGATATCCCATGTTCCGAGCACTTGTCAAATTTTAGGAAACAATCTAAAAGCTCATGTTCAAAGACATATTGTTTTAAATCATATTCTTGCACCATGGTTAGCCAAATCTAATAGAGAAATCTTTCATCTTTTCTCATGCCTGGGCTGCATTGTAAATGTTGTATTAGTATTGGAGGAAAAAAGATAGCTCATTTACATTTTGCTTTGGGTTTAAATGAGAAAGGATGTTTTGTCTTGCTGATGATTTTATAGTTCTTACTTCTCTACATAAACGTGGATTGGATTGAGGCACACTCATACAAGGAGAGTAATAATATTTTACAACCTTCTTTAACTTCAAGCAAGTACATCAGCTTCCAACCCAAAGATACCCAATGTTACCAGACAGATTCCACTTTCCCTAGTTCTTATTTACTTTACTGTAAAAATGAATATTGAGAACTGGAAGCGTGTTCAGAGAATAAGCAATTTAGGGAGCTCAATAAATTCATACTGTAAAAGAAATTGATGCAGTGACAGGACTCTGAACACAGGGAGAAAAACAATGCTTCAAACTATAGAAGGAAAACATGACACAATGACTAGAATTAGAAGTAGGAAACCTTAATATAAGTGCTTTAAAAGATATTGGAAAGTAATTAAATTATTGACACTTCTTAAGAAACATGATAACATATCTATCACTGAATCTTTAAATTGGTACTAAAAACCATTCTTTATAGAATGAGTAAGAAATCCTTTGCCTCTAAATTACTAGGAAATTTAGCCACTGATATAAGAGGTCAATATTTATCGTCTCTAATCTTTGTTCTCAAAGCCTAGCCGTGATGATGATGATTTATCATTGTAAGATTCTAGCAGTATCTCAAAAAAGGCACAAGCCAGCTGTGAGGTGAACCACACAAAGAGGAGTAAAGCCTGTGAAGGACAGCAAATGGCAACACAAGGGCAAGAGTCCATGACAACCTGAGCACTGTTATTTAGGAGGAAAATGCTGTACCTCTCTGTATCTTTTCTCTCTTACCTCCCTGATTGTTGAATAATTTCATGCCTACTAAAGACTTGCTGTCACTAGTGCACGAGAAGGCTGACTAAAGAGTTATGCTAAACAGTATAATTGCATTTGTCTTATGTTAAAGACTTAGCCATCTGTAGTTTAACTGGAAAAATACTGACAAGAACTTTGGTGTCCCTGCTCTTACTTTGGATTATAAGCAGGATGTCACTGATTAACAAAATTTTACAGCCATGACGAAGAACATGAAGAATGATGAAGATGAAGAATTAGGGACCTGTCCCTGTGAGTTGACATGACTACCTCAAAAGGCGGCCAGGAATTTCAACATCAGTTTATTTTCCCAGTCAATAATGCATCCAGTGTGTTTCTTTTGTGAGACAAATATTGATCTAGTTATATCTGATTTTGAAGATCTGCGTCTTCATACTTCATGGACTGAAATCACTGAATATGTGTTCAAATGTTTTCTCTCATGAACAAAATAGATGGCTGAAGTCAGTGGTAAATCCATTCGTTCTAGTCCCTTAATTTCAACAGGCCTTTATTTGTACATCTCTTTTTGTTTAATACCTTAAGAGCTCAGATTAAGTTCTAACTAAATCATATTAATGAGAATGCTGATTTCTTAGATAAACAACCGGAAAAACAGTCTAAAGCACCAGGCATCATTCCGGTCGTTTTTCATCCATGTTCAGTGATGGCCTTGTTGACATCACAATTAATCATTTCATTCTTCCGTGAAAGTATCAATAAAGTTATGCGAGTACCCCTCATTATACAGCCCTCAGTACACGCACACCTAATAACACACTTATTTTTAACTGTTAAGACGTATTAGAAAGTTAAATTTGTATGAAAATACTTAGATGGAAAGAAGCTACTCACATGAAGTAGCAATTTAAGAAAATTGTATATTTAGATACACTACAATCAAAATATTCAGAAATATATTTATATTCTATAACTAATCTTTTTCATTACCTTTTACATCCATTATGTGTAGAGATTTTATGAAGGTGCTATTTTTCATACCGCTTGACACTATTTCAATATGTCTTTTTGCATCATGATTTACATAATTAAGATGTTTGGGCAACTCTGAAATTTGCATGTTTTAATTGTCAACTACCTGAATTAAAAGGAAGTTTACCTTCTCGCAAAAAAATTTCCTTGATCCTTGGAGAAGGCAGTAGGGTTTTCAGGTGGAAACAGTCACATTCAATTCTATTCCAGTGAAGTAATTCGCTCATAACCGTTTCAGAGGATTTGATTTTTATGACTTTCTGCCCTAGGACTACAATGTTACAGAACTAATTTACAGGAGGGAAAGAGTCAGTGATGAAAAAAAAAAAAAAAATGAAAGAATTGGATCTCAAAGAGTTAGGAGTTGTCCTGAGTCATATGCAAGACCAGAGAAGTAATTTTAAATAGAAAGGTTCAATGCAGATCTCTCAAGTCTCCTTTTTTTCTCACCAAAAAATATAAGGGCCAAAGTACCATGGAATTCATTGCAGCAAAGAAGGACTGTGTTTGCCAGAGATGTCTGCTGTATGCAAGAACACCCACAGATGGTTCTCCCTTTCAGAACTCCTTACTTCAGCATCCCCTAATTGTTCGGAATGGATTAAATGTAGCCATTGCATCCATAGGAATATTAGATCCTCCTGTAATGTTTGTATACTTAATGATAAGCCAAATTTGAAGTCATTATTGAGTATAGGTAGGCCTTGAAAACAAGTAATAATTATTATTTTGGACAAGAAAATATTTTAGCTGAAGGAAAAAACTTAAAAAATTCTATTGAAACATAATTTGTTCAATTTTTAATTGATTGGATGAAACCTATTTTCGTGAGGAAGAAAAGTTAGGTCAAAAACATCCAGTGAGCTCTATATGACATTTAATTCAGTTCCTATGAGAATTTTATTTAATAAAATGCTGAGCCAAATTTTCAGAAATGTGTAAGGAAAATCTGAATCCAGGACATGTAAGAAGTAGGCAAAAATAGAGTTCTCTTAGAGGATGTACTCCTATTTTGCACTAACTGCCTATCTTTCCTTGATAAAGAATGACAAAATATCACAATAAATGTTCTGCTTAAATACATAAAATAAAGACTTATAGCTAAGACTTTTAATTAGCTTAAATAATTCCCATGGCATTATTGGTGTACCAGTCCTCACATGTGAGTGGCGACAGTTAATATCTAGTGAAGTCTTGCTGTATTCGTTGTGACTAGAGCTGCATGTTATCACAGAATAATACAAGACTAGAAAAATTAACTACAACAAGATCATAACTCCAAAATCTGCTGAACCTAAAATACAACAAAAATAGCAATCTTTACCATACAACACAAGTTACTCAATACCCCAAAGCTATACACTGGATAAGAAGCAAATCCAAAGCGTATGAAGTTCAAATTGATATGAACAACAATGTCTTTATTTTGACCTCAGAGATGGTTCTGGAAGTTTATTAAACATTTTACATCCCAAATTCTGCTTTTATTTTTTTTTCCAGGGGTGATTTGACTTTGTTCAAATCTCTACATACAACTTTTATGACACTGTTTATTAAATTTTCTGCCATCCATTACAGCTCAATCCTATGGCCAAATATTCCTTTTGCATACTTATGTGCAAGCCCTGCTGCCAGCTTCTTGAAACCTCAGTAATTACAGAGGTTCTAGTGAAATGTCCCTCTACACTCAAGCTGTTTCTTACATAAATAAGAGACACTGTGAGCGAATCACTGTCAGTTATACCCTCTCGCATAAATTCCAGCTAGGTAATCTGATTCATGAAATGTTCTTCAGTAGTTACTCAGAGAACATATTGTAACCTTTACACTGATTATCATAAAATTTCCAAGCTATTTTTTTTTAATGAAGTAAATTTAGTTCATCAATACCTACGAGAAGCATCAAAGACATTTGCAAATGCCATTTAATTGGTGTTCAAAATGGAAACAAAATTAAAGGTAGCCAATGCTGTTTAATAACAATCCCTGAAAGACAGGTTCGGAATATTGGGAAAGCCCTATTTTTAGGCAGAAACTTCCTGAGACTTTATAAAGTCAGCTGAGTAGGCTGACAGTCACTACCTGCATAATTAACTAAATGCTTTCAGTAAAGTGTCCTAGAAAAGCTAAATAAAAAGCCAACCATTCCACACACCCTACTCTTGTTTGTATATGACATGACATTTGCCTAAGAAGAACAAATTTTAAAGATGATTAGATATGTCTGAAAAAAATCAGATGTAATGGGCATGGTTGGGTGAAACAAAAGAGCAGAAAAAAAGACTAGAAACAACTGTATAAATCCAAATTTCAAAAAAGTTTTGCATAGTTTTGGAAATGGAAGCAATTCACTACTAGAACAATCTGCCAAAGGAAGGGATTTCTCCATCATTGGAAATATTTAATTTAAGATTGGACATGCTCCTAAAACTTGTGTTGTACTTCAACACGCTCCTCTAACTTACAGAGAATACCAGGCAAAATTGTGTGTCTAATATGGCATAGACTACAATGACCATAACAGTTCCTTCTGGCCTTGAAATCTATTGCTTATAAATTACAGCAACTGAAAGAAAGTTTTCTGTGGCCTCCTTGAAATACTAGCGCTCAAAATAGCCATATTCTCTCCCCTGAGGTATATGTATCAAAAAGATTTGAACTGTATACAGTAACATCATGTTCTCAGAGTCAGGCACAATCCTCCAGTAGCTAGTTGCACAAAGGGATTATGAAAACATACCCGTGTTGAGGGCAGAAAAAAAAAAAAATTATCCCTATGGTATCTCCAACTCTCTTCTGGGCATCTCCTTTGACCTCAGTGTGCACTAAACAGACCAGTATCCATTTCCAAAAACTCAGTCACTCTGGCTGGAGATCTCCTAAGTAAAATTTATAAAGCACACCTCAGAGTATGATTTATTTCCCCATACTTATTTTCCAAGAAATAGCAACATGAATTTCACTAAATAGATCCCTCAACAAAATAACCTCTAGGGGAGTCAGCATCTGTGAAAACTCAAGACAATACTCAAGACAAAGCAAATCCTGGTTGAAAATAAGAGAAATCTACTCAGTCAAATCTTAACTGATGAACCTGAATTCATAAATCATCAATAACCTTTGATATAATTGGGTGTATTTGTATGCACGTCATAAAAATTGCACCTGCACATACCAAATCTCATTTTCCTCAATTGCTTTCCATAGCTGACATATTATTAATTATTCACTTTCCATAGTGCACCAGCAAGCCCCAGTGTTCATTGCTGAGCCACATACTACACAAACTCGGGAAAGAATGATTGTCTTTAATATTTTGAGTGTTTCAAGTTGTTATTTACTGATAATCCTATTTCCAAAAAATATATACTTTCCATTCCATTAATAGAATACCACCTCTATTTACTGATGATAGTGGTGTCATCAGTATTATGTACAACCAACCAATTATTTGATTTAGCTTTCATTTTCCAATGTGTATCATAAATCCCAAGATTCACAAGAATGGGAAAGAAATTAATGGAAAACATCATGAGAAATTCCCAGTCTATTTTTAGAGTCATCGTGCATTCCACAGTTAGTTATAGCATAAATGTGACTTCATAAGCATACAATAAGAGTGAAAGGTAATTGTTGCCCATCATGAACTGTTTTCTATGCTTTTTCAGTATTTACTTGCAACATAAATTTACCAAAATTAAAATCCAACAATGTAATGCTATACTCTTGATGATCTTATGCAGAAGCAGAAATAAATTCATTTCTATTTTAAGTAGAAAAATTATATTTCCACTATCTTGACTATTAACATCTGTGTCTCCTTATTGATGCAACTGTAATAACTATTAAGGTACTCCTCAAATGATAATCCATCCCTGTATATTGATTGATATTCCTTACCAGGAGGTGGAAAAAGCCTTCAACATCTGTATACAGCCAAGCTTCATTTGCAATACTTCAAAACTTACTTGGCCTTTTTTTTTAACTTTAGGATTTCTTTTTTAATCAAGACAGTAGATCAGAAGTCTGATAGAGGTCTCTTCAGACTTTTACAGATTAGACTAATGCTCCTGAAGAAGTGTTCCAAGAGTGCTTCCTGATTTCACTATCTTTCTTCTAATGTTCAAGCACTGTCTGATCATCAGAGAATGAAATAAAAAGTTCCCAATAATAAATTTGAGCAAATTTAACCCTCTTAATACCTAAAAATGTCCACAGCCCAGATTCTGTACAAATGGAAGAAAATGAATAATTAAGATCTGAAAACAGTTAGGAGATATACAAATATTTTAAATGAAAGTTAAAACTATAGCAACACACACCATAACACAGTTAACACCAGTCCAGCTGGTCGTAAGTACCTAAAAAACCCTTATGTTTTTTAGGCTTTTTAATAACTATTTCTGAACGCAAATGCTTCCTTAGTGATCTTTCAATCCTGTGATTTTCAACCAAATGTTCATCAAAATTGCCATAAATTCCTAAATTACATAATTGGTGCATACAAACACAAAAAATTAAAAGGTTTATAAACTCATCAAAGAGAACTAAGTGTCCTATTTGGTAAGAACCTTTTCAAGTTCACAATCATAGGCCACAGATTTTGACATTACTCCAGTTTCAAAGGATTTCTGATATCTGTGGTTGTTCTTTACTGGAACTGTCATTTAAGAAGGCTTAGGCCAATTTAAGGATCCACGAATCCATCAGCACTTTCAGGTTTCCAAACAAGACTTTTCACAAATTCTTCAGAGTTTCACCCACCCACCATTCTCTGAAACAAAGCTGGAGGCAATCACACTGTGATTGGTAAGCCTAGTGCTGTTTTACCTAATCTATAGTCTATAGACACTCTATGGTAAATACACTCTAAAACAATATCAAGTAGGAAAGGACTGCACAGAGGTTAAAATTCTGATTTTCTGTCTATAGGCCCATCTAAGATTAAACTTGACTTTTTTTTCATTTACTGTGATTTCCAAAAAGAGGTGTGCTGCTTTTATGTCAACTGTATCTAAATTCATTAATTATACCTGAAGTACTATATGTTAGTGTATCTACATGGCTTCCCAGTACAAATATAACAAGTAGCATGGCTGAAACTTCTATGGCAAATCAAAAGAAAAGATTTCATACAGCACATTTATATCTGTACCGCCAGATCTGCAAAACCACCAGAGACAACTTACAGGTGATTTACTACCATTGAGCTAAGCCTCCCTTCACTCCTGCTTTTGTTTTCCCTGTCCCTCTTGGAAGTACATTTTACTGCCACTGGATGATGGATCACTGGACACTGAGCATATATTTATCATTTTTAGCTGATTTTAAACAACAACTGAATAAAACAAGAACACCATGTCTCCTTGAATTTCTTTGCTAGAGGAAAATACTATTTCATCCTTCAAAAAGTGTATATATAGAGAGAAATTTAAAGATACATTTTCCAGAGTGAGCATAGCAGCACTTCTTGTGAGTTGCTCAGAATAATGTGCTTTTACTGGCCAGTAATTTTGATGATCCAAAAGGAGCTTACAGCAAGATCAGCTCATATAATAGAAGCTGAGTGGAAAGAGTTCAGCTATATAATGAAAACAAAAAAAAAATCATAAAAGGAATTTTAGGAAATAAGGCTTATAGGTAAACTAATTTGATTCCCTGAAAATCCTAAATAGTCTCAGAAAGATGATTTTTAACAGTCATGAAGGGCATGCTGCTGACTACTGCATGCTGAAGGCAAAAAGATATTAGGCAGGACTCAATACTAAAGAATAGACTGTTGTTAATAACCCCATACTATCAAGAAGAAGACTTGAATGGTTTATTGAGCCTTTTTCTTCTCTAGCTTCTATAGTTCAAAATCTATTTTCTTGCACTTGTCCTTAATTTTTTTAAGAATATAACATAAAGGTATTTCAGTCCCAAATAAAAAGGACAGGCTTGTGACCAGAAAGGCTATAAAAACTTGCATATCATGATCAGGGGAGCGTAAGGATTCAGCTGAGACTAGCAGCGCCATCATGCCTTGTGCAGAGGAAAAGCTTGGGATGAAAAATCTCTGATCATTTTCCATCTGAATGTCAGAGATCACCTTTTACTGTGAAGATAACCAAGCACTGACATAGGCTGCCCATAGAATTACGGAGTCACAGTCAATGGAGATATTCAAAGGATATCTCAATACAGTCCTGTAAAACTGTCTGTAGTGGGCCATCCTTGATCCGGGGGCTGGGGATAAATGACCTCCAGATGTCCTGTCCAACCTCACCCATTCTGTGGTTCTGCAGTTCTGTGACGTCTATATTCAGCTGACACTGACTTTACACATGGATTACTGTAAGCCTTGTATCTGTCAAATCTACCTTTCCTCCATCGATAAAGCAAAAAAACTGCATCAGGAATGTAATCTAGCTGTCACTTTCTGTGTGACTTTTATACATTCCCTTTCTATATTCAGTATGTCATTTTAAATATGTAAACATGCCATGAATATTTCACAGCATAAACAAAATCAGAGGCCCATTTCAATACCATTCAGTAGCAGTTTCCCAGACTTCACTGGCTTCCTGGTCCACTAAGCTCAGATGCCTTTATACGACTTAGAGGGTGTTATGTCCCTCCTGTCTAAATCTTGCTTCATAGAAGCCCATTATTAAAAACTACTGGTACCTGAGATATGCATATGATGTTATATCAAAGTGACAGCTTTTTTATGTCTTCAAACTGCCAACAAAAATATTTACCACCAAGGATAAATCCCATAATAGGTTGCAGTGCCTAAAGACCTGCAACAACCATTTACTTATAGTATCAAAACTTTACTAGCAGGCTTAGTCAATTATTATTCTGCCCACTGATATATCACTAGAAATACAATCTGGTATTCTTTTTTGTAAAGAAGTGGTATTTAGCATTAGTAGCATCCACATGAAATCTGATTTTATTTTTATGCACATCTATATTCTACTGCACAAAAACCCTGCAGTTAACTATTATTATGATACCTGTTGGCTATCTTTTTCCTTTTATTGATGTGCACTAAGCACTTCTCAAAGATGTTTCATGGTTTACAGAATATATCTGAACTTAACTGAGAAATTATTTCAAAAGTAGACTTCCACTGGGAATGTCAATGAGGTAAGGACATTTTTGACATATTATCTGCATTACTGAGCTTTATTTGATTTGCAAGATTAAAAGAGATTGAGTTGAAAAAAGCAGTGAGCTGCACCTTAATGGAACAATAGTCTGACATCAAAGATGTGTGTGATTTGAAAGACTGAGTGGCAGCTGCTACAAGGAGATTATAAAATCAGAATCCAGGCTTCAGTAGTGCACTCCATCTTGGTATGGAACACAAACCTGCAGTTCAGTCCAGGAATAATTTTAGCACATCAAACGTGTAATCTAGGCTGACTACTTTCTCACTTCCATCTTTTTCTCTAATTGGATAATAATCAACAGCTTACATGACTGTCTGAAATACCCACAGAGAATTATTTTTCTTTTCTGCTTATGACAGCTCTATTTTTAGCCTATTCTTAAACTCACTCTCCTCATCACCTATGGAATGATTCAGTGGGGTGAGGACAAAAGTGACAATCCATGCATGTAATTTTACTACTTAGGAAAGGAAAGCAGAGAGAAATTACTTGTGTCAATCCCTGATTCCTATGCAGAGGATACATAAGAATTTGTACCTACAAGTCTCTAGCTCGTCTAATTCCTGGGTAATGTATGAGCTGAAGAATTCTTTTCTAGGTAAACGTATTTCTTCTCCCCCTTTTTGTCTTTGTTTTAAAATAAGTGTCTGACCTGGTTTTGACACTGAGCTCTAGGATAAGTTTGGCAGCTGTGAGTTTCTGTGATCATGAGGTATGCTCCTAAATGTTTGCTTGACTGGGATAAGGCCACGTTTTAGCACTTCAGCATTTTCCAGTGACCAGTTAACACTTGCCAGCAAGTGCCAATTTCATTCTCAGGCACTTAGCTCCCCTTATCTGGAGAACACTGGCATTTAACTTGGGCTCATGAACTCAGCTGCATGGCAGGATGACAAAAAGGAATTGAAATGTTCTGTCTTACAAAACCTGAGGAGTGGCTTTTAAATCAGTGATAAAGTAAGAAATATTCTGAAGTTTTTATAAAAGACTAAAGGTTTTAAAAGCATTCTACAGGGCAAATCAGGATGCTCTTGTACTAGGGCTGTGTTGGTTTTGGCAAGATAAAAGGCCTGAGGGAAAGAACTTGGCTACACACACTCACATTCACTTTCTCTGGTAGCTTGTAGCTTATCCAGAGGGCTGTTTCCCAATATAAATATGTCAGCTCATATTAAGAGAAAATGTATAATACAGCAGAATAAAAATTATCTTATATATGACAGGAGAGAGATTCGTTGTCTATGTTTTGGTTGGTACATTGGATCATCCCAGTGACCCTGTCATACAGGGACAGAGGAAAATAGAAGCTGCTCTTTGTGCCTCTAAGAGTTATTTACACTCCCCTTCCTTCATGGTTATATACCTAATTCAAGAAATATTTTTCAAGTACTAAAGAGCTTCGAAGGGAGTAGAAAAGCAAAATTGAAGTACCTATAAATGGCATTCTCATGGAGTGCAATTCTGCACATTCGAAAATTAGTACCTGATGTACCTTTAAAACCCTGGCTATCCAGTGCCAACATCAGTTTTGAAAATTTGAGTCACATTTAGATTAAAGAGGTCAGAGGGCAACATGGCCAAAAACAATCCAAGCTTCTGAAATATTGTTTCCAGCACAAAACTCTTCATACAACTCTCATTCTCATCTCATTTCTACTACAATTCAGATCTTCACTACAACATCTACATAGTGAAGTGAGCCTGGCTGTGAAGACAAATTTCTAGATTTGAAGCCTTTTGTGTTCATCAGTGCTGTTGATACACACGTGGGTCTGCATGATCAAACAGATGTGACAAGTGACACATTGTTATAAAGATGCCAGACAAAACTGAGTGTAGGTGTCATCCCATTATAACTCCTCTGTACACACCATTGCTTTACTGAGAGTGTTTACTGCAGTGAATAAAGAGAATACTTTTTTTCTGTAAGGAACAATTCCAAACACAGGGCTTTAGTAAAAACTAATTTATCATCAGTAACAAAACAAAATTCTTGTCTCATAAGAAAATCAGAACCAAAACCTTGAAAATGTTAAACGCCTCAAAAATAAATTCAGAAGGTAGTATAATAGAAAAAGGTAAATGTAGTTTTTAGGAAAGGAAAATAAATTATCACTTAATTGCTACCCAAGTTTCCTTCCCTGTGGCCCAGTCTTGGCATATTCCTAGACTCAGGTAGGAGCATCACACAGAGCTTAACAGATCAAACTGAGATTAGTTAATTTTCTCAACTTGACAAGCTCTAAGTTATTCAATTCACTGTGGATTTGTGTACTATCAAATGCTTCTCAGAGGCAACATCCTATATATGAGATAATAATCACTTCCTGAGCTAAACAGGATAAATCATCAAGAAGGTTTGTTGTTTTCATTTTTATGTGAATTTTATTACAAACAGTATGTGATCAAAGTAATTAAAGACTGATAAAAGTACAGTAACCCACCATTTAGAAAGTGTTTTAATAGTCATGTAATGCCTATAATGGTCCACATTTTGTTTAAAATGCCGATAAACCTGGGAAAATCATGCCATTTTTATAACCTGAATGTTTAAAAATGTATTCTCAGCCAAAACTCTGGGCACTATTTTTTCTGGAAACAAAACTCTGCTATGAAGATGTTGAATAACTAGTAATTCATAATGAAATAATTATGGAGTAAAATATGTCATGTAGTCACAAATATTTTAGTATCAGTCAGGAACAATATTACTTGGAAGAATTCTCTTTTTAGAAAATATTTGCCAAAATAAAATTTAAAAAAGTTAACTATTAAATCCAATATATAAATTCCTCTATAATGTTTTTCTTTTGACAAAATAATGTTTTTATAACAAAAAATACAGTGAAAATACTTGAACCAAAATTAGAAATTACTTATGGATTCTAAAAAAAGCTTTACATGTTGCAATTACTGCAGATGTAGAACTTAGTGAAGCTGTAAAAAGGATAACAAACACTGAAACTATTATTGCTGACCCAGCATTTTTACTTCCAAGGCTCCTGACCTTGCTCCAAATGTTGAATGTGCTTCCATCTAGTACACGCAGTGACGAGATCACTGTCATCACAAGTATTAGGTCAATGGTCATTCCCATGTGGCCGCAGTCTAAAGAGTCTCAAACTTTATCATTACAGGCAATGTTATGTAGAATATTATAAGCTGCCTATGAAGGACCTAAGAGCATTTATTTTTTTTATATTATGTAATACATCATCAAATCTCTTCACCCATGTCCTTATTTAGTACAAATTCAGTGAGATAGTTTACCTTCATCCTAATCATTATTTAAAGCTGTTTTCTAACACAGTTGTGCTGTGCTGTGTTTCTCATTTCTTGAGTGACTTAGCATTGCGTACTTTTCCTAGGATTTCTGTTCCCTGTGAATTTCAGGCTTTCAGAAAAATATCAACTTATGTAAACATTCATTTCACTCTCATAAATCAAACTTTTCTTGGATTATTTATCAATATTCCAATACAAATAAAAAGAAGACTGTCTGTTAAGCCATGGGAATAATGTAGCCTGAAAAACTGAAATTTGTATCAAATGAAAACTTTTTAACATAAGAGATAGTATGGTGTGGTGGTGTCCTTTTACTCCCCACCAAAATTTTTAACCAATTAAAAATTTCAACAAAACATTGCTTCTTTTGGCCGAAGTAGAAATGGGTTCATTCTCCTGATTAAACCCTTAATATGCCTCTCTCTGCCAGACCAGTCATTGCTGGCTTGCTAAGTATTTGCAAAACTTTGCAATTTGACCATGATAGCACACTGTGCTTACCTGGAAAGGACTGGGGACTCATAGATACCAGTCTAGAACAAGTGGCTGATGCCTTACAGTGATGAATATTAAAACCCTTAAAAGGTTTTGCTATGCTAATGCTGAAAAATCTCACTTACTCATATCAATATAACGAGCCCTGAAAGAGGCTCAGAGGCATGTTCTATACCACAAGAAAAAGACATGCAGGAAAATTGCAGCAGATGCATCCTGTGTTACTATGTAAGATAAAACTACGACTAATGAAGGATTTATGTCTTTTTTTCATTATTTATGTTATAAAAAACTATTTTATTTATATATACATAAACACAACTCAGTTTAATAAACCACTTGTTTCAGTGCTTAACCAGGTGTCAATGCAGTAAAAAATTTAAGTATTTCAACTCTGCACCCATAATTTTAATGTACAATGGATTATTATGACTATTTTGTGTCCTGTATCCCTTTTCTTTGTAATTTTATTAACCTGAATAAAACTAGGCTAACATAAATATGCTGGAAAAGACAAAGGAATAAAGGAATAAAGCTGAAAATGTCATGGACAAGACTATCAATGGAAAGAATTAATTCTTACATAAATATCTTCTGAAATGAAAAAATTTAACTAGGTAACTAATGGGCTTCTGTGTTATAAAGAGAGGCACACATTTAATTTTCCACACTGATCTAATCCTCTCAAGTTTCTCCCATGTGAAATACAATGGAATTCTAGTGGTAAACATCATGCATCCATTTGTAGTGCAGCCTGCTTTCAGGTACTTGGAAAGCATTTACTGAACAAATAGGTATTAGCAAAAAGTTAAAAAATTAAAAAGTGTCTTCCTTCTGACAATAATATGTTTTGTTGTCAACATTTTGATACTAGCTTCTCACAAGTTCATTCAAAGGCTACAAAGGCATTGACACCTGAAAATCTTAGTATCCTTATGTGATCCTAAAATGGTGCATGTGGACAGTAGGAAATCCTGATCACTGATTGATGGGCTTAGTAAGTACATAACAAAACTTCTGGCTTTTCCTGTAATCTCATATTTACTATCCATGATATATATCTGGAATCATGCAGGTAAGCCTCTTCAATTACCCTGTTTATTCACAACAATACATAGTACTTGGGGTTTTTTTTAATAATGAAAGTTAAAGGCAATTACCATAATAATTTCTCTGGTCATCATGACTCGAGGAAAAAAAAACAATAAATAGAGAGGTTGTGTAGAGGGAAATACAACTGAAGAAGAAGGAAAAAAAGAAAAACTGAAACATTTTTCCTCTGGAAATGACAAGCAGAAAAATGACTGAATGAAAGCAAATGAAATTAATAGTTCAGAGAAATTAGATGGGGTTTAGATAACTACCCTTTTTTCATGAAAGAAGAACACGAGGGAATTGCTTAAAATTGAAAGGCTGAAACATCAATCTGGTAACAGAAAAACCTTTTCACCCAACAGCAATTAAACTATGGAGTCTCCTACAGCAAGTTATTGCTGAAGCTAATAAAACAGCCAGTTTCCAGAGAAGGATCAAACCTGTAAAAATATTATAATAACAATATGAATTATAGTAGAATAAAAACCTAATCAGGAATGTTGCTAGACATGTTCTCATACACTGAAGCATAAAGTATCCTTCATCAAAATGGTCCAGCCTTTTATAGCTGCAGTCACAAATTAAATTGCAGCTGTAGGATCTTCTCAAAGATCACAGGTTCTCCCTAATCTTTTAACCCTCATACATAAGCCTTCCCCTGTCATCTGGATTTAGTAGCCACAGCCTGTGAACCAGCCTGTTTGATGGGATAGGAGGAAGTACTAGACTATTAGGGGAAGAATATTACTTCCAAAAACCACTGCCATCTCCTTTTGTTTTCTCTCATCTTTCTTTCCAGCAGGTGGTACAGACCACTGCCAGGAACAGGATAATAGACCTCCATTCCGAATCTGCACGGCAAATTCTGTGTCTGCTTCTGTCAGTGTCTGGCAAACCTTCTGCTTCCTCTGTCTGGATAGAAATAAATATAGGCAAGGTTTCTGTAAAGGTGCTGTTGGCTTCCTACATTTTTAAGCAGTTCTAAAGCTGCATTTTGACAGCAGAAACATAGCCACTGTGCTGATATACGTGATCCATTTAATGTCAAAACCTCAATATGAAAGCACAGCGAGAGCCCTGTTGTATAAATGCATAAAATTCAATGTTGTGTTGCTATTTGTGATTTAAGTACTATTCATGTCTTGGTTTTGAAAGGAACTGTGTAGCAAGAGAAATTCACATGAGAAAATAAAAACCCTTATCCAGAAGAGGAAAGACTCAATAATGGTGTAAAATCCTTTCTGTACATAGGATTTATTAATATTTTGCTGCTGGTATAATTCAACTCTCTAATTTAGACATCTCATTAAAAAAATGCTTAGGTGTTTAATAAATTAATTTATGATAACAAATTAACAGCTTACCCAAGATCAGAACTGTTTTGACCACACAATTATCTCCAGTTCCCCAAGGCTCCCACTGTACCATAACCCTATACCTGGTAAACCAAGCAGTACTCAGAGAATTTTTAATGATAATTATATTAGATAAATTGGTTTGGGTTTTGTTGGGTTTTTTTGGAAGATGATGCTGAAAGGTTAAGAACTTCATATAATGGGCTCTAGAAGTAATACTGACTCAATTATAGGCCATAATAATATGATTATTATGCCCTATAAAGGATGCCAGTCTTTCATTATTCTGTTTTGAAACCACAATTATGTGTTAAATCTATAGAAAACCTACCTTACTGAGAAAGTTTCATAGATACAATAGCATGTTTCAGCAGATGAAACCTCTACAACTAGGGGAAAATAATAAACTGTCAGTGTGCATTTGAGACGATTAAAGCATCTTGTGCAATCTTATAAACACCTGAGGATATCCTTTTCACTAGTGTTTCTACAGTGGGTCAAGGATCAAAAATGCCTCCAGTCCTTTGAGTAACACCTTCACGTATACCTCCTTTGAGCAACCACTTTGCATACACTTATAGTTCACCCTGTTGTGCTACAGATGAGCCTTAACTAGCACTAGAAATTAAGATATCTAGATTTTTCTTTTTCATATTTGAATACAAACTTTGTTGTGACAAGTCTATTGTAAGATACAAAATATATGTCTCTAAGATAGGTCATGAAAACAGTATTTATCACATCTTACTGTATCTTTTCTAGTGAAAGGGATCATGATCACGATTATGACGGGGAAGATGGCCGGCCTGGCTAAACAGGGAGATCTTGAAGGAAATTAGGGTGAAAAGAGAGCTTACCGATTATGGAAAAAAGGACTGGCTACTCAGGAAGAGTTCAGGAATTTAGTTAGGACATGTAGAAAGAAAATCAGAGAGACGAAGGCAAGATTTGAACTCAATCTTGCCACTTACATTAAGGAAAACAAAAAGTCTTTCTATATATACATCAGTAGCAAAAGGAGGGACAAGGAAAACCTCCATTCTTTATTGGACAGGGGTGGGAACATAGTTATCAAAGATGAGGAAAAGGCTGAGGTATTTAACACCTTCTTCACCTCGGTCTTCAACAGTAAGACAGGTTGTCCTGAGGACAACTGGATTCTGGAGCCTGTAGATAGGGATAAGAAGCCGAACAGTCCCCCCCGTCATCAAGGAAGAAACAGTCAGAGACCTGCTGAGCCACTTGGATCCTCACAAGTCCATGGGACCAGATGGGATCCACCCTAGGGTGATGAGGGAGCTGGCAGAAGAGCTTGCCAAGCCACTCTCCATCATTTACCAACCAGTCCTGGCTCACTGGGGAGGTCCCAGATGATTGGAAGTTGACAAATGTCACAACAATCCACAAAAAGGGCCGGAAGGAGGATCCAGGAAACTACAGGCCTGTCAGCCTGACCTCAGTGCCTGGCAAGGTTATGGAACAGATCATCCTAAGTGCAATCACACAGCACCTACAGGATGGACAAGGGATCAGACCCAGCCAGCACGGGTTTAGGAAGGGCAGGTCCTGTCTGACCAACCTGATCTCCTTCTACGATCTCTACAACTGTCTGAAAGGAGGTTGTAGCCAGGTGGGGGTTGGTCTCTTCTCCCAGGCAACCAGCAGTAGAACAAGAGGGCATGGCCTTAAGCTGTGCCAGGGGAGGTTTAGGTTAGATATTAGAAAGAAATTCTTTACAGAGAGAGTAATCAGGCATTGGAATGGGCTGCCCAGGGAAGTTGTGGATTCTCCATCCCTGGAGGTTTTCAAGATGAGGCTGGACATGGCACTTAGTTCCATAGTCTAGTAACCGCGGTGTTGGATCAAGGGTTGGACTTGATGATCTCAGAGGTCCTTTCCAACCTGTCTGATTCTATGATTCTATGATTCTATGATTCTATGACCGTGTGATATATGCAGGTTGCACACAACTTCAGTAGTTTAATAACTCTGATCTGGCCTTTGAATAACTCTTCTTGATCAGTGGAGAAATTTCTTGAAATGATCACTCTAAGGAGTTTGAAGAAAAACCCATATACCCCTGCAACTGCATGGAGTACTTGTAAACAAGGAGAGAGGAGTGGATGTCATTTACTTTGAATGTAGCAAGGCACTGCCTCACGTAGTATTCGCATAATCATGTTAGGACATCACAGTCTGGATGGATGGACAACCAGATGGGTCTTGTTTAATATCGTTATCAGTTATCTGGAGAAGGCAGGGGACTGTGGTCTCACAAAGTTCCCAGATGGAACTAATCTGAGGGAACACATTTGACATGGCAGAAGGCAGGCTGCCATTGAGAGTGATCCAGGCAGGTTGGAGCAATGGGTCAACAGCAACCGGAAAAAATTCAAGGCACATGACAAGCCCTGAAGCTGGGAAGGAAGCAATCCCCTGCAACAATACAGGCAGGGGTTGGACTGACTGTCTGGGAAAGCAGGTCTGCAGAAATGCCCCAAGTGTGGTGGCAAACAGTGCAGCAGGCAAGAAATGTTAAGGGTCGCCTAAGGTTTTATTAACAATCTGTCAGCCCATAGGTTGAGGGCAGGGGTTATCCACCTGAACTCAGCACTCATGAGAACACGTCTAAATTGTACACCCAGTTTTGGTCTACCCAATGCCAGACAGATTATAGTAAAATGTAGTGAGTTCAGCAGAGGGCTGCCAGACAGTGGAGAGGCCTGGAGTAGCTGCCTCACTAAAAACGGCCGGGGAAATGGGGCTTGCTGAGCCTAGAGAGGAAGTGGCTTCAGGGAGACCTAATAGCAGGCCACCAGCTCCTATGAGGAGGTCATCAGGAAGATCTCAAGGAAGATATACCAGGACCTTCTCAGTTGTGCATGGTGGACAGACAGGTGACAACAGGCAACAGGTGACAACAATAAGTTGAAAATTAGAGAAGTTCTCACTGGATATAAGGAAAAATGTTTTTTTCCTTATATATAGTAGGCAGTGTAGCAGGTTGCCCCCAGAAAGCTTGTGCATTCTCCATCACTGGAGGTTTCCAAAACCTAGCTGGCTAAAGCTCTAAGCAACTTGGCTTGATCCCATAGCTGACCCCGGTTTATGCCAGGAGTTGGACTAGAAATCTCCTGAGGTACTTTCCCACCAGAGCTCTTCCATGATTCTGCAGCTAGCTATATGAATTGTTAGTCTATGTGTCTATCAGATGTGGAAAATAAAAAACATGTTTATTTTAATTATTTTTATAATTTTGAAATGTTATCTGAAAGAAGAGCTAAAATTTACTAACTTATGAAGTTAATAAGTGCACAGTTGCAAAATTAAGTTTGAGGTGCTTTTGCAAAATGAGATGTCTACATTTCCAGAGTTCTTTAAATCTTATCTATTTTGTATTTTTTAATTGTATCTGCATACTAAAAAACTTCTGTCCATTCATCTATGTTTCTAACTCAATTCTTATTTGGATGATTCACATCACGTGTCAAAAGAATATGGCCTGCATGTTTAAATGTAAGACACTGAAAGGAGACTCTGAAATTAATTTTTTTTAATGAGTGGTACCATAGTATCTATCACACAGTATTCTCAAATTACTTTGGTCATCAAAATCATAGATCTCACTTAAAGATGAAGAGATTAATTAGAATTTCCATAAACTGCCTAAATATTCTGTAAATAAATTCCTTTCCTCATCACAGGCATATTCCAAATACAATCCACTGAGCTCTCTCATCAAGGTTCTTTTACGATGCTGTAATGAAACCTATTATTCACGCATTTTATTTTCAGATTTATGTTCATTTTCTCTACTAATAAAACACCAACATATAAACTAGGTCCTGATTTCTCAAGGACCACTCTCTGATGAGAGAGATGGCAATCTTTTGAGGGCAGCATGCCAGCCTGCATTTTTCTTTCCTAACTTAGACATCAAAGAGGTCAAAGAGTAATATCAGTGAGGACCAGAAGAGTGCCTCACAGAAACCACAGGTGTCTTATCAGCAAGTGTATCAGCCTTTCTGAGAGGCCTAGATAGCAGGAAATGAGGATCTCAACAGGAGTAAGCTGTTGCTGCCTTTCACTGCTGTGTTGCCTGAGATGCTGTGGCTTTCTTAGCCCTTTTATTGGAAATCCTAAACCAGCTTTTATGCCAGGCTTTTCTCTTCTTTAATAGATTGCTGATTCCCAATCCTGTATTACAAATGATTGCATTTGATGACAAGTTAGACACACTATAAGAGGAGCTGGTAATATCAGTCACAATCTTTCCATAGAATGAATAAACCATTTCTAACTCTACAATCTGATGAAAACCCCTCTCCAGAATTTCATATGGATGAGACACATCTTATAAAAGTTACAAAAACAAATTAAGACGACAAAATCCAGATCACACATATGGAGATACAAATACAACCTTCAAATAACAAGGAATTGTTTGCAAGAATATGGTTCTCATCCATTGTCATGCAGGAAATACTGAAACAGTAAAACAGCACGAAAACTTTATCATACTGCATTAGCTATTTCCCAATATGTATTATTAGGAACTGTCATATTACTCTAGAGTCCAGCACAATCATGGATCTCCATTAACTTAGCAGAAGGGCTTTCTTCTCTCCCTGACATAACTGCTAAACTACACAATAGTACTCTTTCCTTCTGTCAGAATATGACTCCATCAGATTAACCATCTGGCCTGAAATACTTTCCTTTCCTGTTCAAAATCTGTTCCATATTCCACCCAGAAGGGTTTTTGACACAAAAGGGCTATTCAGGCCTTGACATTTATCTGGCAGAGCAGACTTCTATCCAACTGCAGATAGACTCACAGCTGTGATGGTGTTCTGCAGAGAGTAATATTCTATCCACAAGAGAAACTGTTTAATAACAAGAACCTGTTCTCAGAAGGAAGGCCATATCCCACAAACACAAGGGTGTACCATAAGTGTGATTTCTTCTGCTATTTGTAAATCAGTGCCAGCTAATCTCAAGCAATTTGTGCCAGATTATCTTAAATAATTGTATATAATATGTACACATATTTCAGGGAAGGAAGTACATTAACAATCATGGAGTCTGCTCTAAATTACCAAAACAGACATTAGCTATAACTAATGCAAGCTGTAGTAATACCATTTTAAGGAAAATAGAGATCTGTTTTTACAATGAAAAATACTTAACCCCAAATAGATCATGTGATCTTTGAATCAAAATTCCCCAGTGCCCAAAGCTCTACATGTTCTCTATACCAGAAAGATAATCCTCTTCTTTCTTTCATTTACCCTAACTTTAATTCAATCATCCACCAAGAAAACAGTAAAGGAACGTTGCTAAAAGCAACATGAGTACAGACATTTCCATTGAGAAAAGTTTAGTCATTGTGTATAACATTATGTAAATTCTTCTTCGAAAATGTATTTGAAATCCTAGATGAAAGAGAAAAACTCTTTCAAATTTGCATGTACAGAACAATGTAGCATGATTATCTCCCTATTCTTTTTTCGGTGGATTCAAGACTGGACAACTTTTATTTCAAGCCACCACAACTTTCTAGTGTTTGGTAGAGCAAATAATCCAGCACCATTCAATAAATACCGTTGTAGGTCAAATGCAAGGGAATCTGAATCACATAAGGGAATCACTACATCCCTTAAAAATTATAGCTTTCCCTCTTCAATGCATGTAGCCAACAGAATGACAGCTAATTCAACATCCAGTTGCCGTAGGGCTCTATGAGGAGCTAGGGAAGGGGTGGTATAACGTCAAGAATCCAAAAAACACGTGGAGGTGAAAGAACTACATCCATTTTTAGGACTTAAAGCCACAGACATTGTCTGGAGCTTACTGAGATCAAGAGTGCAGACAAAATAGTCTAAGCACTTCACTAGTGTGCCTTCACTAGTTGCAGTGGAAGGTTCAAGTGCAAAGTACTCAGAGTGTAAAAGACCTCCAGTAACATTACAGACCTGCTTCACACTGCTGATGTTGGTTTTTTTAGCAAGCATTCAAAGATTACCAGTGACAGGTCATAGGATCTCAGGAGACCAATGTTTTAGCTTTGGCTTCTTCACTGAAAAGATCCCCCGTAATAATAAAACAATATGATTATGCACAAGAACCAGACACAGTCAGAACTTCTGTAATCTGTGCCTTTTTGGGGAAGCAGAAAGGGGTTTATCCATTCCTGTTGGCTTAGGGACACCACACTGCAGCACAAACACAAGATGACATCTAAATGTCCAGTATTTCTTTTCTGTTTAGGCGCTTAGTTCCAACTTATGTAAATCTTGGGTTGGTGTCTTTGCTCTCATCCCTTTCAGGGAGCAGATCCTTTCCAGAAAGACATCTGAAATCCACAAAAATGAAGATTTGGAAACAGAAAAGGTTTCAGGACCTAAAGTTTTTTCTTTTCTACCTTTTTTCTACCACCTATTCATTTAATCAGGCACTATTAACAGGGCAGTGTATATACTAGTGTATAGAACTGCTAACATAAGACTTTTTATTTCTTTTAGAGAGTATGAACCTTTAGACTTCTTATTTTCCTTACTAAGTGTACACCTTTTCATATGTTTTAATTTCATTATAGGATTTTTTTCTATTTCTAAGACAGAAATGTCCTCCTTCTCTAGGCTTATTCGTCTTCAGGCAGACCATAAATTCTTTACTTCTACATGGTTTTATTTCCCCTCCATCAGTCTGTGGGGTTCTTTTCTTACAACACCATGGTGGGTTGACCTTGGCTGGACATGAGGTACTCACCAAGCCACCTTATCTCTCCCGTCCCCAGCAGTACAAATAGTTGAGAAAATAAGATGAAAAAACTTCATAGGCCAAGATAAAACCAGTTTAATAAAGCAAAAACAAAGGTCATATACAAAACAAAGAAAAAAAAGATTTTTTTCCTCCACTTCCCATCAACAGGTGTTGTCAAACCACTCCCTGGGAAGCAGGAACCACATTACGATTACTCCAAAGGACAAACTAATAATAAGGAATGACCCTAAGCCCCCCTCCTTTCTCTTAGCTTTTGTAACTGAGCAGGTGTCATAAAGTATGGAATATCCCTTTGGTCAGTTTAGGTCAGCTATCCTGGCTATGCCCCCTCTCAAGAGCTGGTCCACTCACCCTGAGTGTACTGCCTCAGCAGTATTCAAAACCCTGCTGTGTTATCAGCGCCTTTTTAGCTACAAAGCACAGCACTATGGGGACTACAGATAGATGCATTAATTGATCTAACTTTTCCCCACTAATATTTGTGTCTTTGATCTGATTTTCTTGTGGAATTGTGAGGAGTTTTTCAATTACTCCAGAGTAACATTTGGGACCTGTGGATGGGGAGAGGGTTTTTTTCCTGAAGAAACACTTGTTCATGTTAGTCATAGACTGTGAGAGATTCTACATGTTGGCACAAAATTAAGAGGGGAGTCAGGGAAAATAGTACTTATTTATTTACTTACTTTTAATTCATAGAATTAATTGACAACGTACTTCCTACATTGCCTCTGGACGCGAATCTTACCTACTACTCCCTTTTTCAGCTTTAGGCTTGATTACAAAAATCTTACTCCTTTTAGTGGTGGAACTGTTGACTTTAGTGAGACTGTTCATGCAAATAATAGTTTGTTACTGATGTTATGAAGCTCCTAGGGAGTAAGTGGGTTCAAATTCACAGGCTCAGGGAAAGATGGAAGGCACATACCATCATTCCGAGGGGTGCTCAGCAAAGTAATTGGAAGCTGGATCTCAGTATGAGTCTTATGTCTGCATTTACTATGGAGTTCTCCAACACCTAGGAATTGTATCATTCTGACAATCTCCCCTCCCTGAGAAATCTCTGACTAGTATAATAGGATATATTTCGTTTATGTCCTTGCCGTTTATTATCCAAACAGCATAAAATCTTCTATAAGACTCAAATCCGTAAAACAAGAGGTGATAAAATCATTAAGATGAGTCTCTGGGACACTTCCAGAAGAGAGGTATGTTCTATGTGACAACAGGAGCAAAATTATAAATTTAGAGCTATTGTAACCCATACACCAGTAAAGCAGAGTGCAGCAGCAGAAGCTGAAGAAAACATGTATGATAGAGTAATGAACTCTGTACGAGTAATGCCATGATAGCTGCATGGTACTACAGCAAAGCATGTAATCAACCTTTTCAACGTGTGTATCCTTTCTGAGGGACAGAAATACAATTATGTCTGCAGTCTGAGCATTTCATTAATTTTAAAGTTGCTGAACTAAAATAATAATCAATGAAATCTTTTCCTTTTTTTCAGAAATAGTATTGAAGGGCTTCCTACTATAGGGCATCCTGAAGGTCATTTGCTGAAGGAGAGTTAAAACCTGGCAGGGGTTGTGACTGTCGTAATTGCCTAATCATCTGGGATCAGAACAAATCACCCAGGTTACTATTGATAGCATCCTTTTTGACTGCATGCAGGCCAGCACAGCCCCAGCTGCTTCCCACACTCTCCGTTGCAGGTTCAGCATCTCCTACTTTCCATTAAAAAGCACTATTTTTAGGTAGGCAATCAAATGCTCTTTGCACTTGTTTTAAGGAAAGGTATTCAATAGCAACACAGGTGATCTGAAAACTAAGCTGAATCCTTAATTCAGTCTAAGCCTTTCATCACTTCTACCAGCTTAAATAGTACAGCGATAAGAAAAGACTGGGTATCTCTTGTTTTTTCTCCTCTCTCTACAGGCAGAAAAAAAATTAGAAAATAAATCACTTAGGAAGGTGACAATATGATTTATAAATTTAGGGGGAAAGGGAAAAGCACTCAGAAAAACAATATGTAGTTTTTTCCAGTGGGTACACAGTTTAAAACATGCCTGTGCCATATGGAACATTGATGATTTATAACCAGAGGACTTCAAGCTTCCAAAAATGTATAAAACTGTTCCCAAAGTATTTATTTAAAAGGAGAATAATTCACATGCAGAACAGCATTTACTATGCTAATTTCTCCTGTTTAGATGGATGAATAAAAGAAATAATACATAACTTAAAGGGTCAACCCTGTATTTGTTTCTTTGTTCTTAACAATGAGATTTACGCAGCAAATTATCCTTATTTATTTAGTCCTTATTTATTTATTTTCCTTTCAGGCTAGCCTTCAAGTATGGAAGTTGTCAAGAAGTATTAGCAAGGAATTGAAGGTCATGGGCTGCTCCTGGATACTGTGACGTGAAGCTGACAGTCTCAGTCAGCCGGGTGCAGTGCTCTGGCTTGCCAGCATATGGAACTCAGTACAGTGGGATGAACCGCTCCCTCAGCATCACTGAGCACGTCTGCACTGCACACAATGAAATTGTGCTATAAAGGCACAGGGTAAAAAACACCAGTATACATGAAACAGAAACAGCTGTGTGTGTTTTCCCAAGGTAAAGTGTTGTGGGTTTAGCCTTGGTAGGCAGCTACAATTACATAGCCGTTCACTGGCTTTATATACTGAGCGTGATGTCATGTGGTGTGGGATACCCCTTTGGTCCATTGGGGCCAGCTGCCCCAGCTGTGTCCCCTCCCAAATCCTTGTGCACCCTCAGCCCCCTCGCTGGTGGGGTGGGGTGTGAGAAGCAGAAAAGGCCTTGACACCATGCAAGCACTGCTTAGCAGTAGCAAAATATTCCTGTGTTATCAACAGTTTCCCCTGTTTCCAGCACAAATCCAAACCATAGGCCCATAACACGTACTGAGAATAAAATTAACTCTATTCCAGCCAAAACCAGTACTGAATGGTAGTCCTTTAACATACATAGTAAGGAAAATATATATATATATAGGACAGAATAAGAGCAGAAGGAGACACACAAAACAAAGGTCCTTTACAGTTCTCTCTGTGACTGAGAAAACAAACCTTTTTGTTCTACCCATTGCAGTTAACTAGATGGATTGTGTAAGATAAAACAAGTCACAAGGAATAATTTTTCTGAAACTGACTCACTTTCCTCTTGTACTAAAACACACAATTTGAGATTGTTCTCTGCAGACCTGTACAAGGGACGATCTGATCACTAAGGTAGACATTACAGACCAGAACTGCTCATCAGACAAAAGAAGGCCTCTACCACATTCCCCCAGGGTCAATCAAGGCATTTTCAGGCACCACCAGTTCTTTAGTTCTGAACCTTATTTCCATTAAATATTGTGGCAGGTTATTGCATGGCAGCTATTAACATTCTATGCAATGACATGATTATTACCATGCCAGGCATTTTGTACTTATGCCTAGTAAAAATTATGTTATGAAACACGCCTTGAATGACTGTTAAAAGCAGGAGGGAAAAACTGGGGTGAATAAGGGAAGTTTAGGTCCAGATAAAGAGTTACATGAGCACTATGAACTTTTCAAGAGTGCCTATTATTCTTGCATTTCAGGAATGGTTATTGGTGTCAGTGAGCCTTGTTCTTTCTGTAGGCTACCATCACGAATGGAACTGCAGCCTTGGCTTATTTCAAATGCCTAAGGGATTTTAATTGCTGTGAATAGGCTCAGTTAAACAGTCAAACTAAATCCTTTTTTGAAATAAATTAAGGACATCATATTTAGCCATCACGCTTCTCTGTTGTTGTTTGAAAAAATATCTGTTAAAGGTCACTGTAGCAAGCACAGTTCACAAAGTACTTATCAAATCATTAGTTTCTCTATAGAGCCCCAGAGGTCACACTGAATCTTCTTTTCAACTTTTTTCAATCCTCTTTTTCAACTCCTTCTTTTTAAATTTTGTTACAGAAAGGAAACCTGAGAGATGGATAGAGCCTCTATAACATAGTTTTAAAACTTTAATATTCTGTCTTACACTTTGACTAAGTACTTTAATTGATTGCCTTTCCTGAATGATTGATGTACAGGATTTTATGTGCTGTTGAATGCCACCTGTTGTATAATCATTTTAATTATTGAATTGCGTCGTTATACCAGCACAGAACATCTTTACCCTAGTTTAAAATGACAGATCTATTTATGCCTCTGGATGATGATCTTTCCTCACATTAGGATCTTAACTGTCATAATATAAATCCAGAGGCCCTTATTTAGGAACTAGAACAGGTCTTCTCTCTTTCTTTATTTACTCTGTGAAGCATGAAGCAGAAAATAGATTCCTTCAGGCTGATTTTGGGGTTTAACATAACATATCTAAAAGTGGGGCTGAATGACATTAAGTGTCTTCAGGCTTTCTATAGTCACTATTACTACTAAAGAAAGGGTCAGCTACAGAGGGAACTGTTTTGGTTTGTTTTCTTTTAATGTGGGATCAAAGCAAGCCATAAACCTAGGGGGTTAATTTCATACAGTTCACTCCACAATATAAATTAATTTCTTAGATGGCACGAACAGCTGTGCATTGAATGTACATGCTTATGGTTATGGTTGTGATAAAACCTTTGAAGAAAATCTCTTCTGTAAGTACACCAGTTGAGGAACATAGAAAATAGAATGTATATCCCACACCATTAGTCTTGGTTCTTTTCTTTAGTATGATTCTTTTTCATGTTTGTCTACAAAAGTCTTTGTAAACATATTTTTTGAGAAGTCACTTATGGTCAGTCTAATGACTAGAATGCACAAAATAACTATTGCTCAGGAGATGCAACAGAGCCATTATCAGTAAATCACAATATGAATACTACAGTTTTTAAACAAAGTAACAAGTATTACCAATAATCCTTCTCTTTTCAGTGTGGTATCTTGGAGTTCCTGCTGTTTATCTATTACAGTGAATCCTTCTTCACACTAACTTGAATATGATGGGGAGGTATATGAAATATAAAAAATAGAATAAGAACATGAAAAGATATGAAGCATATTCTTCAGTGGTATTTGCATGTTAGTTTATTGAAAGTATTACAGGAATGAATGAATAAATAAATTAATACTCCTTTCTCTCAATTCTTACAGTGCCCTTGACTACTTAGGTTAGCCTGCAGTCTGACAGGAACACGGAATGCCTTACATTTCCACATATATTGAAATGGAAAAGCTTCCTGGAAATTGAAATGAAAATCCTCGGCTCAGTTGTCTATTTTGTTGTTTTGTATGACAGCAGAACAAGCTGTAACTTCTTCATTCGTTTTTTACTGTATTATAGATTCACAGCAACAGCCTTCATTTTATCTCTGAACCTAAAATAATATATGCAGCTTTTATGTTGTGACATTAAAATAGGCTTTCCCATGACTGCTACTGTTTTATAGCAAAATTTTATTTCCAAATCTAAAACCCTGGAAGTGACCTAAATCTATAACATAAATCTATGAGTAAGGCACAGGGTAGCTAAGCAGAAACAAAAAGAGACTGAACAATAGAATGAAAGAGAGTATTAGCTTTATGTCCCCATCTTTCTCAAGACCTAATCTCAAATCCAGGCTTGGTTCATAAAAGAAAATTAGCTTGATCTTCTCATTTTGGCATCCATTTGTGGAAATCACAGCACTTCAATGCAGTTAACAGTCCCTGGTCAAGGGAAACATGAAACTGAAAGTCCCTCAGTGTTCAAAGCAAGCAGATGGAGGTTGTTCTGGGATAAATTACCTTCAGCCATTCTCTTCCTTGGGACCATATCTGACACAAGCCAGTGCAACTCATCTTTATTTTAGAGAGAGAGTAATAGTCCAGATAAGTCTCAGGATGATAATTGGCATAAAAATTATTAGCAGAACAGACCTGGCATTGACCATGAAATGACAACAGTGCTTCAAGAATATTTAAGAACCTAACACGCCTATTCTTTAATATTACTTTCAGTTTAGCATTTTTGAGGACTGAAAATTGCAATTGCTTCTCATTTGGAAAATGTCTTAGAACCTTATGTAATGACACAAATTAAATAGATCGGCTTTCTTGATTTGTTAGGTTGACTTCATATTATGTAGCTGAGTCCATTTAAATTTAATTATTAACATTTTATTCAGTGTGGACTTCCTTTAGGAATCAAGAAAATAAACGTTACTCTAAGGAAAGCCCCTTCAAGCAAAATGTTAAACAAAAGACCCCAGCCTCATTTAGTCCAGAAAATCATTTTTGCCTTTTGGGCCAGAATGCATTGAGCTCACAGAAACATTTTACTTGTGTGACAACAGGTAAAGAAATGTGGATTTGGGAAAGGAAGAGGTGTATAAACCCATACATAACCTAAGCCCTGTTTCCCGATTCCATAAATAATTTTCCTTCTATTTTTTATTTATATATTCTAGTGTAAGATCCAATCCTGCAGTACCATTTACTAGGGCTCTTCCTTATAATGGTTTATGGAAGTATCCACCCATTTACAAACAGCAAACTCTGGAACCAACTATTTATAACTCTTACGTATGTCAAGTGGGGCTTTAAAGTTAATTTCCAGATATTGGTATTTTGAAAATACAGATGAAAAATCACTTGATATAAATAGTTCAATGCTATTTCAGAAGAATTTTTAGGATGTATCTGCCAAACAATAAAATAGTAGTACAATACTTTAAATAAGACAGTAGCAATAAGCCTGAATTTGAAAATAAGCCTGTGAGAATTAAGACAAGAGAATCGGGAAACAAAAATAATTCAAATGACAGTATTTTTGATACTACATATTAAAAAAGATGAAACTGGAATACTATCTGTTTTAAAAAAACACAATTCACTCTAACTTCAGGAAGTTTGTTTTTTTCATTTTTTTTCTTGCACTTTACAGGAGGCTGGGAGCAGAAAGATCATCACAGAATCATACATCATTGAATAATAAAATAATTTGGGTTGGAAGGGACCTTTAAGGGTCATCTAATCCAACTAGATGAACAGGGACATCTTGAAGTGGATCAGCTTGATCAGATCTCCATCCAACCTGACCTTGAAGGTTTCCAGGGACTAAGCATACACCACCACTCTGGGCAATCTGTTCCAGTGTTTCCCACCCCCATCATAAAAAAAAATTCTTCCTTATATCTAATCTTGATTTACCCTCTTTTAGTTTAAAACTATTATCTCTTTTCCTATTGCAATATGCCTTACTAAAAAGTCTGTCTTCTTTTTTCTTATAAACCCTTTTAAATATTAAAAGACTCCATTAAGATCACCCTAAAGCCTTCTCCTTTCAGGCTGAACAATCCCAACTCTCTTAGCCTTTGCTCATAGGAGAGGTGCTCCAGCCCTCTAATCATCTTTGTGGCCCAACTCTGGACTTACTCCAACAGCTCAATGTCTTACCTGTGTTAGGTACCCCAGAACTGGATGCAGCACTCCAGGTGGGGTCTCAGGAGAGTAGAGTAGAGGGGCAAAATCCCCTCTCTCTTTTGATGCAGCCCAGGACATCTCTGGTTTTCTGGGCCAAGTCCTTCTCAGCAGGGCTGCTCTGCTGTTCATCCCCCAGCCTGTATTGATACCGGGGTCTGCCCCAAGCCAGCTGCAGTACCCTGCACTTGCCCTTGCTGAACCTCATGAGGTTCACATGAGCCCTCTTCTCCAACTTATCCAGGTCCCTCTGGATGGCATCCCATCACTCAGTTGGAATGGTATCCCATCACTCAACTGCACCACTCAGCTCGGCGTCACCTGCAAACTTGCTGAGGATGCACTTGATCCCACTGTCTATACCATTGATGAAGATAGTAAATATACTGGTCCCAGTACAGACCCCTGAGGGACACCAGTTGTCACTGAACCTCATTTGGACATTGAAAGCTGCTCTCTGGATGCTTTTACAGCATCTGACTCACTTTTCAGACTTTAACAGGAAATTAGATGGGGAAAAATACTCAAATTGCTTCATGTGTTCGGAAAGGTCTTGTTGAAGATTTGGCTAGGAAAAAATGTTCATTGTCCATTGTCTCTTACAAAGGCTATAGGTGTTAATAACATTATTTTATTTACCATTTCTGGCAACTCCAACGTGGCATGTGCTTTCAACCATAACTATATAGGCTGTTAATCATTATTTTTCAAGAAAGGCTGTTCAGTCAACCATGGACAGCCAGTTCCTTTTCCCCCAAGGCATGCTATGTCAAGAGTTCAACAAAGTTGCCAAATATTTTCATATTTTACAGAAAAAATGGTCCAAAACTCTGTATTTAACATTTTAATTTGCAAATAAAAATAGAAATGTTGACTCCACCCAAGGAAGTATTATCATGAACTGTGATCTCTGTTTGATGTCTGCTATTAGTTCGTAATAAATAGGTTTTCTTTTCAACTACAGCTCTTACTTGTGCAGGACAGCTAATAGGAAAAAGCTGTTTCATTTTAACATTTCTCTTGAACATGCATAAATGTATCCTGAGTTGAGTAATTCTCATAGGTGTGTTGAGCTAACAAGAGAGATACAGATTTAAAACAGACATATCACAGGGAAGCAAGCTGCCATGCATCAACTGATCCGTGGTAACTATCCGTATATCTGCTCTTAGCCCACAGCAAAGGTCAGATCACACAGAATCACTGAATCACGGAATATGCCAAGTTTGAAGGGACTCACAAGGATCATTGAGTCCAGCTCCTAGCTCTGCACAGGACCATCCCCATGAGTCTCATGGAGATGTGCCTGAGAATATTATCCAAACGCTTCTTGAGCTTTGTCAGGCTTGGTGCTGTGACCACTTCCATGGGGAGCCTGTTCCAGTGCCCAAGCACCCTCTGAGTGAAGAACCTCTTTCTAATATCCGACCTAAACCTCCCCTGAGACTTCAAACTCTTCCCTCAGGTTCTATCCCTGGTCACCACAGTGTCTATTCCTCCTCTTCCCCTTACGAGGAAGTCTGAGATTGCAATGAGGTCTACCCTCAGTCTCCTCTTCTCCCTGCTGAACAAAGTGATTTCAGCCGCTCCTCATACGGTTCCGCTCAAGGCCATTCACCATCTTTATTGCCCTCCTTTGGACACTAACTGAGATCATAAGTCATTAGCACTCCGTAGCATGGTGTGTGCAGATAGTTCGGACAGATCAGCTAATGGGCGGTAACTTGTTTTCTACCGATCAGTTGGTCCTATATGCAGTGGTGCACCAAGGCTTTGTACCGAGCGTTACTTTAATATATAAACTTTTCTCTGTGTTTGTATAGTACATAGCACAGTGCTGCATGGGCTATGATGGAGCTCCCAAACTAGATGTCATAAGGTGCAACACAAATTGCAAACACCGGAGGCAACTTTCAGCACAGAATTATAATGTCTCACTTGTGGAGGCAGGGCTTTGCTGATTCTACCGCAGCCCAACAGGTTTTAAGTAGAGTTAGACTATGCTGGACATATATTGTCTTTGAACAACCAATTTTCACATACAGACTCCTAAATCTTCTAGTCTGTCTATGAGAGATATACTTAGGATGGAAAGCCTTTATATCATATCATATGCATTAAGCATCTCTAATACTCATCCTTGAGAGAATGTAAGAAACATTCAACAACATAAAAGGTATTATGATACCAACAATATTAATCAGAGAGAAATGTGATGTCATTTTCAGAGGAGAATACAAGTTAATGTTTCCAAATTCCCTGTCTGATGGGAGGGGGATTTTGAAAGATGTGACCCAGAAATCAACTCGTCTGAGGGAAGTTGTCAGTGAAATACATGGCTTCGTATTACAGAATTGAAGAGTAAAAGGGAGAAAATTCTGTGGTTGCTTGGCAGACTCTGTTAAACAGGTCATTCAAATTCTGCCAGTTACTTCTCTCTGAGTCCCCTAAGTTGTCTTTGACTTTCAGAAAGGACATTCAACCACAATTTGAAGACTACAGTACAATGAAATTCAAGCACTTCTTTTGTTCCAATGATTAATCAATCTCACTTTTAAGAATATTGTACCTAATTTTAATTTTTACTTGCCTGTCTGCAGGTCCCAGTCATTGGTTCAGTGTTCTGTATTTTTCCCCTGAAGATACTTATATACTATAATCAAATTATCTCTCAGATTGTGCAATCTCCAAAGGGCATTTTAGGGTTCTTTTCTGTGCCACCATTCCAACATCCTTTTAGAAAATGTCTATACCAGAGTAGCACATGATACTTCTCACCACTGCTGTGAGTTAAAATTAAAATCACTTTGCTGCTCCCATTTGCGGCCCCCCACCTATACACCACAGGATCTTCCAGCTCCTTGCTGCAAAAAATAAGCGTAAGTTTAGTTACTGGTCCTCTATAATCCGTAAGTTACTCACAACACTGCTTTCCAAAAAGTCTGATTATTTTCCTGATTTTCTAATTCCCTTTCCAGTTCAAAGATACTTTGTTTGTCAGTGTATGTCTTAGGTGGGAGTAACATTAAAGCTACAGTCTCAGTAAGGGCATTATTACCTTAATTTGGAAGTAGTAAATTTAACTAAGGACAGTTGCCTTTACAGTTTGAAACACTGGACATGCATTGTGGATGTGTAGTCATATTATTATCGCAGCATAAAGAAACACAACTGTTATGTAGACAGAAAGAAAAATAAGTGAGATACACTATATCGGCATGTATGCACAGGCATGCAAACACTTTAAAATTAAAAGGGTGTCAAGCTCTAAATATTAATGTATATTGCAATATATTAATCTTTGTTTTGATGTTTAAATTAAAAATTCTTCTTCCTTTTCTCATGCATCTCAAATTTTATCACATCATCTGCACTATACAAGTGCTTGCATGCTTCACTGTAATTGTGTTTTCTGTGCAAAAAAATACATACCTTAAAATTTTATTATCTGTATCACTCCCAGAAATTCTGCATCTGCAATCAGCAGCTCTCATTCAGGCAGGTCTGTGCATTTCTACAGCTAATCGTGGAGCTTTTGGTACTTCAGCTTCTTCAAAGGTGAAGCTGTGAAGATGTCAGTGGCCAGAAGAGCTTTCTTGTGCCTTCAGCTTGTAATAAACTGTTTACAGCATCTTAGTGTCAGCAAAATACTGAAGTAAAATAACTGGTACTATTGAGGACCCACAATATCTTATTGATTTGGGGTTGGGTTTTTTTGTTTTTTGTTTGGTTTTTTTTGTTTTTTTTTTTTTTGGCAGGGGAGAGATTGATTGGTTTATTTGTTTTGGTTGAGAGTTTTTTTGTTACATTTATGTGTTATTTATTAGGCTTAAGAGTTTCTTTACATTCACTGGGTTGCCCTCATCTCAGAGTAGGACAACCATATTAGATGCTTTAGGATAACATGCAAACAGACATGAGTTTAAACTGTGATTTTAAGACGTTTTCTGCTGTCTTACATACTGGCCTCAATATAATGTTCATGGTCCACAGAGATCTTGAGATGGATTCAGATTTATTTGATCCATTCATTCTTTTCAAGTTCTCAAAGAAGAACCAGAAGAAAGGAGCAGAAGAGACCATGAGAATCACCACGGAAGGAGGCATAAGATAAAATACCGTTTGTACTCAGTCCTCGAAACTGCAGTTTCCCACGTGCATGGTTATAGAAATTGCCAAATGATCCTGCAACGTAGATCTCACCACACTACAAGGCAACAACAGAAAACATCCCTGCTAATTTGACAGAGCGAAATTCCTTATGGACTCCAAAGCTGCCAAGCCTGATAGAGACATTTCATTACTCTCTTATCCTGCTTCAGACAAAGAAAGTGAGATTTATTTTGTTTCTTTCAAGGAAGCCAACAGATGATCTTAATCAGATAACCGTGGTATTGTAATGGATGAATGTGTGAAGCTCTGATTTGTGGCCCAGCTGGAAGAACCTGATGAGTAAATATCACTGTAAAAGCTAGGGCTATGCCTCACTGTTGTGTTTTTAAGCCCAGCTGGAATTTAAGCACCACACAGACACTTGCTGGAACACCCACTGTTTCTCCAGAAATACAAATGGATTTTGTCCATACATAGCTTGATAATAGTCGCCTCCGGAGACTAAGGACTTGTGTCTTTTTTCTGCNTTGTCAATGCCTGGTTCCTTAGCAAGTGATCCCAGACGCCTGGCTCCCTTACCCTCTAGTTCCACACTCACACATCAGGGACACAGACATCTGAAATGCAGGTGCTGACCCTGAAAGCAGGGTCTTTGGTGAGCACAGCATATATCCAACCCAGAAGCCACAGCTGAGCTTTGAAGACTTAATGGTGCACAGCTCCAACGGCTCAGGGACTTCTCCAGGTCCTTCTCTCTGTGGTGCATACACACCCTCTGTTATCCTGTTATCCTAGAACAGGCTGCCATTTTTTAAAGTTTACAATCTGAAATACATACCAGAAGTCAGAGTATAAAAATAATACAGAATATGGCTACCTGTACTTAATCCAATATAACAGAATTTCTGTGTATACAAAAATAACTCATTGCACGCTTCTGTTCTTCATATTCTTAGTGACCAGCTGTTTACCTCCACAGCTAATGCCCAACAGATCTTCCCCTTGAGGAAAACTGGAACTGTCGGTAAAGCAGAACACATTTGGCAGAAATAAACATAATGAAGATGAGTGTTAACACAACATGCTAAACTCAGTCCAGGACACAGGCTTTCAAACTGCTATTTCCAGCTTGCTGTTGAGAAACTGTTTCAGACAACATAAAAAGCTGTATCTAACACTTTCTGGCAGTGCCATATTGTCTGGGACTAACACAAAAGGGAGGTACACATGAAAAGGCAAGGATGAGTTCACCTTCATTGCTACTAAAACTTCTAAGCTATCAAACTAATCAGAAAATTAAGAACCTAAACACAGGGAGAAACCAGCCAGCTTGCCTTCCATGGGCTTCAGTTGGAAGATCAATGGGATCTTGACAGTATTGATGTCATCTATCCTTTACACCTATTCAGATGTTTGTTTAAAGTGAATTAAAGAAAGGCAAGCTCTAAGAATGAAAACAGAAATAGTGATAATAGGAAAACTCAGTCAGTGGAACAAAACTGTGCTATAGTCCATAGAGAGACCAGAACAGAAAGGTGTGCACTTACCATTGATCGGGACAAATAAAACCCAGTGAACAAAGGTTAATAAAGCAATAAGAAACATACCAAAAGCCACTGAAAATGACAAGAAAGAGGACAAGCTGAAAGCCTGCACAGATCTTTAAAAGAGGGCTTCCCAAGCTTTGTGTAGCTAATATGTATATTGACAACAAGCAGAGAGCTAATCTGCATGTAACAGAGGGGAATACAGCCTTCTTCCTTACTTTTTGCAGAAAAAAAAAAAAAAAAGCGTTGATTTAAAATTGCTGTTGCATGACCTGAAAAACCAGCAATAATATCTTCTCAGTTCAACGTCTGAAGGGCTGAATGCTACTATTTGTCAGCATCAACTACTTTTACAAGGGTTTCACAATGGCACAGTCCGCAGCAGGGGCTGAAACTAACTCCAGAGGCAGGCACCAGGAGACCTGAACTAGGGCACCATAGGAGTTTGCAGTCACTCTCCCTCTCTTTGTGCAACCAATTTCTCATTAAAGGGCCTAGGGGAGTGTCTTATTTTCCTTCCTCTCGCCAAATCATAAAAGTTTTGAAATTCATTTTTGAATGAGAAAATATATAATTTTTAAAAACAGCTTTTGTTTTCTTTAGTATTATAAAGCAGATGAAGTATTGTATAGATATATTGTATTTATTTTGCATTCTATCATGCAATGTAAGGCCATCCCACTGGTTTTCTAGAAAAAGATTTTGTGATATGCACAAGCTTTACACATAATCTGCACTTGCAAAACTAAAACTGTTATAATGTTATATGGGATCCTTTACAATGATATCTGGGATAATTAAAATACATTACAGGAGTGCTAAAACCAGTACATGTTCTTCCTCAGCTCAGCCCTAGGAGGGAGCAGGAGCTCATCCATCTGTTCCAGGGTGGCTGGTGAGGTTGCTCAGGAACTTGACAATAGTGTAAAAAAAAGAGTCAGCAAAGCAGAAAATAAAGCCATGTGGCCATCCCAGTGTTGAGTGCTGGAGTTATTGTGTGGTGACTTTTTTGTCCAGACATAAAATAGTGCAGACATACCCACAGCTTTTACTTTGAAAAACCCAATGAGAACAAGCCCAGTGTGAGGAGTTATATTGCCTATTGTTATGCACCAGTTACAAAATTAAGATGATCTCATGAAGAATAAACAACATAATTGCTCACAGACTCTCACAGATCTTGTTCCTCAGCAGGACATTTGTGAACTGAAGAGATTTCAGTGCCTAAGCCAAAGGTGATACCAAAAGAAAGGAGAAAGGAGAGAAGGAGAGCCTGGCTAGTGGAGTGCGTTTAGTGGCATTAGGCAAACGCAGATGCTTTATGTTTGGCTCTCGGCTTTTTTTTTTTTTTCTGGTGTTACCTTTATTTTGCTGTATAGAATGTAGTTATGTTGAATTCTCTAGGATACAACTACACAGGCTGTCATTTAATTGTATAATTACAGTTATTTAAAGCTTCTTTTGGAATAAATATGTTAAATGCTCTGAGCTCACTATATTCTCTCTGTTTCTCTCATGTCTTTTACTTTGTGCTTTGTCCCTGCTGGAGATAAAATTTTGCACTCAATGTGATGTAACACTTCAACCAGAAAATACAGTTGAAGCCATATGGTTAAGACCTTCATTTTTAGCTAGCCTTCAGTATTATTAGAATCAAGCTGGTCTCCGGGGGACTTTGGCAAACGTTTTTGCACCTGCAAATGATGACCTTTTTTCAGTTTGCATGCCCCAGATCAGTAAACAGATGCATTAATGAACATCTGAAGAGGAAAATTCCTTTGGACATTGCTCATCTGTGACCACTTGAAAAAACTGTTTTGTCTGGTGCTTTGGTTGTAAGGGATAATTTATGAGCTGTATCCTAGGAGGAGAGTTGTCACTTCTGTCTCATTCATTGCCACAAACACATGAATCTGCTGGGACACAGGAACAACATTACAAGCAGAAGGAAGACAACATCAACAGTGGAAATTCATCATACATAAAAGTGACACACACACAAAAGACCTATAAATAAGATAACAAACTAGCAACAAAAACAGGCAGCTTCCTTCTCGTCAATATTCATCATCAGAGGAGCTAGGGAGCCATTAGATAGGCAATGTGTTGCTCTGATTCAGCAAACCTGCAGAAACCTGACAGCACTCATTTGATGGTCAGCACATGTAGGTATGATGGTCCTCCTCAAACATGCAAATGAATTCTGAGAAGTCTGCTCATGTGCATAGATTTAATGCCATGCATAGAGATAGCTTTTTTCCCTTTGCAGAAAGGAGACTTGGGTATTTATAAGTGGGCTCATTCTATCCATCTAATTTAACTAATTCGCCAGCATTTTATTACACAAATTTCCAGGTGAAAAATCTATTGATAAAAATAAAGCTAGATGAGAACCGTCATGTGAGTGTATCCATGTACATACATGAATGTATACGAGGAGAGGAAAAGAGAAAGAGTAGGATAAAAGTCCAACAGATTTCATATTTTACTTCTTTTCTTCCTTTAAAAAAGGAATTTAATATATAATTTAAAATTATTTGCATAATTCTTACATGTTTACATAGTAGTGAATTCTGTTATTTTATATAGGATGTTGTAGAGAAGAAATTAAAATAATCATCCCTTATTAGAGATATAATTCACTGATGAACGATAGCTAAATAGGAAAAGAAAAACGTACACAGAATAGCAAGGTATCAGCCAGTTGGTAAACAAGTGTGTATTTTATTTTATAACAACTGGACCATGAGAAAGCTAGTCTCCAAACCTACAGATAACTTCATCTTTTTCATTCTATAAAATCCAACAGCAAGAATGACTACTGAAGCAATCTACAGTAGGATGCTACCATTTCAAAAAAGAGATAGCAGAACTGGAAAAGCACAGAGAAGGTGACGAGAAACAGCAAAGTGACTGAACAGTTGAGGAAGATTGAGAAAACTCCTCAGAGCTTCAGCTGGAGAAGAAACAGTTACAGATTCTACGTGAACATGACATAGACATGGCACAGACATGACACAGCCTATGACATCATGAATGTCATGAAGCTGAGTGATTATTCCATGAAGCAAGCACTCATTAAGTTACAGGCCCAAATGACTTCACTGTGAAGTGCGTACCTGAACTATGAGTTCATTGCTATGACATGGTGGAAAACAGCATTGCAAGTTTAAAGATGGATTTGTAGACTGGCAGAAGAAAGATTCATCCGTTATTATTCCCAAAACACTCTGGATACAATAGGTCGATGGGAGCTGGAAAGGCTTATGAAGGTAAGCTTCAATAAACACTCTCTTCAGAAACCTCTTCCCTATCCTATCTTGTACAAGATTCTCTCTCATGGGGGACACTAAGCCTAGTAGAACTTTAGTGTAGTCCAGTACTGCTATGGCTTTAAATGTTATTACTTGTGGAATTTTGGCTGTGCATTTCAGTCAAACAGTCCTAATTTTTAACTTTTTTTTTTACTAGCAGTGTATGCAAAACTAAGAAATTCTGACTTTCCCACATCAACCCGTTGGGGCCTTTTTTTATGGTCTGTGACTGCATCTTCAGTCTTTATTTGCAGCCAGCCATCATTGGTGGGAATGCTCTCTGAAGCCATCTACTGTTCATTTTAAGATCAAACTCCCAGAACATCTGATCTTGAGTCAGGTTTTACAAATCAGACCTCGTTTTCTGTTAAAAAGTCTCCCATAAGGCTTCTTCAGCAGACAGTGCAAAAGGTATGTATTATTAATGCTATCCAATTCCATTAGAAATTATGGGTTTGCTATCTAGGACAAAGAGATAATACATAATCCCCATCTGTATAGAATATTTGGTCCTGTAGAACTTTTACATAAGCAAGAAAAACAAGTAAGTCTACTCAACAGTTATTGCAGAATTAGAGTGCTATATATCTACTTTTAAACCCATTAAAACTTGTTCCTTCTTTATTTTTAAACCCCAAAATGTAGGCAGGTAATGGAACTTAATGTATCGGTCTGGACTGAGTCTAAAATCATACCACCATTTAAAAAACAGATTTTTTTTTTTCATCAAGTTCAGAAATATGCCTAGAAATCTGACTGCTTTATACCTGTGGAAAATGTCACAACCACAAAATATTGGTCTTTTTCATCCAAGAGATGTTGATATTAATATTAAAACTCTCTGAGGCAAGGCACTTTCATCTATATTTCATTTCACATTTATATTCAGTCTCGTGTTTTACTGAACCATCTGCATCTCTATCTGTCTTTAAAATGTTCTGTGGGAAGAATTCTCCTCTCTGATTTATACCTTGATCAAGCTGAGTGGAACAAACACATACTTTGTGGAGACCAACTACAGGTGCTGAGTCTCTGATAAATGCTGAGAAGGTTCCCAGCTTCTGTAAATTGTGTCATAGTATCTACTTTTCTGTCTACATTTTATCCACTTTAAGAAGATGGGCTAACTGAGGCTCAAAAAAAAATTAAGAGCTGTTAGGATCACAGAGACTGAAGGAAAAAAACTGTCTTCCAATGCTGCATGAAAGAATTTTTGTCTCACGTGGATGACAATTAATATTTTTAAAAGATAGAACAACCTTTTTCCAGTATTTTGGAGCAAATGAAAACAAATAAAAATGTTTGAAGTCTCCCTTCCCACACAGTCTATCCATCAGGCGCAAAACTCATATATATATTTAAATCTCCACCAAAACACCTGCACAACTTGCCTTTGGACTGCATAAAATTTCTCCCTTGTGATAACATAACTATTTGAATGAGTCTTCAAAATCACTGCAGTGATCACTAACCCAAGACCACCACTATCAAAGGAGTACATTACTGCTGAGCATTATCGATGCTCAGCCCCTGCTGAGACGTCCCAGCTTCCCACTTCCTAAATCAACCATGTCCACACGTGAGCTGGTAGTTGCCCAGGACTCCTGGGAGCAGCCCACCTAAGCGATTGCCTTCATATCCCAACAGTCTTCAGAGGCAAACAGAAATGGGATCCAGTCACTATGAAGCAGCAATGCATATGAAACAGTTTGCATATCATTTATCAAAACAGGATTTTTCCACCAATATTCCAAAAGAGAAAATTGATGCCCAAAAAGGCTCAATGAAACTGTTTAGAGACAGAATTTAGCCTTTAAACAGCAAAGGTATTTATGGCATACAACATTGGAGAGCCCTGATTTGCATCGGACAAAGAAGCTCTAAAGATTGAGTGAGAAGTCAGGGTTTTTATACAACTTTTGTGAGGTGTTGCAACATTTCTACGTACATATTAATCAGATTTCGACATCTCATTACAATATTCTACGTGTTAGGGGCTTGCAAAACTCCCCTTGACTCACTGCTCCTTTATCTCTCCAGATGCCCATTCTATCTTTATTTTTGACTACTAGGTTGACCTTCTTGCTATCTTTACTAGAACAGAACAGAACAAACTATCTCTACTATATTTCAGTGTAAGCAGAAACCCTTTCTTGGTTTCAAAATCACCCTTCCAAGGGGGCAATATGGCAGGGGTATCTCTCAGATTCCCTTACTGAGGATGCTGAGTGCACCGAGCTCACATATACTTGCACTGTAAAGTCTTTGGAAAACAAGATTCTTTAAGCCTATATAGTAATTTTCCTGTCCATGAATAAAGCATGTAGGCATAAAATAATCACTAACAAAACAATAGCACTGCACTAAAGTATGAAACCGTAACTCTGGTCAGGTTTTTTATTTTATTGCTGTTGTATTGAAATATTGGTACACTATACTCCAATATGTACAGACAAATATATTTAAATCATGCTTATTATGGTATAGCTATTCCACTTAAGTGTCCAGGGAAATCTCTTTTTGGGCTTTTGAGTGCTAAATTGATTTCAATGAAAAACAATCTCTTTAGTCTTTCCAAAAAGAAATGCTTCTGAGTGAAATAGCAACTCTGTATTTCAGCCTCTGCTAATTTGAAACTCATATATCCTACAACATATGGTGGTTCCTAGTACAATAGATGACTCCTGTTGAACATGAAAACATAAGACATACAACAGGTGACCCAGGCTCTTGAGGGTCAGTGATGAGTCTGGTCATCCAAATTTTATGTAGCTGACCAGAAGCAGAGGAAGCTCTTTGGCTTCCCCGAACACCATATTATGACCCTCACACCCATATTCCATGGGTGAATGAGGCTTTGAATAGATGGACAACACCTCTCTAAATAGTGCACGTTGTATTTTCCACAGTGTCAGTTTGAACATAGAGGAGAGTCAGGATAGCGTTAGTCTGAGCAGAGGCCTGCTCTACAAACACTACAGCTTGGTGGGGCATCTCATTTGTAAAGTACTACACAAGGGAAACGAAGTCAACAAAGGCATACCCTTGTTTTCACAGGTAGAAATGAGCATAAGAGCATGTTTTTGTTTGGTCTGAGAGTATTGATTAAATTCACAGAAAATGTCAAGGAATCAGCTTCACAAAATTTTTATGCAGAATACTCAGGGGGACTCCAGTTTCGCTATAGCTCTGAAGCAGAGGAGACCAGTGAGAGGGAAAAAAAGATGTCATTTCCCTATTTGTGTTCCCAAGTTGTCTGACATTTTCCCTTCTAATTCCCTTTCTTTACATACTTTTAATAAATTGAAGAAATCACGTGATGAATACAGAGAGTTAATTTTTCCACTGATTAAAAAGAAATCATTACCAAGTTGCAGTCTAAAGAAGAAAAGGAAGACATGTACCTCCCATGTATTCACATTATAAACTATGTTTGCCAGTCAATAAGAGTATTAGTCTGATACACAGTCTGGCAAGTTCCCAGTGAAAATGAGTTCTGTAGCTGAGAAATGCAGACTGCTACCTGATTTACTTGTATTAACAATGAGCTAATTTTAAGAGATGACAATGACTGCGGCAGCAAAAAGACGGATCTACAAGAAATCAAATTTGACACAAAAATGACACTCTGCAGCCCTATAATGCCAAACAAAAACTTTCCTTCCCCAGCTGAGAATGTTTAATTCTCAAATATTCAGAAATAAAGAGATTGTATTAAAGATCATGAGATGCTTTAATTTCATACCAGATTATATATAATTCATATTTCCAAGCTTCTCTGCTTAACAAGACACCTAAATTTGAAATTTTTTTAAATGAAAGGTGAAATTCTACTGTAATCACAGAACTTATGGCAGATCGTCAAGAAAAGACGCTTACTTACATGAAAATCACAAGAGCTGGCAACAATGAGTCTGATTCTGACAGGAGCTTTAGCACTTTCTAACTTTAGCAGTGCTAATTAATGATTAGCAAGCTTCTGTTTCACACAACAATCCTGTACTTTCCAAACTTATTTTAAAACTTCTGTGTACATATACTAGCAGCACATTATATCCAGAAAAAAACAAGTATAATATCCAGAACATGGGAAATAGTGAAACAAAAAATTAATCTGTGACCCTCAACAAGGTTTTTTGTTGCTTATTTTACTTTGATTTGGTTTTTTCTTTCCTGAGAAAACAGTTTGCATAAATGTTATTTCTCTCATCATATGGCAGTTGGATAATTTAGGGAGGGAGTTTACAGAGTCTTTTATCTTAATCAAAACTAGCAATTAAAAAATCCCCAAATCATTTCATATTAATCAATATTATCAAAACATCTTCTCTGTATGTGTTGGAAGAAAATTTTAAAAATTGCAATCTTTTTTCTGTACCAAAGTTGGGTGAATCAAGAGTTATGTAAGCAGGGAAGGTTTTAAAGAAATATCTGTCATACTTTCCAACATTTAAAAGAGTTTCCTGGCACAGATCTGAGAAGTAATTTAAAGAATCCTTGCTGCCCAGGGGAAAAGGACAGTTGTGGGGAACTTTATATAAGTTTAATATAAGTAACAAATTTTTCAGGATCTCAGAAAGCTTAGCAATGTTTCATCTAACCAGCCGCAGCCACAAAAACAGTGCTGTGCTACAGCTGCCTGCAGCAGAAACTGTGTTAGATGTGTTTTGGGCTCCAATTTAACCTCATTCTGCCCATCCTGTCTTTATTTATTCAAGTTTGTGTACTTTGCCATCATCATCATCACCACTACCACCACTTCTTCTGGGCATGTGGTAGTCTTCACTTGCCATACTTACCAGCACCTTAACCTTTCTGAGCCCACTGCTTTGATCTCAGGTAAAGCATCTTTTCTTCTTGCTGTTCTAGAAACTTTTAGCACCTCTACGAGTGCATGGCAGAGGCTCTCATTGGTGGCAAAAGCAGCAAAACAGGTTGTGACAGTTAGTTCCGTGCACGGCCAGTGTCTGTAATTCCTCAGCTTCTCCTTTAGGTGTCTGGGGCCACAAAGTCACTTGTAGTGACAGTGCACAGACAAGGCCAAGACATCTGTTCCTGGAGTAACTATATATTCTTGGAAATATTTACGCATAGCCAAACAGCATGAGTTCCATTAAATGGGAAAGGAGCATCTGTATTTTCCAATGGAAATAGAATCTTTGAGCAAGCTAGAGAAGGCCAGTACAGCTACTGCACTTTGGTAAATCCTTTTATTCTGCTAATTTTCCTTAGTCACGTCACCACAAGTAAACCAGCTTCAGTAATAGAAACTCCTAATAACAGATTGATGCATCTACTGATCACTTCCCAGTTTATACTTCCGTATCTATTTTATATGAATTATGGAAATGAAACATGTAAAAGGATCAAACAGCACACATGGGTTCCTTTTACAGAATTTCTAACACAGTGAGATATTATGGATTCATTGGGTCATACAAAGCTTGGCATCATAGATAAACAAGAGACTAACAAAATAATGACCAGTTTTTCATAATTTATTGTGTTTTCTGTTAACCTTATTTGTTCCTTATTTTTTTACACACTGTCTAAAATGCCACAGCACATCAGCTCAGCCAGACAGGACAGCAGGTATTTTTAATGCATGAGAACATCTTGTATTCCTTTAAAAAAAAAAAAAAATTATCTTTACTGATTCTGGGAAAAGGAGAGAAGAAGCTGGAAGAAGCAGAGCATAAAGTGTTACAAATTAAATTTTTTGAAAGTTACGTCTACCACACAGTGAGGCACAGCAATACACTAGTTAGAATTCATACTGATCTTTACCTCAAGAATTGTGTTGTCTGAGTAATTAGAAATTTAATGTTACATCCTAGCCTAACTTTTCTTCCATATTTGACATCAACCAGAAGGATCATGATTAAGATTGTAATCAACAATTTCCTCTTGACACAAAAACAGACTCTTATTAAAACAGAGGAGAATTTTTTTTTAATCATCTTTTAAAGCTCTCTACCAAGTAAAACATCATCCATAATAGCAGGGTACACCGGCAGACATAAAAGTCTAGTAGACCTTTGTAGTTTATGTCAAAGATAACATTTGATCTGTGTTATCTTGGAGTGCAATCTACAGCCACTTGCACAGCAATGTCTCTCTCATAGAAGGTAAAGAAAAGCAGTGTGAGGTGTCCTCATAGATGGGGAAAACCTCTTTTCCCACAATAAATTAGAGTGAATTGAAGTTAAAAGGGGACAAGGAGGACATCTTATGAAGTCATTTCCATTTTGTTTGCAATTTCTAGTAGGAATTTTTGCAAACGTGAGTTACCCTAATGTGCTTATTAATGCTTAAAAGATTCTATTAGGAAAAAACATTACAATGTTATACTAAAATGGGAAACAACATTATTTATAAGGTTATCATTTCATTCTGTGATGTGCATAATTAAGTTCATTGTGCCATTTATTTAACAAAATATTTTAGCTACATCTGTTAGTTTCAACCTGTCAAAATTAGAAAAATTCTTTCCTTTGAACCAGTGCCTATTTCCATAAACAGATTGACCTATTCTTTAAGTGGTAAAATATATTCTATATTATTTAAGAATCATGATTATAAAATTAACTATTTTCAAGTATTCCTTCTGCTCACCAAAACAGATAAATCCTTACATTAAGAAGGTATCAAGTAGAAGTCACACTTTTCACATTTTAGACCAGAAGGTACACAGCCTTTATATGCATAAGCAGATAACCTGCATGCTCCTGAGCTCTTAAACTTTATAAATGCATTCTCTTGTATGATGGTATGGATTCACTTATCCCATCTTACATTTACTCATTTTCAGTATCAGTTATCAAAGAGTTATCAAAGAAAAGGGAGTACTCTCTGCTAAAAATATCTTTCTTTACTGGCAACAAAATTCCCCATTTAAGACAGAGAAATGGGAAAAGGTCACTTACATAATTTAAGCAAGTTTTAAGTTTTCCTGTAATATGACCAGTGTCAAGTTGAGAATTATTCCCAAAACAACAACCTATGCCACAAAATACCTTAAAACAAAACTACTAGTACAAAAATTCCAAAAGTCAGAGTGAAAAATGCTAAAGAGCACAATGGGCATTACAAATTTCATAAATTACTGCAATAGCAGGCAAAAAAAGGGGGAATAGCTTTAAAGTGAAAGACGGTAGGTTCAGAATAGGCATTAGGAAGAAATTCTTGACTTTGAGGGTGGTAAGGCACTGGCACAGGTTATCCAGAGCAGCTGTGGATGCCCCATCCCTCTAAGTGTTCTTCGACAGCTTGCACATGGCTTTGAGCAAGCTGGTCTAGTGCAAGGTGTCCCTGCCCATGGTGCCCATGGTAGGGCAGTCGGAAAGTAGATGATCCCTTCCTACCTAAACCATTCTTTGCCTTTCTGAGTTTTATAGCAAGTGGATAGAGACTTGGATGACTTAAGTTTTTCAGACAGTATTTCCAGAACTTAATGAGCTGCATTAAGGGACAATGGAGAGTTGTGATATGATTTCTGTGACTGAGTAGAACACCATTTAGTAGTCGGAGCATTTTTGTATCATAATGTGTTTTCAAACTGAGGATGAATATGTTCTAGCAATATCAACATTCTGTTAATAGAAAATATTCTTATTGTGTATTCTAACCCTTGCCTTTTTTTCAGGTGCCGTATATTCAGGAAAAAAAAAATAGAAGAAAAGCTATTAGAGAAATACATACAGCTTAGTTGTCAAACATAATGTATTTGATTCTATGTTCACCTGAACTGAGTAATGGTCATCTCCTGTATGTGGTGGTGCATCCCCTCCCCTTCCCCCTTCAGGCCACATTATGACCTGAGAAATTTTGTTACGCTGTCGCTTTTATGTTAAAGTTGGTTTTGTTGATATCTTTGCCAGTGATTCTTTAAGCAAACTTAAAACACTCATTCACGACATCAGGGGATGACCAAGAGTAAACTCCATACTTGAGTACTCTACCTGAGAAAACTATGCTTATGCTTACCTGTATTAGTATCACATGTAGCTTGAAAGAGTTCCGAGTTGAGAAAAACAGATATATGAACCATTTAGAAGTCTCAGATGTGTATTAACTTTTGTACAGTGTGTTCCTGCATGGATCAACCCACCTGTACTGTGTCACAGAATCACAGAATTGCAGAATAACAGAATCACACGGGTTGGAAAGGACCTCATAGATCACCAAGTCCGACCCTTGATCCAACACTACCGCAGTTACTAGACTATGGAACTAAGTGCCACATACAGTCTCATCTTAAAAACCTCCAGGGATGGAGAATCCACCACTTCCCTGGGCAGCCCATTCCAATGCCTGATTACCCTCTCTGTAAAGAATTTCTTCCTAATATCTCACCTAAACCTCCCCTGGCACAGCTTAAGGCCCTGCCCTCTTGTCCTACTGCTGCTTGCCTGGGAGAAGAGACCAACCCCCACCTGGCTACAACCTCCTTTCAGGGAGTTGTAGAGAGCGATGAGGTCTCCCCTGAGCCTTCTCTTCTCCAGGCTAAACAACCCCAGCTCCCTCAGCCTCTCCTCATAGGACTTGTGCTCAAGTCCCTTCACCAGCCTGGTTGCTCTTCTCTGGACCTGCTCCAGCACCTCAATATCCTTCCTGAACTGAGGGGCCCAGAACTGGACACAGCACTCCAGGTGTGGCCTCACCAGCTCCGAGTACAGGGGAAGAATCACTTCCCTGCTCCTGCTGGCCACACTGTTCCTGATTCATTTTACCTTCTGCTGGAAAAAGGCTTTTGTGGAGGGACAAGTTGAATGGGTAAGGTCAGGGTGTTCTTAATATACATTCCATAAAGATTTAACACAGAACAAATTCCCTTACAAATATGTTTTTCTTAATGAAGAAACCCTAAAATACTGCAATATACATAAAAGCTTATAAAAATGCTTTACTTATAAGAACATTGACAGACATTATTTCTCTTCTGTTACATTCCAAGACCACTTTTTTTTTTCTCTCCTTTTATACTTAACCCTCTAAAAATGTGGTAAGGTTTACAAACACCTCCTTGAACTTTGGGCATCCATACCAAGAAGTAGCCATCTTTGTATAAGACCAGTAGATATGATCTATGTATTTGAAATGAGAGAACTAAATATACTGGGATGTACAAACATCTTGTTAGATTCTACTTAGAGCTTTTTCTGTCAACCAGAATGAATGTTTATGCCAAGAATTCTGAAGTTATAGCAGAGAACATTATTTCCTTACTCCATTTACCAGGTTGAAAACCAGGTTCACTGCATGTATATATATGCACCTTCTTTTTCTTCATTTCTCATCCATTTTCTTCCTGATTTCCATTGAAAGAAAAGTGGCATATTGGTTGCACAGGAGACGTGAAATACTCATTATGTCCACATTAGCCTGGCAGACAATAGACTAAGCAGCTGGCATTGTCCTGCCCTGAGGTGAAGCTAGGTGAACAGGACATGAAAACTATGCACATAACATGAGAAATTGCTGGACATGTCAGAGATGAATCTAAGAAACTGATTAAATTTACAGATAGTGCCAAAAGGGACATCTGGGTTTGGCAGATGGATAAAAATGCATTATGTGAAAAATGGTTGAACTTCACCAATAGTGGAGGGGAGTATTAGGAAGTTCTAGGGAACAGATTCCTGTAACGTCAGCAATGCCCAGACGACCACATGAATAATACCTTATGAGACTCAGATTAACTTGTTTTCAATACCAGAAATGCCAAATTTGTGCACAAATGTATCCCCGGGACCAAGGTGGAAAAATTTGGCCAGATTGTTTATTGCTATTTGCTGTGTTGGTTCAAGACCCTGAGGAACCAGTTTGTACTGTAAGTTATTGTAAGACAAGGCAACAGGTCTCCCAATAAGGAAATGTTACTTTTAGATGAGGTTGAACAGATTGCATCTGTTCAAAAAGGCATTGGAGAAGAATGATCCACAGGAGAGTCCTTCTCCTCCAGTCATCCACTCCACCTCTTGCTGATGGTTTACAGTTCCCTCCCTATACACCATAGTAGGAGCTGAACACTGCAGATGGTGAAGCTACCGCCAATAACTTTTGTCTTGTGTGTTCACAAACTGTCCAAGGACACAAAATTATTTTAGGTGATCAACGAATTCGACCTTCAGGTCAGATAAGGACCTCTGTGTCTTAATTATGTAATCTGGATGGCTTGCCACAACCTGCTGAGACAATGTTAAATTAGACATTTCTGCCTACTTTATGTACTGACTCATAAAAGCACCATAACAGTAAATGAGATCAGTGATCTTCTCTAAGTATTTACAGACAGCTCTGCAGTTTCAATTTTTCTCTTTTAACATTTTCCATAATTGATATGCAGTGCTTTCCTATGGATAGCTCAGATTTGCTCTGCTTTATGAAGAATGTCAGGCTTTTGAGTTTCCTCAAAACCTTTAAACTAAGAATGCGTATGAAAGGGTAGAGCTTGTTAGAGGGCACTTTGAACAGCAGAAAACTATCAGTCAAAACAGTGGCTTGATAACGCAGCTGAGGCAGTGAGTTATTTCAGAATGAACAGTGCCTCACCCAATTAACCTGATATCAGAATGGAAGTCCATCTGAACAAAAACAAAAGAAAAACCAGGAAAAAAAAAAAAAAAAAAGGAAGAGAGAGCAAGAGCAAGGAGAGAATCTTTTACTCCAGAGGTTTTCTTTTGCTGCAGCCTTTCTAAGTACAAGCCAGCGCAGATGATCAGTGCAGCAACCTGTTGCAGAAATCACCCGTGGTTTGATAAGGTCAAAGCAAAGCCATTTTCCATCCTTTCAAAATATAATGGTCTGGTAAGAGAAACTTGTTAGCTAGAATGACAGAGTCTTATAATAAAGAATGTAGCATCTTTGGCCAGAAACTGTTGAAAATTCTGGTTTGCTATTTTGCTACAGTCCTAAAAATACCAGCAACTTTTGCTGAAGTTCTGCAAAAGTTTGGTATAATAATTCTTCATATGAAAGTAGTACCTCAATAAATAAAACCCTGTTATGCCTGAAGACCTAATATTGCATGTCATCCCCTTCGATGCATCCATAAAAGCAAAAATTGAGCAAAAGTCCTATTAAACAAAATATTTGGTTGCTAAAATGGGCAACCTGAAAGTACAAAATTGAGCACCATGACATAATTGAAAATAAATGGTGGGTCATATTGGTCACAATGAGACAACTGAAAGCCTGACTCTTGTCAGTTGAATTAAAGTAAAACACAAAATCCACTATATTTACAGACCCCAGTATCTAACTACACGTCAAGCAACAGGGGGTGTAAAATCACCCTATTCCCATTCCCATATTTCTGAATTAGAATGAATGTGAGATTTCTACTATCAAATTGTAGACATACAAGCGTCCAGAAGGGAGGCCAAGATATAAATCAGCTACATGCAGTGAGGCCAATTCAATGGAAGACTGAGACAGCTATTTGCTTGCAACTCTTAAAGCCAGTCAGTGAGAAGATGTTCTCTAAATGGATTGTTTGCTATCCTAATAGCAATTGTTTCCTAGTACTCAGATAAATAATCCTTGATCCAAATGGAGTTAATTCCATCTTGTCCTTGCTCAGCAGACAGGGAACAATTGCTCACTATCTTTTTATAACACCCTTTAAAAACAAGAAGATCATTTCATGACTCAATCTCCTCTTCCGTGCACTAAGCAAATACTCTTATTTCAAACTTTCCTTATAGATCATGTCCCTGTACTGTCTTTGTGCTCTCTCCTGGACTCTAGTGCATTTTGCTCACATCTTCTTTAAGACCATTAACCAAGCAGTGGGAAAAGTATTCTTCTGAGGCCTTATGATCCCTCACCAAGTTATTTGTGCTCTGTTTTTTAATATTCCTAGTAATATATATGAAAATTATCAGGATTTACCTACTTTTTGATAGTAACCTGAAGTTTATGTAACAATTCCAAGGTGATGTGCATTCCCACACCCTCATTTTATTTTTAGGATATTTTTTAGTAGGATTTGACTAGCATCTTATGAAGCACTTGTGCAGACTGAATAATCATCACAGTTTGAAAGAGATGGGCTTTATTCAATAAGCAAAGAAGAAGGTTTGAGACAAAGGTATCACTCTGAGTCCACGACACTGACTCATACATAGTTTGTGAGAGACCCTTAGCTCATACATTGGCTTAGCCAGTCCTTTCCCATCTGTGCATTTGATTTATCCTTGATGAAGTGTAGCCCTTTCTACTCCTCTTTTGTCAAGAGGTAATTGAAATCTGAACCAGCCCTTGAATGAGGTGGTAATCCTCCCAGTTTGATGTCAGACATAACACCTAATGTGCCATCCTTTCCACTATCCAAGTCATTAGCAAAAAAAAGTGGAACAAAATTGACCAAGAACAAATACAGCTGAGCATCCACCTGACGACAATTTCTCCTCAGATTCTTTTCCTTTGAGCTTGGAGTAGTGAGAACTAGAGTGAGTAATGGAAATGGGTTCTTTGCCAGGACAATAGTGATATGTCTCACAAAGCAAAAGGACTATGGCAACTGATGCACAAATATGATTTAGTCTCAAATAAGATCGCAGCAGATCATATTATTACGGTAAAAAAATATGTGAAAAGGAAATGGTAGAGGATTGTGTTTTCTAGTGTTCTGAGGTAATTTTGAGCAACTGTATCTTCTTACACATGTGTAAAGTCATATATAACTACACAAATACCATAAAAATCCACTATCTCTTTCCTGTTCAAGATTGATTTTGTTCGAACACTGACTTAGACAAAAATCCAGTAATGTCTTAGCTACTACTTTGGCTTCAATGAGAAGCTAGTTTTTTATATTATAACTCCCTCTCTTCTCTCACATTGATCAGCAACGTTAAGGAAAAATGTATATTTTTATTAATGAATATTTAGCACAGGAGATTAAATCCTTCAGTCTGTGTATAGAACAAGCTTCAACTAATAGCAGTGTAAGTTCACCCTGAAAAAAGATTGATAATTTTTGCCCGTAGGAACTGTTTAGATTTCAGATGCATAATCTGAGAAAGTTGGATTTTAACCGTACTGTACTTTAGCACAGACTCATAAAGACAGTTAAGGACACAATAATATAGATTTTGCAGCAATTTGTTTACATTTACAGAGTCCTTTTTTTCAGGTTGAATATGATGGGAATTCTAAAACAGCCTGTAATGAACACTAAGGGGTTTGTGCCGAAATTTTAAAGATCTTACTAAGTAGCTAGTTTTAAATATTTGGCTATATGTAAATATATAGTAACAAAAAGAATAAATACTCAATAAGAAATAATAGTAGTAAAAGTTGTAGTAACAGTGGCAGCCATAATAGTTATGATAATTCAGTGGAATGTCTTACTATTCAAACATTAAAACTATCAAGATTTAAATGCTGAAATATATAAAAGAAAAAAAAATGGGGCCTAATTCTCTTGTGATGGATATTTATGAAATAAAAGTGGACCCAGAGCAGCATGGTACATAGCCAAATTTTATTCACAAATGTACAATTTCCCACCCCTTATGCATAAGCTGATTATTATTCTCAGATTTAATCTTATTTAACAATATACTAATCTTTAAACACATAATCAGAGTTGGTATAGGAATTTTTCAATGAAAATATTATTGTAGATAAATAATAACAGCAAGCTTTCTATTCTGAATTACTTTTTCCTCATATAGGCACTGTGACTTTCAGTTTGCAAATAACCATTTCTGAAGGGTACTAAAAATTCCTTTGTGCCAGCACTGAGTCTACTCAGAAGTGGGGCTTGATTTTATCCATTTATCAAGATCACTGTTTCCATTAAAAAAAAAAAAAAAGAAAAAAAAAAACAAAATCAAGAAACATTTTATCTATTGTAAGCCCTACTCAATACCCCCAAATAGTGTGTAGTATTAAGAGGTCATTTTCCACATTATTTCATGTGTTTTGCAGCAAACAATCAAGTAAGCTTTCCGCAAGACAAGGCACCTCCTGCTCGTGACACATTCATTCTTAAATATCTAAAAGAAAAAAAAAACTAAAAGGATTGATTTAGTCCTTAGAATATATATATTTTTTTAAACTTAAAGAATGATGTTTTTCTTTCCTCAATTCACCTCTCGTATGGCTCCTTGACAGATTGCTTGTTATTTGGGCAGCAGAATCCCATGACATTTTGTATCCTCGTTTAGGTTTTAAAAATATTGATTATCAATAATATTAGTAGTGACTAACTACTATGGCTTTTTTGTTGTTTTGTTGTTGTTGTTGTTGCTGTTGTTTTGGTTTTGTTGTTTTTAGTTTTTTCTTAACTTATCAACTAGATCTCCTAAGGTTTACTGAAATTACTTATTAAAATTAAGCCTTTATTTGAAGTGTTATGAAAAAGACAGTGCTAAAACAGTGTCTTTCAAAGTTATAACTTAGAAAATCAGCTGGTGTGAAACAATACCTCTAAAATGTAAGATGAAAGTAGCAGTATGTCATGTGTTATCTTTTTTTCTCTAATTAGAAACATGTTAAGAATATCTTTAAGGAAAGTTCTAAGGAGTTCAAGCCATCATTTTCTTCTGGTGATCCCAGACATGTCTCCTCAATTAATTCACAGAAGCATAGAATATGCTGATTTGGGAGGGACCCATCAGGATCACTGAGTCCCACTCCTGACCCTTCAAAAACAAACATGCTAACAAAAACTAGAAATGTTTAAGCAACTGGCATATTATTTTGGTCAGGAAAGTAACCAGCAACAGCACACTGATCGTTTGACCTAACCAAAGAGAAGTAATTTGCTGTAAGGAGTTGCTTTCTAAATACATTTTAACAAGGCAAGAAGTAGTGCTTTTAACTTGCATGTATAGCACCTATTGCAATGAATGACTGCATTCAATAAAGTCGTGCTTTGAGTAGTATTTGAAACGTCACATTTCTAAGGAATACATTTATTTGCAACCTACATTGTTCTGAAAATTGTGTTTCTGCCTCTACAATAACAGACCTTCAATTTTTCCATAGGTACGAAGGCTAGAATTTTCAAAGAAGCTGCTTACAATTATCCCTTAAATTCTAAAGCTAGATGGCCTACCAAGCTGTTTTGGAAAGCCTAGCCAAAAACACCATGTCACAATAGTTTACAAATTGCTCCACTCTTCTCCACTGAGCCCTCCTACTTTCCTAATTGACTCCACTCAATTACTTTTTGTGCTCTGCAAAATGTTACAATCCATCACATTTATAGTGTGTTACTCTTAAGCAGATTACTCAGCCCTGATGTTCTTCATGTTGCATATATCACAAATACAAACTGCAATGAGTAGAAACTAATATTTGCATAATAGTTCTGGAAAATGACTCAGAGGTGGCTCTTAGGGAATTTGTGTGCTTTACTTTTAAAAATGTTTACCACCAGTTCAATAGCAGAGGTCAAATAGTAAGAAAAGATGGGATTGCCTGTATTACTTCAATTTGCACTGTATGCTGTGTCCTGTTTATAAGTAATGTACTGAAAGATGTGTCAGATCTCCAAAGATATTTCTCTTTTTCCCTGTTTTATCCTAATTTAGTTTTTTTCATTCTATTTTTACAAAATGTTAAACTTCAAGAAGGCAACCAACTGAGTGAAAATTGGAAACTTAATTATTTGTTGTTCCTTTAATGTGAAGAAAAAAGTTACTGAAGTGGTTTTCTGGATCAGTATATCCTTCCCTGCAGAGAAGCATTACCTTATCCTTGCTCAGCCGTTGTTATTTAAGTCTTCTTCTTAGGTTGCTAAGTATGCTCTAATATTTGATCACTGTTTGGCTTTTTTTCTTACTTTCCTATTTGCATTGACTTCATTGGCTAAGTAAAACAAGATTTTTGAATTCTTATCCATGTTGAAGGAAAAGAGTCATGCTTTCCATCCATGAACTTGTTTCTTCTTTTTCAAATGAAAGCCCTTCTTCATGGAGCAAATCTTGCACAAGCTGCCATTGCATCCAGTGAGTTTATTTAAGTGGGTAAGTGCTTGCACACTAAATAGGAGTCTTCAGATTCTTGCTATGTGGTTATTCACTGCACACAGAGTGATTTAGCTTTTTTGGATTAAAATAACCACTTTCTACAACCAGACCACATGCAGGAAAAAGATAGTCATCTGGCTAGCCACAACAGATAACAGTCAGTTCTCACTATAGTTTCTATTAAACCAAGAGTTGTGAAAATTTAAGGACTGAAATAAAGCATCACATTTATAAGCTAAGTCTGTGATTAAATACCACTATTCTACATTGCCATTTTATTTTTGCTAGCTGTGGATTGATGGGTAGACACAGCCTGAGATTGAATTCATTTCAGGACCACAGGTTAAATTATTACCATTTCAACTGTATTATCCTTTCTATAAGATGGAATAGTCATTAAAATTTAGAAAGCTATATCATTTTACATACTAAGTTTTTTTGCAGCAGCATCAGTGAACTTCTAGCCATATTACTGTAAGGTATGTCTTGTACTGCTTGGAATCTGACTCTGTGCTCCTGAAGCGCTTGTTCAGTTAGCCTGGAAAGCAGCTCTGCAGAGAAGGACCTGGTGGTCCTTGCGGACAAATATGATGAAGAGACTGTCAACAAAGATAATTAAACATCTGTCCTGTGAGGAAAGCCTGACGGATTTGGGAATGTTGAAGCTGGAGAAGTCTCAGCAGGAACCTTGCTAAAGTATATAAATATCTGAAGAGAGGGTATAAAGAAGAAGGAGCCAGACTCTCTTCAGTGGTGCCCAGTGACAGGACAAGTGGCAATAGGCACAGACTAGAACACAGGAGTGTACATTTAGACATGAAAAAATACTTTCTTACTGCGAGGTCTACCAAGCACTGGCACAATTTGCCCAGGGAGGTTGTGGAGTTCTTCGTCCTTGGAGATATTCAAAAGACATCTGGACATGGTCCTAGACAACTGATTCTAGGTGGCCCTTCTTCAGCAGTGAATTTGGACAAGATGACTTCCAGAGGTCCTTTCCAATGTCAACAATTCTGTGATTCTGTGAAGAGTTCCATAAGGAAACACTAGAAAGAATAGGCAGAGATACATCTTCCAACAACCCTCATCCAAATTCATGGATGGAAGGACAGTAAAATGGGAACATTCAGAGCATGGCCAGGCTCACTTGCACCCTAAATGTCAACTTCTTGCTGCCATGGCCACAGACTACTGTCTATTAGGCTGATCCAATAGGATGTTGCTTAGTCACTCTCCATCATATTTGAAAAGCTGTGACAGTCAGGGGAATTTGACAGTGATTGGAAAAAGAAAAACATTGTGGTTATTTTTGAAAAGTGTGCAAAGAAAGACACTGGGAACTACCAACATGTCAGCCTCTCCTCCATGTCCAGTAAGATCATAGAGCAGAACATCCTGGAAGATATGTTGATACATATAGAAGACACGGAGGTGAATAAAGACAACCAACATGGCTTCACCAAGAGCAAACCATGACTAGTCTAGTCATCTTTTACAATGGAATAACTGCACTAGTAGACAAGGGAAGAGCTAGAGACGTCATCCATCTAGACCTCTGTAAGGTCTGTGATATGATAGCCCAGAAAGTTCTTGACACTAAATTGTAGAGATCTGGACTTGATAGATGGACAGCTAGAGGGATAAAGAACTGTCTGGATAATTGCACCCAAAGAGTTATAGCCAATGGCTCAGCCATCAAGTGGAAACCAGTAACAGGTGGTGTCCCTCAAGGGTCCAGCACTATTTAATATTTTCAGCCATGACATAGACAGTGAGATCAAGTGCACCCCCAGCAACTTTGCTGATGACACTAAGCTAAGTGGTGCATTTGATTTACTAGAAGGAAGATATCTTTTCCAGGAGGACCTGGACAGGCTGGAGGAGTGGGTCTGTGTGAACCTCGTGATTTTCAAGAAGGCTAAGTCAAGTACCTGAGTAAGGACACACAATACTATCAACACAGGCAGGGAGATGAATGGACTGAGAGCAGGACTGCAAAAAAGGGCTTGGGGATTCTTATGGACAAAAAATTGGACATGAGCCAGCAATGTGAGCTCACAGCTCAAAAAGCAAATTAAATCCTGGGCTGCATAAAAAAAAACACAGTCAGCAAGTTGAGGGAGGTGATTCTCCACCTCTACTGTGCTCTTATGAGACCCCACCTGGAGTATTGCATCCAGCTCTGGAGCCCCCAACATCAGAAGGTTGTGGATCTGTTAGAGCAGGACCAGAGGAGGGCCACAAAAATGATGACAGAGGCTGGAGCACCTCTCCTATGAAGACAGGATGAGAGCCAGGGTTGTTCTGTCTGGAGCAGCCTTGTAGTACCTAAAGGGGGCTTAAAAGACAGAGAGGGACTTTCTACCAAGGTCTGTACTGACAGGGAAAGGGACAATAGTTTTAAACTGAAAGATTTAGACTGGACATTGGGAAGTAATTTTTTATGGTGAGAGTAGCGAGACACTGGCATAGCTGTCCAGAGCAGCTGTGGATGCCCCATCCCTGACAGTGTTCAAGGCCAGGTTGGATGGGGCTTGAGCGACCTGGTCTAGTGGAAGGTAGCCGTACCCATGGCAGAGGGGTTGGACTAGACGATCTTTAAAGGTTCTTCCCAGTTCAAACCATTATTTGATTCCCTGATAACTTGTGTTCATAATTTTAAAAAAAGAATCAATTACAAATCAGTTTCAGATAATCACCTCTTTTATAACAGGAGATTATGAGAGAGAATGAGTGGTAGGCCATGTGTCTCATGTACATATGTACTCATTTTATACACACATATAAGCATTCACTCTTTTATATATACAACAGTGTGTCCCTATTCATGTTTGTTTCTCAAGGAATAAGTTTTCTAGCAGAGGGTTAAGGTTTTAATTTTTCATTACTGATTTTCATGTCATTCATCAAAATTCATTAATATTGCAATATCTAATGTCCATGATGGAGGAAAATCATTATTGAATTAGTGCTCTTACTACAGAACTGATTGTCTCAACCACACTCAAAGAAGTCTGCCCTATTTAAATAAAAAAGAGCTCTCCATTCCTCACACCTGTTTTGATTAACCCTTTCAAAAAGCCTTTACTGATACACAGAATTCACTGTTATGACTCTTTTGGGGGGATGTGCCACCCTCTCCTTAGATACTGCATTGCTATAGAAATGACTGTCAAGAATGAGAAGCCAATAAAATTTAATTAAACGTTTAGATTTTTTCCTGGGCTTAGTCACTCAACTTTCCTTCAACAGATTTTTCAAAGTGTATGCAATAATGACATCTCTAAATCAGAGTTTGAATTGAGAATGGTTTATTAAATCTACTACATCTATTGGAAGATTATTATGATTGTCATTTGTAATGTAAAAGCACCTCAGAGCCCTAAGCGGATACATGTCATGGCACTAGATGCTGTACTAGCAGAAAAAAAAAGATGGCTGTTGCCCTAAAAAGACTTCCATTCCGGTTTTGAGTATAAGATGAATTTGTGTGTCAGTCATTTTGAATTATTGCTTCATGTCTCTCAATACAATCTCTGGACACTAAAAAATTCAATATGTTCATTAAATGTTTATTTAATCTATTTACTGTTTATGGTGGTAGCAAGTCATTAGGGTCACATGTGAACACTCGCACTCTTTAGTTGTGAGGATTTAAATTTCTCTTAAAAAAAAAAAACAACAAAACATAAAAAATAAATATACCTGTTTACAAACAACTATATTTGTTTAGACTGGAATAGTAATTGTTATGCTAAAAACCTGTTGTGCCCCTAAGAATTGTACAAAGTTGTGATTTGTTAAAATACATCAGAATAACACAATATTAGACCAATATGTGCAACCATCTCATGAAGAGCCTAATGCCAGCAATGTGATAAAAGGAGAGGACAGAGACTTTACAAGTTTGAATTTTCATAAGTTTGACTGATGCAGCAAGGCTTTCATGTCACTGTTTGATGTGGTAAACTCAAAAGATCTACAAAAGAAATGTAAAAAGAGTTCCAAAAGGTAGGAAATTCAAAACTGATCAGGTATTCTTCTTTTTTACTGTCAATAACAGGAGGACAGAAGTTGTGCTGGAATTTACAGCCTAACTTCAAATTTGCCAGTTTTTGTCAGTAAACATCAGTGTCTGCTCTTCCAGAGACAACAACATCTTTCTGTAGCACTGGCTATTTCTGTATATCTGAAGAGCTTTTCAGAGGTCCATGATTACTGTGGGGAGGGAAGGCTTTAGTTCTCAACTGAGTGACCAAGCTGGAGTTAAACACAGGTTAGGTTGCAGTCTGGATAAGGAACGAAGAAATGTTAGAAATGTTAGCAGTGTTAGAAACCAGATTAATAAACACCAGCACTTTGTGCATTTCAGAAGCCTGAGGTATCATCTTCTGTCTGCCATAGCAAAAACGCACAGTCCTGTGGCATATCTGTGAATCCCATCTGAGTGAATTACTTTACAGCAGTGGTTTTAGAATTAAAATACTTAATGCTGTATCTTGAAATGTCTTAAAAATCAAAAAAGAGCTGCTCCTAGGATTAAGATTAGAATTAGGAGATCAGAGGTCAAAGAACTTTTCTTGTTTTCCCCATGCAACATCCCTGGCATAGGTAAGTGTTAAACGCCAGAAAAGACTGTTTATTATTTTTCTCTAAAGCCAGGCAGGATCACTAGGTCTCTCAGTTAAACTGCAAGATGTCATAAGGATAAAATTCGTAGACAGAAAGGTTATAATTTGGGTTCTTTCACACCCTCTTAGGAGAAGATTGGTCCAGATACTACAGAGAGAAACAACTTCCAGTATATTCTGGTATGGGTTTTTCTTACAGTTCATGTTCTGCTTGCTATTTAGAAGACTTATAACTCTTTGTCTAGAAGACCACTTCTATTTGAGCACCTTTAACTGTGTTAAAGAAGGAGACTTGCAGGCATGATTATGCAAAACTAATGAGCATGAGACAGTTATCTTCTATACATGGAAAATAATTGGAACTAGAGATAACGCTCACAGTCCTGAAGCAGGCATCAGCCAGACTGGAAGTATCAGGTTTAGTTACTGCCTACAGCAGGATGATCCTTGATCTTGCTAAATTGCCATTCTTCTACTCTCTATATTTTCTCTCAGAATTTTATGTCTTTCTTCAGGCCAGTATTTTTCTCCTGAACGAGAAATATTGACTCAAGTGACTTCACTTCTGACTTGATTTTTGCTTTTGTTACCTTGCAGAACTGACACACTCTCACAGATTTATATTTCTTTCAATAAAATTGAGACAAGGTCACATAACTGCATTTTTCAAAATTGAGAGAGACCTGCATAACACAGAGCTGAATTTTGCAAAATGGTTATTAGTTATTATCATTAACTATTATTATTAGGGTATATCAATATCGGTTGTTATTATTATGGTATACTATTAGCTTGAAGTTTGTGCTGAGTTTAAACACAGGCTTACGGAAAGTAGATTCTGCAGTTACTGTCAGTACCACACTGAGAAATCTAGACATGAACTAGGCAAATTCTGAAAGCGAATATCTTTACTGTTTTGTTTTTTTTTTTTAAACTATGTTGCTGCTAACTGAAATCAGAGTGCAGAGGCTGATCAGGCAGAGGAGCAGCAGACCAGAGAGCTCCTTGTAGAACTCCTTCAGGCTCCCCAAATCAGCATGAGGAAAATTACCATCTTCTCCACTCAGCACTCATTTATTGGGTTACTAATAAGGGTAAAACCATATATGTATTTACAGTGAGAAGCATAGATTGCAAGGAGCTCGGTTTTCAAGGCCTGCTGAACTTTACAAAGGCTGTTTCAAGAAGAAAAGAGTGGTCCTTGGTCTCAGTTAAAGGGATTGAAAAGTTTGGTTTGCCAAGTTCATAGTAGGCAGGAAACCTTGACTTTTTTATGTACCTAGATACCAAGAGCTGAGAAAGGATTGGAATTAAGGTTATGGTTACTGAGCATAGAGTATCAGGGGACAGCAAGAGCAGGGCTGTTGCCCAAGGGACAAGGAGCCAGAAGTGAACCTGAGGTAGTGACGAACCTGAGGTAGTGACAACAGGGAACAGTCACGTTGTGTACAAGCAGGGCAGGGGTGATGACAGTAACTGGCTCTGTTGGCAGCCCAGCAATGATCAGACAGGGCAAAGTCTGGTCCACTCAGCAATACAGCCTGCAAGGCAGGACAGCAGAAGCCAGAACTCACCTAGAGCATGGCTCAGCCCGGGAGAGGGGGCCAGAATACAGGCTGAAATGGGGCTCCTGGCCCACAAATGGAGGGTGAGGGTCCCTGTTGAGGCTGATCAGGGCATGTAGTGCACTCAGGGCCACAACAGCAGGATTGCGTTGCTGTTTGTTGCATTGTGCTGTTAACACCAAAGATTTTGTTATAGTAAAAAATGGCTCCATGCCAGAAGAAATACTTATCTAACTATAGTCTCCATGATTTTCCCACTATAATCTGAATGTTAGACTAAAATGTTTGGTGTTGCTAAGCCTACACTTCAGCAAGAGCTATTTTGTGAGCTTCAGAAAAATAAAACATTCCTCTCCTGTATGACTTTCGCTTTGTAGAAAATTGAGTATGAAAGAAAGAAATGGTCCATATTTTGTCCCTTCCCAGAGATTGTTCTCTGGGATCTTCTTAAGACTGTGGAAGTTGTGGAGGACAATAACCGAAAGGCTGCCATCTGCCAAAGCTGCCTGGGGTTTGTTCTGAAGTAGAATGAATCCTGGTGGCAGGAGAAAGAGTTTTGCTCAGTCCCTTCATTGGTGTTAATCTGTATATTAGTGCTCCAGCACTAAAAACCAGTGCTGTAGCTACCAGCGTATGTATACTGATATACAATTCTGGTTTTATAAATGAAGAATAGTTTTTAATGTTGTGACACCTGACTTGGAATCTTTCAATAAGCCTAAATTAAGATTTCAGAGAAGGTCTTGAGAAGTTCTGAATCCCACAAAGTTAATAATTCGTTGATGAATGATGATTCTGGAAGGGAGAATTTTCTGTGTTTTGTACCGAATCCAATAAAAACACTAACTAAGCATTACCCTTAGTGAGGACTGGGTCAGAATTAGAGAAAGACATTGATTTATTACTAAATCCTTCAAAACACCCTTACATCAGATATTAGGACAGTTACTTCCCAAAACTGCTGTTGAAGAGCAAGTCTGGGAGCCTTTGTGTTCTGATTAAGCAGAACAGCCTGTTAGAAACTCTAGTTACTGTTGACTAAAGCCCCTCAATCAAGGCAGAAAGTGGTACTTCATTTTGAGGTCTCTAATTTACTGTTAAACCCTGTTTTAAGTCTTAGGTAAGCTCAGGGCCGTGGACAGCAGGAACCTGCTGACTCTGCAGGACTTGTTCAGAGGTGGTAAAGAATGATTCAGGAAGAAGATAGTGACTTCTAGGATTTTTTCCCCCCCAGTCTTGTCAGTAATGTAAATTGATAACAGATGTCACAGCAATGAAGTAGCTCCTACTTCTTTTTCTTCCTTATATAGGGTTTCTGTAAACCGATGTTAAAGGGTGAGTCACTGTGAGTGATTTTGCCAAGATGGCTCCCTTTACTAAATTTATAGCTAGGGTTAGGACTAGAAAGCAGGGGGAACGAAGTACATACTCTATTACTGGACCTTTCAAGGCTCAGAAACATAAAATATGATCTAGTGCTACAATGAAGAAGTAATTCCTATTTAATTCACCACCCAAGAGTTGAGAATCTCCACTCTTGAACACAGAGTAACAGAAAAGTTTGCAATTGCAAACGGAACACTGGGAAGAGTAATATGGCTGTTGGTGAATGGTTAATGCTAGGGTTATGGAGAAGCCTTACTTCTCTGCAGCAGCCTGAAATCTTGCATCTCCAAGGCAAAGGTAAAGAACACTTCATATTTTTATTAGTTTTTTGCTTTGTTTAGGTTGGGGTCTGAAGCTACTCTTATGATTACCAACATCTGTGTGACAAGTTTCTTTCACTGTTCTTCCCCCTGTAATTGTGGCTTGCTCTAAAAGACAAGAAAAAAACCAGAAGCATGTGGAATAAGACTAAGCTTAGCAGTGGCCATACCATGCATTACCATTACCTCTACAATAGTGTCTGGAAAATGTCCTTTATCTTGGTTCCTGCCTACATTAAAACCTAGGGTAGTTTAATTTATATTTTGTTTTAAAATGTCTTGGAGGCTCTGCAGTTTGTATTTAGGCACAGGAAAGATGGGGACTGCAGGTTTGTAGCAGAATTCCTGGAAGGTGTTCCAGAGAACAGTTAATATTTTCTTCTAGTCCAACAAGAAACTTGTTGGCAAAGACAGGGTTGTGGTTCTGGTTGGGATGACAGAAGGGTAACCAAGGAGAATAGTTTCCCTAATATTCTGTTATTCTCAGAAGCAGATTATTATAAGTGTATAATTCACAAGGCTTCTGTGATGTAAAATGACACGCTATGCCAGACATAAAGAATTGCTCAATTTTTTTGTAGCTCATATCTTGGGATTATTTTTAGACTCTAGCACTGGTAGGGTAGAAAAGTAAGTGAATGGACCTTCTCTGACCTATGATAAAAATGAGTGCCAGAAAATTGCCCTCTAGTCCCATAAATATATGTATACTCTGACTGTCCTTACAATTGTTTCCTCTTCAGACTAAGTCTTTTTGGTTGATTCTGAAAGGTTCAGCCCTCTATTTTGAGAAATTATTTCTATTTTCTTTTGACAGAGTAGAGATGAACCTTCCTGTTCTCTATATTTTGATTTCTGTTAAAATTTCCGAGGGCAATGCACAGAGAGGGGACTTTACTGAGGCATCCTCCAATAACTGAATTGCAAATCAGAAGTTTGTGTTTTGTTCTTCCTTGAGTATAGGTTTGCCATCGCAAAGCACAAACCTAGAAAGTTGACTCTGTTGATGTTTACAGAAGACAGCAGGTTTCAGGGGGATGGCAGGAGGTTGCAGGGAGCCAACCCACAAGAAAGCTTCTTTTCAGGTTGAAAGTTTTTGTTGTTGTTTTGCTCTGTTCTTGCAAACGTCAAACTTATTAGCATATGAGTAGAACTATGGCTCATGTTAACTTTCCTGAGAGCAGGGCCCAAAACCATGAATATAAATTCATGTTTCTTTATCCTTCAGGACTCACTGAGACATTTTGTTCCACTGAGTTAAAAAAAAAAAAAAAAAAAAAAAATTTTTTTTTTCCCCGCCCNCTCTGGAAACTTAACCTGTCATGTACCAGGAAAAGTAAAAAAAAAAAAAAAAAAAACATTTTTTTTTTCCCCTGCCCAACTCTCTATTCTTCTTTGAGAACCTAGGGATGAGGTTATCGCTATGGCTAAGGTCATGGATTGGACAAGCCAAGGAGTTAGATTTATTTAATATTCTGTGAAGCTCATGAGCATATGGGCAGAGATTTATTCCTTAATGAGTTGGAAACTTAATTCAAACAGCAGATCTTGAAGAGCCAGTTTCAGTATTTGGTCCTGCAAATGATACCAGTCTAGAATTAAGGCTTTAGAGAGAAAAAATAAGTCTTTTAAATTTTCCCATTCTGGATGCTGCTTAGGGCTTAGATTTTGTGCTGTGGAAAGGTGCAATAAAAACACCAAGGTTTATATATTGAAAAAGGCTCTGGAAGAAAGAAGAAAGGAAGAAAACAATTTCTGGAAAGGAAACTGTTCATGTTTTAATATAGTCCATGGAGGAGATTCTAATTAAACTCATAATTAGGTTTTGTGAGTACAGGAACTTAACAGCTCTTATTACTGAGGCCTCCTCTTATCAGGCCCGCCACTAGGAGGAAGGCTGGTTCCAGAAAAAAAAACACACTTTATTTTCTGTTGCCCAGGGAACTGGTTCTCTGGGCTGATATTCAAGAATAGTTAAGTCCTGACTAAGAGTTTGGTCAGAGAAAGCAGAAACTGGAGAACTACGTAGTCTGCTGGATGCAAAAGCCCTGCCAGTAGAGATTGAGAGACTGTGCTGAAGAGAAGAAAAGCAAATCTGTGGAATCTGTTTAACAGTTTTGTAACCTGTAAAAAAATCACTGGGCTAGTTTTGGTATTGTGAGTATGGTTTGGAAAAACAGGAGCTGAAGAGGATTAAATTAGCACTAGCTGATAATGTAAAATGAGGGTAGAGTTTCATCCTATTATGATACATATAGAACTTGGGAAAGGTGTTAGTTCAGAATAAGGATTTGTTCTGGAAGAAAATAATAATTTGCATAGTATTCTGTTCTTTGTAGAGGTTTATGGCTACAGTTAGGATTGGACTACGGTAGGTATAGGATCAGGAACCTCACAGAAAGTCAATTTAATGTTTGAGGCTTCACAGTTCCCTGGACAGCACTGACAACTGGTTTTAAGGCCAAAGTAGCCTTTTCTCAGAAAAAGTCCCCACTGAGCACAGAAATGAAACTAGAGCTACAAGTGAGAGGGCCTAAAGGCATCCATTTATTCACAGAACCTAAGAAAACTAAAACAGTAAAAGAGGCTTATAGCTCCCTGATCCAAATGATCTCTGGCTTGGTTTTATGCTTTAGTCTACCCATTTCATGTAAGATTAGGACTGTACACAGCAGGACAAATGTTTAAGATAGCATTTTTTCATCTTGCAAGAATCCAGTGTATTTGATTAAGTACTAGTACCTATATAACCTTATGAAACCTTGATTTTTTGAGCCCCTGTTAGATTTTGGACAACCCCAGATGTATTTTTGACCACAGAAAACAAGTGTTAAAACTTACCTAACCTTCTTTCTGTATTTATTAAACCCAAATCATCTGGGGTTTTTTGTGGTTTCAAATATTTCACAGTTTCAAGGTAATTAGACTACAAATGTCTTACCTTCAAGCACTTGAGAAGATGATCCTTACAAGTTGAATTAGTGGCATTGAAATATGAAATCAGATGAATGGACCAGAATATTCTAGTAAATGAATGATATTTTTTGCTTAAAAAAAAAAAAAAAAAAAATGAGGTCCCTTAAGGATAGATGAAGGNAAAAAAAAAAAAAAACCAAAATGCTATTTTTTAGAAAAAAAAAAAATTAGACATGTAATATCTAGGGAATAACCTATAAGAGAAATTTTGTTTGATCTCTCACTTTTCTATATTTTCATTAGCAATACTACATGGTGCTTGTTCCTTAAAATAGGCAACATTTTTGCCTTTAAAAAAAAATAAAAAGGAAACTGAATAAAGAAAGCAATTTAAAACCAATTCCAACAGCAAACAATCCGTATTTATTACTGGTATGTTTTCATCCAACTTCTCAAATTGGCTCTTTAACGCTATTGTTCCACATAAAAACTAAGTGTGCAGTACACTTCAGATAATGATGCATCAACATTTGTGACTTTTTTATCTTGGAAAATTAAGTCTAATTCTCAAGAGCAATGCTATGAAGAAATTCATTTTAAAACTATAGTGCTATTTTAAATCTCCTTGCTGAGTGCATTCAACAGAAAAGGCCGAATACCATCACTCCTGAGCATTTTTAATAAGTAAAACTCTGACATTTACTCAGAGTTTTTATATCATCATTCAGGGAGTAATCCAGTTAATCAATGGTCCCACTTTTATTAATCTTACAAGCATTCTGTCCGCTGGAGTACTGTCATTTATAATTTGTCTTTTCCTGTTGTTTATTATGGAGCTAGAAAGAATGTGTCCATGACTACATTTCATAGCAGGTCCTAACTATGTTCAAGACTTTGTTTTGGGGGGTTTTTCAGCCTCACCCCTTAATCATTGTGCTAAAAAGAATCAAAGCTAAAAAAAGCAAACAGGTATTGAAAAAGCCACAGGGAGCCTGAAATTCAAGAAAATTGCTCATGTGGCTGCAATCATGTGAATCACTCTGAATGCCAACAGAATGAAGCACATACATGAAATGGTAAATGCAAATGATACTACTAAATAGGTACAGATTCAGGCTGATATGTAATTATATATGGCTTTCAAAATTAATTAACTGTCTCTACTTTATGTTTCTCCCTTTGTAGTCATCTGCATAGATTCATTGCTGCAGTAAGACATCATTCTTGGTCTCACAGCACTGAAATACGGTATCTTTTAGCATAAGAGAAACATAAATCTTGCAAAGAAAGAAGCATAAATCCTGTTAACTAGAAAAGCCCAAAAGATTGCAAAGTATCTAGGTAGCACCTATTTGCTTGCAACTTAATAGAACCAGTATTTTTTTCCTCTTCACTTTACAGAAGTCCACCAAAAGCCAAAATAGCTGTTTCTATGAACATCATCCTCTGCTTTAGGGAAACTGTCTGAAGGGGACTGATTTCTATGTTTTCCCTCCTCCAGAATTCCAATATTATGCAGTTCTAATGGTAAATACAACAGAAGCCTTGCTGTCATACTTCAACAATCACATAACTAGCATAAATCAATATTTCCCAGTATCAATTGAAGCATTCTCAGCAATGATGGCAGTATGCTTTATGTTTAGCTCTTCAGTACTGGGAATTTAAGCAGTAATCAAAGGTCCAATCAGGCAGACTGAAGCCATTCATTGCAGCATTGCAATGTCTTTCATGCAGAAATTAGCTTAAATCAGAATATGAGGTCAAAGTCGTTCAGCATGAGCCCCGCCCTTACTGGACAAATCTGAGTTTGTATTTTGAGAACACAAGTCCTCCCATCTGCTTGCAGGTGGCTAATTAGTTGGTAAGGTTTCAGAGGTACTATTTTCAACTGATTTGAAAAGTTACTTTCAGCTGTTATTCCTGTATAATTAAAAGGGTTTTTTTATCAAATCATTCTCTAAATGAACAATCCAAAAGGAAAATAAATGTTATCTTCTATTCTGTTACCTGACCTGAGTTTTCAGTGTAAATTTGAGACAGCTCTAAGTTACTCCAACAAGGAAATAAGAGCTTGGTTATCCTATGCAAAATATGGGGAGGGGAGGGGAGGGCAGGGCAGGGCAGGGCAGGGAAGGGAGAAAAGAAAAAAAACTTTCCTTGTATCTAGTTACATCAACTACACATTTTTTTATTCATACACTCTTTTCATCTTGCACTCATATTTTCCACTTTTGATTAGATCCATAGTTTATGCCAACATGTTAAAATACAGATTTGGTTAGTTTGAGAATTGTCATGAACATACATATTTTTGTCCCTACTTCTCTCTCTTTCAAGTCCATTTAGCATAGTATTCAAAAGGGATTTATCTTGGCCTACTTATCCACTGTCAGAGGAATACTCACAGTATTCCTCTTGGGCATTCAAAGATTTCAGCTTCAGACTGATGACGTACTGCCACAGATTAAAAATCAGGGGATACTTCAACTTTCTTCAGATTCTTCTCCCCTCTTATAAATCACCAATTACTTGTTTTCTTTGATGGACAACTACTCCATTTTTACCTTTTTTAATAAATCTGAAGTGATTACTAGTATTAGTAGAAAAAGCATTGACAGTTATTAGTGACAAGAAAAGTGGTCATGGTATATTGAAAGCGTAAGATTGACACTGTTTAAGTTTGATTTGCTTGGTTTTTAACCTATTTCCTTTCTTCTCATGGTTTTGACTAAATACACCAAGCAGTACTGGGACTATAACCTACTGTTAGACCTACTGAGTGCTTACCAATATACAACTCTGTTTTGAGATGCCCAGAACTTGGACCAAACCATTCTGTTATTTCAGACTAGCTCCGACTAACCTATCCTTTCTTTTCTCTTTAAAAAAGAAAAATCCAAACCTAAATCAGTTTTTCTTTGGTGTAAAAGCACAGAAGAAAGTGGAAAATGAGGTGAAAGAATGGAATTTGATTAGTTAGAGGTGTAGGAGTTCAACTTTGAGACAAAAAAAAAAAAAAAGTGGTCTCTCTGAGCAAAAAATTGTATTTAGTGACTAAAAAAAGCATGATCATGTGCATGGACAAAACAGCTAAATTAAAGCTCTTTCTGCAATTGGACTGCTAGAATTCTTTAAGTTTCCTTTCCAAACTATGATTAGTATGTATTTTAAAATACAGAAAACTATTTGCATTCCATTATACCTTGTAGAGTTTCAGCTTTACAAAACTTCCATAAGAACCTTCCTGCCTTTTAGCTGTATTTAGTTATTGTCTATTTTTTTTATTCCATTTCCGGGTTTGGCATTCAGCAGGATGAGTGGACTTTAGTTCTGGCCCTGCATATCAATCATTTAGAAGTAGGCTGTAATGTAACAGCTCTGCTAGATCCACACAGACAGTAGGAGCTAGAATGCCTTTCTCCCAGTACAGACACGAACATATATACTATCTTAAGTAGAGATGCTAGGTACCCACAGCAGGATGTTTGCCACCCACTCTTCAGATGCTGTCAGCTCTAAAGAAAAGAATACTCAATGGGAGCATCAAGTTACTTGAAATGTAACCCATGACTTAAGTGCAGCACTTTCTATCCTTTTACCATAATCTCCTTCTGCAGGGGAAAAGTCCATTTATTGAAATAATTCATCAGTCAGGAGAAAAGAAGGTGCCTATTTCAAAAGTAATACATTGAACAATGAGAATGTCATGCCATGATGTATTTGTCTCTCAAGAAATATATTTGTATAAATCTGTCAAAATCTTTTCACTTCCCTCAATTATGCATTCTTGTGTAGATAAAAACATGTAAGTCTGAGCAGCTTGCATTTAAAGACACACAGAGAGATGTGTCTACCTCTCTTCCCAGGCATATTGTTTTGGTGAGCATAATATGTCCATTATGGCAGAAACTACTGAAATACAGTATTGAACACAGCAGGCAGTAAGTAATATGGTTTCTGCCACAGAATTATAGGAAACACTAGGAGGCACACTGCAGCAATGATACATATTTACAGATGTCATTGCAGCAAGAGTCATGCTAAACTGCTGGAGGCCTAGACACTTGCAGTGAGATTATTTGTCCTTTAAATGGTTCCTTCTAAAACCTAATTGCTTGGTTTTGGACAAAAAACAGAGTGGCACAGAAGCATGTATCCTTTTTCTTTTTGCAACTGTTAAGCCAGAAGAGTTACAGCCAAAATTTTGAGACAAGAAAAGTAATGAAGTGCTTTTAACTGAACATCAAATTTTCTTCTGCTAGTTTTCAGACAAGGTTCATTTACTACAATAATCTCTTTTACACTTAAATACCGCTGTGGTCACCATCTAAAAGCTTTATAAATGATCCTTCAGGTTTGCAGTATAAGACAATTACTTTGGTGCAAATAAAAGCCTGCCAAAACTCCAAGATATAAAACAGGTTGCTATTTTCTTCGTACATCTGCAGCATATGCATATAAATTGGGCATCCACCAACTGAAATTGCAATTGCAGACATGCATTTTTTTCCCTACTACAAACCAATAGAACATTTCAGCTTGTGTGCAGTTCCAACTTTTGCATATTAAATTTTTTTAAACACAATTTTAAATGTGTTAGCTTACTTATCAGTAAGCTATGTAAAGTGTAGTCCTACTCTTTATAAATCAAAGTGTATTTTTGAAATATCTAACAACTATGATTATGATAGTGTATAGTTCCATGTCAAATTCACATATAGCAATATTTGTGCCAGTAATCTACTCAAAGGTAAACAAAACCGAGTTATGAATGTATCTCTATATAAAGAGCTTTGGAGCTCTGAAGTATTACGAAAAGCCAAGCAGAAGCTCCAGCGCAACTAATGAAATAAGCAACTGGGATCTCAAATGAAGAACAGGAGACAGATATAGTTAGAGACTGAAGCCCAAAGAGAAATGTGGGTGATATACAGAGTTTTCAAGGGAAAAGATGTGATAAACTGGGAAGAGACTACCTGAGATTCATGAGGAGAGTCAAGTCTATTCAACTGGGGACTAATTAGGAGGAGAAATTAATAAGTCTGTCACCAGTGCAGACAGAGAAACTGGAATAGCAAACTAACCACAAGAGTAAGGATATAAAATATGGTTCTGAAGTTGATGGAAGGTAGGGTAAATTCTATAATTATCCTTTATCTGTAATTATACTTAATTATCCTAATTAATCTTGATTGCCTTCCATGATGAAATGGCTGGCTCTGCAGAGACCGGGAAAGCAGTCTGTGTCATTTACCTTGACTTCAGCAAGGCGTTGGACACCATCTCCCGAAGCATTCTTGTAGGCATGCCTAATGCATACAGACAAGATGGGCAAACATCAAGGAGAGGGAAAAATTGGCTGGATTGGTGCACTCAAAGTATTGCAGTCAACAGTTTGGAGTGTAACAGCACACAATTAAAACTGAATCTCCTCTAGGTCAGTACAGGAACTGATACTAATAAACACGTTTGGGATAGGATCATCTGGTTATGAACAACAAACAGAGGGGAGCAGCTGATACACTGGAGGGGGAGCAGGGGACTTTGACAGATGGACAAAGAGCTGACCCATGAAGGTGGAGGAAAGCAAAGAGCAAAGACAAAGGCAGAATCCTGCATCTGAGATGATATTAACCCCAGGTAACAGCAGAGCTGGAGGTGGCTGGTTAGAAATCAGCTCTGCAACAGTGGCATGGTGGGCAGAAAGTTGAACATGGGGCAGCAGTGCACTCTTATGGCAGTAAAGGATAACAGCATTTTGGAAGGCAAAAGTGTCCAGAAGGTATGAGAGTGGTTATATCGTTTTGTCTTGCCCTTGAGAAGCTCCATCCAAAACAGTGTCCAGCTTTGAATACTTCCAGTAGGAACCGATTACTAGGAAGACTACAGCATGTGGCATACAGACACCAGAGGAAAATTATTTGTTCAGCCTGGAGAAAAGAAGGCAATGGAGGTGGCAAGGTGGGGATTGTGTCAGATTTTTATCTTAACTACCTCAAAGTGAGCTACAGAGAAGACAGAGCCAGACTTTCTCTTCAAGCCAACAACCTAAGGCATGAGAGACAATTGTCACCAGGTGTAGCAAAGGAAATTTGCCTGTACCTAGGGAGAACTATGTTCATGGTGAGAGTGATCAAGTTCTGGAACAAGGTCCCAGAGAAGTTTCAGGGTCTCCCTGCTTGAAGATTTTTGCAATTGGTTTAAAGTGGTCCTGATCAAGCTTTGAACTCATCTTACTTTTAACAGGATTAAACGAGCTTTAGATATCCTTTCTGGACAAAATAATTAAATGAAAATAAATTTGGGGTGAATATTAAAAGAAATGAGCTCTGAAGTGATTTTAAGGGAATCTTTTCTTTCTAGAAAAGAGTAAGGAGAAATATGGTTTTCATGAGAAATAAAATTTAGGAATTTGATGATGATGATGATTACTTGCTGGTTGATTCCTACTCACTTGCGGGAAAGTAGCATTTTCCTAGTAATTGTTATATTTGTGATTACTTATGAACTAGGATAGTCACCCTAAAACCTGGATAATCAATGGCTTTAAAAATGATACCCAAAGAGCGTAAGTCTTCATGAAAATGTTAGCTCAATAAATCACTTTCAGCACTTCGTTCAGACAAGGATCCAAGTCAAGTTAGAGTTCACAGGAATTTTTCAGATATAAATCTATATTCTGAAGGTCTGAATATAAAGGGAAACTCAGAGAGAATTGATGACACATTAGGTAATATGTATCTTCAAAGTAAGGACTCTCTTCAGTGTACATGCCATTGGAGAAAGAATTTGTGTAATAAGTCCTTGTGTGTGCAAGTCTGCCTAAGCATCTTGACAACTTATTTGGTCAAAAAAAAAGAAAAAAACCATTTAGACATCATCTAACATACAGATTTTCTTTTACGTATGTACTCCTTTCTCTAAACATAGTAAGAAAGATATTAATATTTTGATTTCATACATATTTATTTTATTCTATCTTAACATTTCTTGACTATAGGGGTAAATATGGGCAACCGGCAAGCCAGACATTTCACAATTCTTATGATTATTAAAACCAGATTACTGCCTATTCCATCAAGGTAATGCTGAAGATATTTAAGATGTAGGGAAGATCTTATTGACAGACCAGCTTAGGAAGTGGCAAAACAATAAACATCCTTGCCAGATGGATTTGGGCATGTAACATGACATAAGTAAGTCCCTAAGGGCATGATCCCTAAAGGCCTATGGAGGATTTTGCAACAGAAAAGGTGTCTCTGCACCTTCTCATCAACTGTCTTCTACTAAATACTTGGAGTACTGAGATTCCACAACCAGTGTAGACAGGCGTTATGAGAAAACATGGAAATTATGAATGTTATCGGGACATAATTCACAACTGTTTTCGGTACACAGAGAAAAGAAAAGCCAGGTAAACAAGACTGCAATAATGGATAAGAAGGCATGGAAGGCAAGAGGATTGAAAAAAAATCTCCCCACAAAGTAAAACAAACACAGAAAAAAGAGAGCAAAAAAAATGAGAGTACAAGTCAATACAGCTGACGGAATTTACTGCATCTAATTCATGTAAGAAATAGGATGAGTTCTGAGAGAAACAATTTAAATGTTCTTAGATTAATGCAAAAAGCCTGGACAACAAAGTGGAGAATAGTACATAAGACACTAAGCTGTTGTAACACCTATAAAAGAAAAATGGAGCAATAGCAATCCTGATGGGAAGCAGGTAGAGGCTTTCTTCAGAGAACCATAAATAAACATTAAGGAGATGTAGTTGCACTGTACATTAGCAGTGTGAGAGAAACTAAAGAAAAAATATAAAGCAATAGCTCAGATAAAGAGTTTATATAAAAAATTATTTTTAGGAAAAACTGGTATCATGCCAGATTTTTCTAAAACCCCTGACTCAGATTTGCTTTCAGATAAAGACATCATTTATTACTATATAGAATAAAAGATACCTGGAATTACATTAAGGGGGGAAAAAAAGGCCTAGGTGTTTCTACATATTGTATTTTACAAGTTTCTTTAGCAACAAGCTTTGAAGGCAAAAATGTTGGGTCATCTTTGGATTGACAGTAAAGAGCTAATCATACAAAATGTTTTTGAAAGTAGTTATTATATCTGCCTTAAATGATGTTAAAAATATACACAAAAATCACATTTGTAATGAAGTTTCCAATTTCAAAAACTTGAGCAGGAAGAACTTGTGAGAGTTAATAGATTAAGTCTGATTGTCTGGATGGCTCAAAGAAGTTTTCTCTATGTCTATATCCTCTGAAACCTGCAGCATAAAACTACCATTAGCTTATGTAACTAGTGCTGTGAGACTCTCACGTGGAAAGCTCCTGTTCTAATGGAATAAGTTAGTGTCTCAAAAAGGTTATTGGAAGTCAACGGAGAGCTAAAAATCAAAGGGAAGGACTGACGGTTCGCCAAAGAATGATGTAAAGACCTTGCTACTCTTCAGAGCTCTCAGGACTTTCATATCTGTAACTGCTAAGAAAATCAATCAAGGAAGGTGAAATGGTCATTGGTCTCTGTTCTGCCTCAATATCCTCAGTCCTGAGAAGGCTGCCTTGTACCTAGAAGAAGCTTCCACTAAAGAAAGACTAGAACATTTAGTCCTGGTGAATGAAGTCTGATGAGGGGAGTGAGACTATTTGGAGCATGTCCCAGCATGGGGACTATGGAGGTGCAGAACAGGGGAGGGATGAGTTTTGCCTACTACCAAGGTGCAAGCTATCCCTGGGAGTGTGCCATGCAGCTGTGACTGACTTCCCAGCCCTCAAAGAAGACAAAAAGAAGTCTTTTACACAGAAAAGCTGCAGTTAGACCTGATGTCATTTATGTTTCCATACCTATAGCACTTACCTTGCAGACAGGATAAGGCCTAAAATATCAAAAGGCATCCTAAAACATCAAAAAACTTTTGATCCCAAATGCCCTTGGTATGGGCACCTAAATGTTAGTGTATAATTAATTCTATTGTTTCTTTGCCTAAATGAATTAGGGCTGCTTAAATGATACTAGATGGAATGCTTTATGTAAGGAAAGTGCTAATGTTGCTTTTGATCAAAACAGTGCTTTTTCCCTGTAATTTAGAATTAATAGCTCAATATATGCAGCAGGATTAAAAATTCTTGAGCTTTCCAAATGCATTTTCACTTCTGCCAATTCAGCTGTGTTACGGTAGAAGATTAAGTACTAGGAGCTCAGGAATCTGACTGCATCAGTTTTGTATATTCATCTGCATTGGTATTTATTTGTTTGCTATAACTTCTGTGCCTCAGGTTATGCCTTAGAAAGCCTGAGTTCCCATCATGGAAAAATAGAAAGAAACTAAAGCGGTAAAACTGTCCCTTTTTATCCCTTCATCAGTTTGGTTTATACTTTAAGAACCTACAGCAAATACTTTTACAATGGGCATCAGTAGGAACTTCTCTCTTCCATTTTTGTTCTCTCGCTTCACAGCAAGCAGGTTGTTTTTTTCATATTCCCTCCCCTTATGGTGATCTTTTTATGGGCAAGTGGACAAAAAATATAAGTTGTGCTGAGCAAGTACTGCCCTCAGCACCGTGGTCCTTACTCAATGCTTGTCAGACTCGAGTGTCCTTCAGTGTTCAGGCTCACTGTTTTTTGGTCCAATTTGAAATGGGTCACTTTCTCTGGAGGACCTTAAGAACACAAACCAAAAGCATAAGTCACCTAAACTTTTGATTTATGGCATTTCAACTATTCTGCAAGAGTTTGTAAAAAAGTGACCTACAACAATCTGAAAGCAGTGTGGGAAAGAGAGCTGTAAGGGCAATTGTATTTTCAAGTAGAGAAGCGAGAGTTGCTTTTAGTGACAATTGTCGTGCTCTACCATCTGCATAACACTAATTGAACAGGTACATGCTGACATGAAACTTGTAAGCATTTCTCTTACCAATTATGTATTTACAACAATAAGTAGTTTTGCATACTGCAAAATAACAAGCAAGAATACATGTTTTTCTTAACACCTACTTTAAAACCACACTCGTTGTGAAAAAACAACTCTGACAGTTCTTTGCGCAATCAAAATCAACAACTGGGTTACATAACCTTATTCTCTGTGATATGCAAATTTCTTGGCTTGGGGAACAAGCATCACAAAAGAAGCTGTGCTGGTATTAGCCTGGTCTGAATAGAAGGCTGGATAATAGCATAGAGATCAGCTCTGCTTTCTATATTCAAGTTTTAGGATCAGAGAAAATGGATGCAAGTCATTAATCACATCATTGTGGGGTTCTCTCATTGTTTCACGAGGAAACATCAACCTGCATGGCTGGCAGACTTGCCCTCTCTGTCAGTTAGAAAATGATAAAAGTGTTTCTTAAAATAATCTTAGTCTAATACTGTTACTTTCATGCACAATATAAAATTGCCAGGTCTCTACCATACTTCAAAGAATATGATTAGCAATAAATGTACTCTTTTTCTTTTGCTCTCATTTTGCAGAGACACTTGAAAATCTATTGAATGCTACTAGTACTTGGCTACTTTTTTTTTTCCTTTGTGAGCTGCTAGAGTGTTTAATCATCTAGTTAAAGGCAGCAATCATTTGCCTAAACCAGGAAATAATTCAAGTAATGAGTTATGCAAAACAGGCACAAACGCACATGAAAAAAACTTCATTCCCATAAGTCTCGCTTTCTGAATTGGCGAAAAATAATGAATCTTTATGTCTGTGGTGATAAAGCAGGACTCCTCACTCTCAGTATCTCCATCTTCAGTTAGATTGCTTGCAGATCCACTGAAATTAGATGTCAGTGTAAATTATGGTGTAGGCCAAGTTACTAGCCAAGGCTATGAAGGGTAGACACATAAAAACAAGGTGCTATTGAAGGTAATTGCTTCTGATCTTCAAGTTCTTAAGTGACAAAATTGGTGCTGATGTGGCATTTGCATCAGAGGCTCGCTTTTAATTGACACTGACTGGATTGAAGGCTACCTTTTTTCCTAGGGGGGTTATTTTTTTCTGCTTAATTCTTAAAATCCACCTTGTAAAACAGTAGCGAACTGTGCAACACAATTCAGCTTAGCAGGAAAAGGATATTTTCTTGTTTCATAGATTCAGGGGAAAAGCTCATGTGTGTGCTCACACATACACATCACATGCGCACATCTGTATGCATGTGTGTGTGCATACATGTGTTTTATACAGAAAGTAGAAAAGAGCAATTTTAAATAAACAAAACAGCTCTGTATAAAAGGTTAAATCTGAGAAAATGGTGTCCAGACTTTCCACTGCAGTCCCTACCTCTCAGACAAGCCATTGTCTAGTGTAGTTCTCAGCTGGATTTGGTTCCACAGGCCCCCCATGTCATCTGTAAATAACAACTCTAACAATACATCAAAGCCATCACGTCAAAGAAGGCAACACCTGATCTAGCCAGGAGGAAAATATAGAAAAAGAGCAAAAGTTAAGACATATATTTAATGCTTTTAGCGAATTAAGCCAGAGAGATGGAGACACCAGGCATTTCAGTTTTCCAGATAAAGCTTTTTCAGAAGAGCTCTTCTAATGCGGGGATGCTTTGCCACAGAGTTTCTGCTGATTACTCATCACGTTCTTTCAAAGGAGGTAACACCAAGGAGGGATTCATCACAGTTTATTTTACCCATTTAAAGGACATCTGGACTAAGCTGCCAAAGAGCTATTGGAATTCAGTGGAAGGGAAAAGCACTTCACAATGATCACTGATTTCTGGAGGTGACAGCTATCTCAGACTAAAAGCAAAACTTCTTGGTAACAATAGTTACTGGAAATGAGAGGGCCATTCTCCTACGTTTCCTCCAATGGAGGACGGATGCATAGCATGTCTGAATTACACAACCCTACCCCTATTCATTAACCAAAGGAAAAAGCCACTTATAAACATTGTTTTATTGTAACAATGTTACTATGTTATTTATACCAACATATGGTAAAATTTTATGCTAACTATACTAACAAAGCAAGACAACAAAGTTGTGAAGTTCACTTTCAGTGAGACCATTCCCCAGAGACAGAGTTGAGTAATTTTATACTACCCACACAGAAATTAGATTGAGAGAAACCATATCAGTCTCCTCTAAACGTCCATTTGGCAAAGTCTACCTCCAATTCAACCAATGCTCTCCTGAAAGCGGCTCAGTCCATGTTTGACCACTAAAAACTGAACCATGAGCCTTGCTCACTACTACCACCACAGTCATGTTCCCCTGGGAGCCACACTATCTCCTATGCAGTCACTTTAGCTTCTTTAGTCTTCTCACATTCAAGCCAGCTCCTAGGAGCATCCTGCTCCCCGTGAGGCAACTGCAGTCGCAGCCCCTGGCCTGGTGTTCCCACCCCACAGCCAGCAGATACTCAGTGCAGGTCAGCATTAGGCACCTGAGATAACTGACAGCACGTGTTAGGCACTCCCAGTACTTCTACTAGCACTGTACAGCTTCATGTTACATGAAGGCTCTTGGCAGCATCACTCACAGAGGGGCTGATGACAGAATGCACATGTGCTGGTGAGGAACAGGCAGTGCTGTCCAGGCAAAAAACAAAACTACAGTAAAGTTTAGGGAGCTTTCTGAACCATCATGAATACGAGCAACTTGCAAAGTGTCACAAACTGTTCCAGTGAGTACAATTCCTCCTGGCCCAGTCAGGACTTTATAATCTTATACTGATTCTGTATATACATCTTGGAGAAATATTGTTGAATGATACCTTTTTTTGGCATATTAGTTGCTTTGTTTACCACATATTTTTCACCACAACTTCCTTTTCCCTTCAAGGAAGCAAGTAATAATACTTCTGAAATATCACATTTAGTGTCTTAAACTGAGGAACTGCCAATACTTACAGACTCTCTTAAGGTTTTGCTATGACAAAAAAAAAAATCAGGTATCTTTATTTCTACTTTCACATTTTCTGTGGTCATGCATTCTCATTGATCTGCTCACGTAATAATTGACTTGCAGAAAATTTACAGGATGCTAGCACCCATGTGTATTATAGAAAATCCATATAAACTCTGTTCTGGGAAGGGATGTTATGATCATGTATTTAAAAAATAGGAAGAGAAAACTGAGATATCTGCATCTCAGCCAGGGAAGCTATTGTGACCCTCTCTTACCATGCATCCAAATTGTGATGTTGACTATCTAAAAGCTCTTACACAAGGAAAAAATTAGGTACTTCACCCACAGACTGCACATGCATGCATGGTTTTCTCATATCTGCAACAGATGTATGGCAAAGGTATTAGGAACAGAAGTGATATCATATTCCTTTAGACTTTTTTAAGATTAGAGTAGTGAAATTTCTTTAATGTACTTGGCTACAGGAATCGGGTATAGTTGGCAGGAAACTCACCTGTTGTTGTGTCTTACCCTTAGAGATCCTATATAATTTCCTTCTTAAAGCTTTCCTTCCCTCAATTCCCCGCAGCAGTTTATTCAAGAGGTTTAACAACCACATTTGCATTTTAAGAACTGGAAACTAAGTGATATAGAAGGCACAATGAAAAACTATTTCTACAGATTATATAAAGCCCTTGACAACAGTTAATCAGTTAGTGTTCAGATACTGCTACTTAGCACACCCTGTTATTGGCTTTCTTGATAGCTTCTCTTCCACCCCTCCCCTGCAATTGTTTGTTCTCTTTCACTGTTGTGCCTTGTCATATGTCAAGATCGTAAGCTCTTTACAGCAGAGATGATTCTATTATGCACATGGATAGTGCCTAGAATAATAGGGTCTTGAACCCTATTTGAAAGCCTTACATGTTACTGCAGTAAAGAACAATTATTATTATAATAAAATGAATTGGGTTGAGAATGGTTGGCATAGTATAAATGCATGGAAGCAGTTAGAAAGAAACCCTTTTCAACTGTCAGAAGCAGTAGGTTTGTTCAGCCATTTTTTAAAATGAGTGCCTTGTTTTTTTCTGCTTCATAATATATAGATATAAGCTACTTACTTATTTGTATTCTGAAAAGAAAGCTGGTGCTGGTTAAAGGTGGAAGGACCACATCTGGATGTGGCTAGCAGATAAGCCAAGAGGGTATGCAGTTTCCCCCATTCTTTTTTTTTTTTTATGTCTTCTGAGTTGTTCTATTATGTCTCTGAATCACAAAGAAAAATACACTGTAGTCTTACATTTTCTCTCTTTCCATTTCACATTTAAATAATGTATTTCCTTTAAGTGCCTCAGCCGTAATAGAAGCATATCCTGATAAAACTATTAGGAAAGAAAATACAAAAATCTACAAAGTAACCTTCAAAGCCAGCATAAAAATCACAACAAAAGAATTAGAATTTAAAACATCAAAGTATCTACACTACTTTAATCATTGAAATGCAGGATATAGAGGAAGGAGGGGTTGCATTTCATGTGTTGTCATATTTCTGTGACTTAAAGATCCATGTATTTCAGCAATAACATAAGAATAAGGCAAGTGTATTTTAAAACACGCAAACAAATGTAAATAGGATGTCATTCTTATTTCTTTCTGTCTTTTAGCCATTCTTTCTATTAGCATGACATTCAGTGTTCATCTACAGTCAGAAGAGCCTGGGCTTCCATTCTTTCTCAGCTATTGTGATTTCCTTCTATTTTCTTGTTTAAAGTGGAGCATGCAATTTGCTACCAAAGGTGATTCAAGTGCAATGTGGAAGACTGAACACTCCGTGACCTTAGCTCAGTGCCCTCTCACTGCAACAAATAACACAGTTCCTTCTAATTGTCACAAGACAGACATCACATTAAGACCTTAATCTTGCTCAAAAAATCTCCCTGGATAAAAGCATATAATTTGTACACTCCAATGTATTTGGCTGTCAAACATGGATTTATTAGCTTCACCTAGGACCACTTTCCTATTTTGCTGTTTCTGTATCTTGCTTTAGAGATTAGAATTATATTCATCATCTGCTTCTATTTTCCGCTTCAAACTCCTGTCTGACGTTTATCTAAAAAGCAGGATTCTAGGAAGAAAATGTAGCTAGAGCCAGAACTCAGTTTCCTTTGGGAACTCCATCTCCAAAACACAATTTTTTCCCCTGCCTACAGCATCTCAATTATATTAAACACTCTAAAGCACTGATATAATGACTGCAAAAGTATTTTCCTGGTGGAAAAGGGATAAATAAATATGCATGGAAAACAGCCTCCATGTTTTCCAGGCAGTGGGAAGCCTTAAAAATTTCAGCCTCTGGCAAAATTTAATTCTTACTGGAATGTAAGTTTCATGACAGTGTGTAACACCACTGAGAAGTTCCTCTACCCTATATTTTGGATTTCTCTAATTTTATCACTACAAAGTATTTGCAAACCATAAGCTTGGTTTAAAATCTCTCTGTCTCTCCACTTGGACTTACTTAATCTCTTTTTGATTGACCACACTTTGGAATTCATCTCCAGAATCACAGCAGCTAGAAACTTGTAAAGTGACAGCTGGAGTCCTTGTTTCCAGAATGCAGTACTACAAGAAAAGCATAAAATGTCAAGTTCCACGCAATAAAAACTGCACTTTTAGACAAAAATAGTCTAAAGAAAATTCAGGGGATCATCTAGCCTGTCCTATGCCATGTCGGTATCAACCTCAATGATGTCCTATTTCATACATTTTTGACTCATCATTTCTTAAAGATTTCCAGGTCTGCAGATCAATATCCACCCCCAAAAATCTACTGCAGTGTATCACCACTTCTTTAAAGGTTTTAAATTTAAAATTTAAAAGGTTTTTCTAAAATCCAGCCTGAATTTTCCTTGATACAAGCTCATTGCTCTTCTCTCATCCACGAAGATTATTCTTCCCCACTTCGCAGCAGCCTTGAACTTACTTCACAGTGGAGGAGCAACATTTTTTTTTATGGACTACCCATGAATCACTGTATGCAACATTAAGCCTTGTAGATTGAGGCTACTTTTGTGATGCCAAACTGTAGCATTTTCTGATGGTTACCTTGCCTTCCAATGACCTACTAAATCCTAGATTTCCACAGTACTGTGTCTTTGCTTGGAAGGCTTTGTGCTAATATTTAAACCAGCAGCAGCATAAAACCCATTCCCATCCCTCTTGCTTAATAAGTTATTGTTGGGGGTGGAGAGTGGATTTCTACAGAAGGAATCCAATGAAACAAATCTACCAGTAACACCACATTTGTAGCCTAAAGGGCACTGATGGCTTTCAAGGACTATTAAATTCAGAAGAAAATATGTCACACATTATGTCATGAAAAATGTGCTACCTGATCAATGACCAATGAATTTTTTTAAAAAGCATTGCACCAAGTTAGTGACAACAGAAAAGTGCCTCCCTGCACCTGAGAGGGCTCTGTGCTTTCTCACTGCCTCCACAAATAAGTGAGAGGAATTCCATTATGTATGTGAGTATTCAGTACCCAGTAGGACTATGGGAGAGCAGGAGCGTGATGACGCATTTTTAGGAAAACTTTCTTCACCAAAAGGGTTGTCAAGGGTTGGAAGAGGCTGCTGAGGGAAATGGATGAGTCACCATATCTAGAGGGATTTAAAAGACGTATATCTGACACTTGGGGACATGGTTAAGTGGTGGAATTGGCAGTGCTGGGATAACAGTTGGACTCAATGATCTTTGAGGTCTTTTCCAATGCCAGACCAGGACAGAGAAACTAGAAAAGTTAGTTTTTCTCCCCCCAAAAAAACATTGATTTCCTGGAGCAGATCACAGACACTTGCAACTTGCTTTTATTGGAACACAGAATATATTATCTAGGGAAAGGGTCAGAGATATAAGAACCTTCCTCTCCTCTGCAGTGTTTATTTAGGATGAGAATTTGCCTTTCAGGTTCAAGGTGAGATTCAGTGACAAGAAACAAGCTGCTGCCATGACAAGAACCTTCTAATTTTAAAATGCAGTAAAACTCACAGCCAGCCCATATCTTCCCCTGCCCAAGCTCTACCATACCTATATCATACTCACAACTACATTTGTGCTTAGCTATGAGGTTGACAATGATTTTTTTCTAGAACCATTCAACACTCTCCACAGAATAAGCATAAATTTATTTTATTCCAAGACTATGGAGAAAAAAATTAATTTCCTTCTTTTCATACTGTGTGGAGGAAGAAGGGCAGCAAAATTTGATTTTGCAATGCAAATGATAGTAACACTATGGGAGAAAAAGACAAGTGGAGAGATGGTTGATCAACAGCAATAGACCTACAGGATGGGGGCCAGGAAGAACCAAGAAGCACTCAGAGAGGTGGCAGGCTTTGGGTGCCATGGATGTAGGAAGACACTTATCTCTTCCCCATTTCTAGCCTTGTATCTCACTAACCAAGCTTACTTTAGGCTCTGGGATGCCCTTTCCCAGCTTACAAGTCTCTTGGGAGCTCCATTACACAGGGTCTGGCACCTCCACTGCCCTCACCAGGAGCTAAAGTTTGCCTTGAACCCCACAGCAGCTACCCTCCTTGGGTTCCACGGTGCCAGGTTTCACTTTTCAGGCTATCACAACAGTTAGTCTTAAGGAAATAACATAAGCCAATCTAGAAACACAACATTCTACACGTGCCAAAGTGAAGTCTGCATGCCGTGTTAATTCCTCTTCAGTATTTAGTAGAGAGGTTATGAAGAACTTAGGGTCTTGTGCTGACCCACTCTGCTGGCATAACACTGCTAAAATTGGCGCTTTCTCTGAAGTGCACCAATAGCTCACCCTCTGTGGCTTTGACACTTCTCAGTGAATGCAACATGCACACTCACTTCCACGGGGTGAAGACACAGCTGCCTTCATGTATTTGGCACATTTTGATCTGAAAAACAGTCAGCCAAAAAAACCCACAAGTGCACACAATTACAAGTTATGTTTTGGGAACATACATGGAATCAGGGAAGCCCTAAGACTGATTTCTGGGTAAGGTGGACACAACTGGTCTATGGCACCCAGCTTAAAGACTGTCTTCTTTTGCACAGTATGGATCTCGTTTTGTGCACTGAGCTGGGGGGAATAGTCAGCTGTGTGAGCAAAAGGATGCGTGACAAGTTTAAACGATGTAAGCCTGAGCTTCAGTCTGGTCTTTGCCTCCCGTTATGCTGGCACACACCATGAGGCTTCTCATTAATTCCAATCATTTTCAATCAGGACACAGCAGTTTTTAGTTATGTAATGTAACTTTTAACTGCTTTAAGACTTGTCTTATAGTGCTGGCAACACTCAGCAGTATCAGTTGCCACAATTTCTTAGATTTAATGTCTTTTTCTTCTTTGCATTTCTTT
>VXAY01000612.1:315193-381923 GCA_013399855.1 Oxyruncus cristatus | reverse complement strand
TTTTTTTTTTTGTACAACATTAGCTTGTTGAATTTTCTTTAGCTGTGTATTGTTTGCAATAAGGAAGACAGCTTCTAAACTGGTGAGAAAATGTTCAACTTTTCTAGAACTCCTCTCAAATTAGTGAAAACTGAAGGCTGGTAAGCCTGAGGATTGTCAAGTCAGGAAAAACTTTTACTGCCTCACCTTAAATGGCAGCAGAGAAGCTGTGCTATGCTGAAAAGATGTCTTTGAAGTTGACATAAGGTTACAAGCCACACTGTTCAGATAAGAAGAAAAAGCAGATTCTGGACCCATTGGTTTACCCATGGAAAAATAAGACTCCAGTCAGTCTTATGGAGCACCTGTATGACAGTGGCCTTGGGTCAGCACAGGGGCTGGTCCCCCTAAGTCAAGCTTAACCTCTATTTTACCTGCTTAAGAGGAACCAACACGGCACATAGTCCACATTTTGGCACTTGCAAAAAGCCACATTTCCAACTTGGCTTATATTAGTTTTGTCTCACAACCTCACTAATTAGAACCTTTTAATGGAAATCTAATTGCTATCTTACCTCTGCTTTTTCTTTGTTTGCTTTGGTTTCAAGCTCATTAATTTAATGCTATTTCTTAAGTCTTGAATGCAAACTTCGCATTGCACATGTAGGAGTTAATGGCATACTTGTAAGCAGTTATCATCCATGAATACTGCTCAGAAAAGTTTTCCTTTTCCTCACAGAAAACCCACATTTGCAACAAATTGTTGGTGCTCCTTGAGCAGCAATCAAATTGGTACAAAACTCTGTACATTGTGGTTCTACATTGGTTAGGCAAAAATGAGTAAAGACAGTAAGTGCGTAGTATTACTGAGAAGTTCAGGTGTAACAATAAATCTACTTTCATTTTTTATTCTATTACATTAACATAAAACTCCTCGGACAAGATATTATAAATTGGTTTGTGAAAGTAGTTGTGTCTGAAGGCTAAAGGCATCAGGGTTTAATATTCCTTACTTACCAATGAGAAGTATTATAAACAATACTGATGCTGCTTGTACCCTTCCACACTTCTCCATATACAAAGAAATAGTAATGTATAAGTACTTTCCTTTCAGAACTGAGGAACAGATTATTCACTGAAAAAGGTACAAAACCCTGGAGCTGTGTGAAGGATTTGAATTCAAATTAAAGATTTAGCTAAAGTTAATCACTAGTTGGGCTGCTGCAGTTCCTCATAGTGACATGTTACACTGGAAAGTAGAACAACTGACTGGAAAAAAAAATGGAGAATTTGGGGTTGGAAATTAGACTACATTTCTGTTGCAATTTTGTCTCTGATAGACAATGCACTATTCTTAATGTACTTGTTAGTGTTTTATTAAAAGCATTTTATGCTGAAGTTAAAAGAAGTTAAAAAGCTTAGGTTTAATGGCTTAGTCTATCCTCCCTGTCAATGGAAAATGTATTGTTAGGTCTAGCTGCACCAGGTTAATAAAAAAGCAGAAGTACATGTCTTGTAAGAGGCATCTAAACTTGCATATGCTGTAGCTGTATAAATAAGAATATGGTACATATTTTTATATTCTTTTAGTTCAATAAATATTCTTTTTAAATGAAGTTGAATGGAGTTACATTATCATTTGAATACCCAATCATACTGAATGCCAGTACTCATCCTGCTTTCAGGAAAAGCACTGGGCTCTTGAGAAGACACCCCTTGCAGCTGAAATAAGGAGCTGCATCAAAAAGAAGCATGGGTCTAAAATCATTGTCAGTGGTTTCGTACTTTGCATAGTGACTATGTAATACTTTTTCCTCATGTACATGTACTCTACCAGAAATTAACTTCTTCAGAGTCAATTGAAAAAATATTTTTGAGCTGTGATTGTTTCAGATCTTGTAGTCTTTGATACCTTTGACAATTCTAACATTTGCATTTTGTTCCTGTGTAAAAAACCACCAAGAGATAGAGCAGGGCAAAGCAATGTCTTACACTTCACTGAACTCTAGGGAACCTCAGTAAAAATAATAGCTTCTGTGGGACACAGCAGTTGCTGTGTTGTGTTTCCTTCTTTGTTTTCCTCTTCTTTCTATAAATCCTAAGTATAAAATACATCAGGTGCCACTAAGGAGTCCTTATACCATCACAGGACTCAGAATAACATTCATAACATTTGGAGACTTTAAAGGTGCCAAAATAATAAAAATACACAAATATATAACAGCAGCTTACATAGAAATAATTCTTGCTGTTTGATGTAGGACTACCACACTCATGAAATGAGACTAAACCCCAGTCACTGGTGGACCACAAAGGCACTAGTTAATACTACTACCTGATAAGGCCAAACAGACAAATTATAGGAAAGATTTTGAAGACTTCACAGGTCTGCACATGAATATGTACCTGGGCTAGCTATTTTAAAGCTAATTCAAGTGGGTTTCTATGTTTTATTATTGGCTATAGTATAGATAATCTCTTCAGATGTGTTTTGGAGACTGTACTAGATTTCTAGGTCTTGCAAGAGGACTCAAGAGGATATTGAATATCCATGCATTAAAGAGCCAAAATAGATTAATGTTAACATCCTATTCCTTCCCTCTTCTCTCCTGACCTCTTTCTCATGTTTTTCTGAAAGTTTTCTCAAGAGAGTCTTAAACAAATCTGGTACCTCTACTGCTGTGTAACTCATAGAAAAACCCTTATTTGCCCCTTTCTTTGGCCTGGGACCATTTTGACAATAGACGATGGCCAGTATCTCACCTTCTGTGGAACAAAAAGAGCTTGGCAATGCCAAAATCCTTACTCCAGGCATTTCCCATCTCTGTACATATCTTTATTTTGCATTTAGGGCTTTTTCATGCATCATCTTGCTAGGCTTTTCCAAAGCCCCTTCCAGACCTTTTCTGTATGGCCACATTCCAAGAAACTAATTTCATTTTCTTGAGGGCTTCAGCTCCTTCTTCTTTCAGGAATGTTCTGTAGCGATGCCTTCAATTATGCAGATACTGGTTAGCTGAGAAAATGCCAGCAGATGGTGCTCAAGAACATGTAGGAATGCTCTTGTACATGTTAAATGGGTTCTATCCCGTGGCTTTAAGTACAGCCTTCAGTTTCAAGAACTATTCCCACTTTGGGTTGATCTAGAACAAGGCATACGTAGTATATGCTGTCTGAAAGAGCTCATCCTGTCTCCAAACACCCTGTGTTCAGCCATAACAAAGGAATTCAGACTCCATTGGAGTAACTTCACTGGTAATTTTCTTTAAAATTATTAATGTGAAAACTCTTTGGGGTTGAATACTCTTATACTCTTCGAGCAGAGGGGGACATGGAGGCTTAAAAAGTATGAATGATCTCGATATCAGCGTATCATCATCGAAATCTCTATGCCAGGGAGGCATTTTTTGCTTCCTACAGTTCCACTTTTATGTTAAATATCATACCCAACAGATGTAAATATTCTGAAGTGCAAAATCTGGCAAAAAGAAAGAGAATTGGCATTTTTCTTCCTGGCACCCTACACACACATAAACACCTAAGTTTGTGGCTACATAGACAGTTATCCTTTGAAACTTACAAAAAGCAGCCACTAGGAAAATGTACCAACATCCATCAAAGGCAGAGATGTTCAAGATCTGTGAAGCTCTCCACAAGCTACAATACACAATGAAGGAAAACTCACCCAGAGGAACTCATGAACCATACGAACTAGCATGTGAAAGCTGCAAGTGCCAGATTTTGACCAAAATGACATTTCACAGGGCAAGTCTGAGTCTGAACACTTCTTAAAAAGGAAAAAAACCCACAGAAACTAATAGCATCAGTCAGGTTAAAAATCTAAGAAGGGCAAATGTCCTGCAGTAAATTATTTGACTTCATTTGTCTTTGCAGTGGCATTTAGAGGCAACTAGCAGGTTTAGACTATTTAGACATAAAAAACCCTGTAAAACAGTAATAGAGTGAAATGACAAACCCATGATGATTGGCTGGCATTAGTAATTTATGACATTTGGTTATTGGATAATACCTTTACACTATGGCTTAGGCTTCAGTTAATGTCATATTTCCAAACCTCTGAAGCTTTACTTCGCTTCAAGAGTCCCTCATGTAGTGAAAATAACAGAAAACAAGGACCAACACTAAGTGACTCCATGGCAGTCTGAAGAGCTTGTCTGTAAATATCCTGGAAGAGAGCAGAAAAGCCAAGTCTCCTGCATATTAACTTCCAGAATTTATAAGAAATTATTCCTTTGGACATCAGTGATAAGGCACAGCTGCTCTACAACAATCTTGAGAAACCAAACAGATGGATGGATCCCTGCTGATACCCGGCCCCCTATAGAGTACTGCAGGCTCATTTAACCCCTGTCAGTACCAATTTTACAGGCACTCTCATGTCTTTCATTCAGTCTTTTTTCCAATTCTGACCATAACAGTAAAGTTGCAGGAAGATCTTGAACAGTATTTACTTTTGATTAGATTTCCAATTGGACAGCTGGTGAGGTCAGCAAGAGACAAAGAGTTGCTGATGCTTCTAGACTCTATCTACCAGAAAACAAATTTGCAGAGGACTTACTCTGGTGTTCTGTTGTATGTAGCTACTTTTCACAATCTAAGCCAGAATGGTGAACTAGATCAATCCATAAAAACAAGACTTTTGACTTGCACATGCGAGAAGGTATAAATGACAGCCATGCCCTCAAGTGCAAGCTTGAACAGTTACATAGTTATTCTCTTTTGCATTAGCTCTTACCAGCCGCAGAGATCATCCCAGGAAATTCTCATAGTACTTGAAAACTGCAAAAATGTATCTTCACAAGTCTTTTCCTACAACCACCTAGGGAACCAAATAAGGTGTTATTTACACAAGATGCTTTTTAATCCCTTTTCTATCATGGTTTCCACAGTCTCAGAGCGTGATAAAGTCCTTCGTACTATGTAATTTCAGCATCATTGATAAAAACACAGTTCCATTTATAAAAAATAAGTCTCAGTGGCCTTAAGAGCTTCCTGTTTCTGCCATTCCTTGCTCCACAGAAAGCAAGATGTCTGGGCCACCACTGTGTATACAGTTATAATCATTTAAGAACTACTGCTGACATGTCAGCAACAATATATTGTTCTCCTGGCACATAGCTATGATATAACACAGGTAGTAGATACTACCTGTGCCATTAGCTGATGTCTAGCAAGAGCAGGTGCTGTCTTGTAAACACCTTTGTGTTTTGCAGAGTTCAGGTACTTTGGGACCAGACAGGGAAGTTAACATTTCACTGTGCCTTGTGCACGCATGAAAAAAAACCCTAAATTGCCTTCTGTTCTTCTGTCCAGCACTAAAGCTGGACTCCAAAAGTCTAAGAGGTACTGCACAAGCAAATTTTCTTCAAGTTCTTTCTGTCCCCAAGGATAAGTTTGCCTTAGCTTCTTGTGTGCTGAGTATCCACACATGGTGAGCAGAGAATAGCTCTGAATGAAACCGTTCTGTGCCACTGTAGCCAGTTAGCACTCTCTGGGACACATTCTTTTGACTGTCTACATGGTTGCCACCACCATCTAGGCAGCCCGAGGAAAGTTCATCTTTACATTCACCATGTGCTACAGATGCTAAGCACATCCAACAACAACAACAACAACAAAAAGGAGATTAGTAAAGATGCTTTTTTGTATGTGTCCTATTGTCTTTGGGTGACCAGCAAGCCAAATTTCATTAAACAGCTAAATCTCTCTGAAAGGGCAAGAAATAATCTTGGGGGTGGTTAGTTACAACATCAGTAATTAAACAGTTTCTTCAAAATTTACTGATTTTAAAATCCAAGCAATTATCCTTACAATTGTAGAATGAAAACTCTTAATTTGTACAAAATCTGCCCTCCTACTAAAGAGGAAATGAAGCAGAAGCAAAGATTAAAGATTAGTAGGAAATTTGAGAGTGAAGCATAAAATCTGATAGACAGAAAAAGCACATACATATCCATCCAGTGCTGAAGAGGTCAGGCAGAACGTACGACTCCATTAACATCAAAGTCATTAGTGTAAGAGATAAGTTTGGTACATTATCATAGGGAACAGCAGACAATGAGTTATTGTATTCCCATGTACTTAATTCTATACTTTTCTGATAAATTCAAATTAAATATACTCTAAATGCATTGCTGAGCAGAAATTAGTCTATTTAAAACTTAAAATTATAGACATTCCTATCTAATTTGATTTGTAATTTCCTTGTGCCTTTTATTCTGAAAAACTATGTGTAGAATGTCTTCTGCCAACCGAGATACTCCCCTTGAGAAGGCAATTTGAGATATGTGACCTTCTGTTCTCTGATGGTCGTGCCACTTCTTTTTGATTTTTGACTATTATACTAGACTGCTGCAAAAGTATTGCTAAAATGGTGGTTTAGTTTAGAAGACTGAGAAAGCTTTACAGTAGCCTAGTGAATATCTCATATGGAGTTGAATAGGTGCAAACGAGCATCTGCTCTTTAGCATTCTGAACTCCTAACTCCATCCTCTAGCACAAAAGCACATGTTTTTCTCTCACATTAATGAATTTTTATAGCAGCAATATGGTAGCTCCAGGTGGTGAGGTTATCGTGAGATAATCACTCCCCTTGAGGATGCCTGTTAACACCCCAGAGGTGATGAGAACCAGGCCCTCTCTCGTGCCTTATTGCTTATATATATGCTGATGGCAGCAACTAGAAAGAATTGTTAAACACAAAGAGCACGCAGAATTAATCTGCACTGTCCATTTGTTAATTATAAAGGCTGTGAACACTGCCAGTGAACACCATTTACACTTTTACATTGTCATCATAATTAAAAAGTTTTAGTATGTGGTTTTGTGTTGCAACAACATCGATCAAAGTCCATTTCCTGACATGTGCAGCAGAAGCAATATGTTCCGCATAGGTTATTTCTGGAATTGTATTACTTACCGCAATAGAGCCGTGTCATGTTACCTCTATTGCACCAAATATACCTGCCATGGCTGCTGCAGCTTATTCCATTTCCTGGCTCAGACTCTCTCAGGCATGCCCGAAATGGAATTGTTGGGGAAAAAAATAAAAGGCGGGAAAAAAAACAACCACCACCCCCCAAAAAAAACCTATTGAATCGATACAATTTTCTGCAGAAGGGTTTTATGCATAGCAAGACTGTTTTCTGTCTCTACCCTCTCCTCTGGATATCCATGAATATGCCACTAGGAATAGGGAAATACTTCCTACAGAAGTGGATCAGAGAAATAATGATTACAAGGATTCAACACCAGTAGAAGCTCCATCTAAAGTAATAACTCCAAGAGCAAAGCTAAAAAGTAGAAGGGGTAGGTGATGGCTTGGGTCACTCATGCTGCCAATGCAAATCATATGTCACAAGGTAAGGCCACTGTAAAACAGTCTAAACAGTTTGGAGTTACAGCTCGCTTGAGATCCAGACAGAGAGAACCTGCTTTCTCAAGAAAGACAGCTCAGAAGCTTTTGCACGAAAGTAGAAGGAAACTATAGAAACTCAGACTCCCAAAGAGTTAACTGTTTAGAAAATAAATATCAGGCATGTAGGGGGGAAAAAACAAAACAAAACAAAACCAAAAAAAAACAAAACAAAACAAAACCAAAACCAAACCAAAACCAAACCAAAACAAAAACAAAAACAAAACAAACAAACAAAAAAAAAACACACACAAAAAAAAAATCATCCAATCTTTCATCCCTTACAAAACTGCAGTAGTAAAGAATGCATGTGGAGGGAGGGAAAGGAGTAGGAAGTTTAAAACCTACTTTACATCAATGTCCCACGTGTTTACTCTCATAAAAATGTAGATGAGATGTCTGCTCTTCATGTTTTAGTGTCTATCAAATGATGCTTTTTGGCACCTTGCTGTTTGCAGAAGAAAAACAACAGAAAACTTGAAAAACAGCAGTGCCTTGATAATAACACCATTCTTGCTTTTGATTTTCTATTCAGCTTCTGTAAGTGTCATAAAGTAGGAAACAGAAAACAGGTCATCTTTAAGGTTAGGCAAAAGACAGCCTAATCAGGGAACTTCACAAAAAGGGGATAGTATCCCTAAATGACATTAACTATGTATTGAGGATGAAGAAGTGACTTTTGGTGTTCATGGGAGAAAACAACATTTTCAGAATTTGATTTCCTTCCCAAAATTTAACTAACTGTACAGAATTAACACACTGCCTTGGTGCATTGCAGAAATCATTCACAGCTACAGCCTACTGCACAATGTTCTATTACAAAAGCATGCAAATGAGGCCAATCTCAAAATATATAGCATAATCTCATTCTCACCTTATTTGTGATATGGGATACCTGTCAGAAATTACTATCCTCTCTTCATATGGTTCGACTGCTCTATGTATAGCTTTGCATGTGTTGTCTTTCAGTTGTATAGTTGTGCTTTTACTTAGCGGGGGCTACAATATATGTCTAGAATACAGAAGTATATGGCAATCTTATGTGAAGCTAAAAAAACCTCTTATTGTGAGTGCTCAAACTTGCTGTCTTGCTATACATCTGTACATTGAAAATTTTACACTTTTCTCCAAGACTTTTAGAAGCTTTGACCAAACTTGCATGTTCACTAAAACCTCATCTCTCTAGTAATTACACAAAAAAGACACTTGAAATTCATGTGATGTTTTTACTGGTTCTCAACCTTGACTGAAACTTTCTTAAAACTGCTTTAACAGTACTCTCAAACCCCTCCCTATTTCTGCTTAAGATCCTTTTTATTTTTTTTCTAACCAATCTTCTTTTTGTTACTGTAGTTTATTAGCCTGATTTTCAAGTGCTTAAAGGTTAAGGATTTGAACAAGAAGTTCTCTTGTCTGGCCATGTCAATAAACACCCTTTCCTTTCATCTAATCTATGAAGTCAATGTTGTTAACATTTCCAGAATACTGAATCTCAGATTTGACTATTCATCTTAAACTTAAAACACTGCTTTTTCTGTGGAATAATTTTTAAGGGGTTTTTTTTAACTATATTTCAGTGACTTTTGGGTTAACAAAAAGGAAAAATGCAAATCTGAAATTTGACAAATTTAATTTATAAATAACAGAACCTGATACACTTTAAAATCTTCTTAGCTTTTTATTTTTTTACTGCCATTTATCTCTTTGTTAAGTACATACTGTTCTTAGGGCAGAGAGCCCACCTGGGAGATAGGATTTCTAAACACTACACCTTAGAAGATGAGGTATTTTAGGAGGCAAGTGTAGTCACATACATAATGTGTTTCTAGTGGTAATAGCATGAATGGTAATAGTCTGACAGTTATTTATGAGACTACAGTCTACTGTCAGCAATGTCATGGGACTGCATCTGAAGAGTTTAAAATCTCTAACAAGAATGAGAGGTGGAATGTAAAAGCAAAGGAGGGATGGAGAAAAAAAAAAAGGAGAAAGAGAGAAAGAAAGAAAGAAAGTTACAGATCATAATTCAGTTTGACGAGTTTTCAGAGGCATGTATGAAATTTCCCATTGTAGTTTAGTGTATCCATCCTCATAGGAGGCAACAATTCCCTGGTCAGTGAGATCTGTATACAGAAGTAGGAAATTGTATACAGAAACAGCTGTTGCCCCTCCTCATTAGTTGACAGAGCTGATGCTGGGAAGTAGAGCTGTTAATTTTGCCTTCTAAGTGCAATCTATAATCAATTGGGGGTTGAGGGGGAGAGAAAGGGAAGCAAAGAAATTCATTATCTTCACTACATGAGGCTTTCAGGCCCTCAGCTGGAGCAGAGATGAATAAACATTTGATTTTACTTTTGAGACAACTGAGGGGTACAAAAGAATGGCTGCCTCCAGGGCAGATCTCCGGCTTAAGGCAAAAATTTTTATTCTGCTCTTGGCAGATCTGCTTTTGTGATATCCTTCCCTACCTCCCACTGCTCTTTCTCTCCATTTCTTGACTTTCTTTTCCTCTTCTTCATCCCAACAGAGGGTCTGCCCCTTCAAAGTGTTTGGAAGACTGAATTAGTTCTTCATCTGTCTGTGCTCTGTCTGTACTAAAGAAAAAAATAAATCATCATTCATGAAAACGATAGGTAAGCTGGTCAACTTTTACCAGTCCTACTGGGAACACACATTGATGTTTAGCACAAATATCAGCTCTCCACCTCCTTTCTCCCACTGTCTTATAAATTCCTCTTGTTTTCCTCACAGTGCAAAGGATTTTGTTCAGGTGAACAAACTGGTGTCTAATTGTCTGTGCTTGGAACCTCATTACCCTGACAAAACCTCCAAAAGAGTGTAGAAAAGCCCACTGTTCACATATTTTGTGAACTGTTTTGCCCAAGAAAAAGCCTGTCTCTTGGCTGATATTAGAAAGGACTTCAGAAGGGATTTCTCCAAGTTAGGTATCTTGAACAGGGTTCAGTTGCACAAACAGAATGGTCAAGAATAGTTTTATTCGTTGTAGGGGATCCTGATTATTCTCCAGCCAGGGCAATATGGTTCTTGCTTAATTGCATGCTGTAGATAGCTGTCTTATGGGGAGGTCTCAGAGACCCTTTAGTGTCTGAAATTTATATGTATATGTCAGGAAAACCTATTCATTATGTTTATGTAGGTGCATGTGTGTACTCAGTGCCAAACCTTGAGTCAACTTGGGCTATGTTTAAAGAGGGAAACCCTTAAGTCCTCATTCTCTTGTAGAAATGTGACTTAATTTTCCATGTCTTTCCTCTGGCTCCCATATTCAGGTTTTCCTTCCGTGAAAAAGAGTTAATATGTGTTACTGGTCTTGTCCTTATGTGGCTTTGGGAGGCAAACCCAGAGCAGATGGAATTGTCACACCAGCCAGAAGTCTAATACATACTCCCATTCTGGTTTTGGTACAACCAGCAGAGCTTGTGTTCGTTCAGTTACCACAGTGGAAAACTTAACATGAGAGTCAGAGCTTCATCACTTTGCGGTGATTCAGTCTGAAAATGCTCGGTATTTTGTAGCCACCTAAAGAAAGCACTGTCATTGCTATCTTCCTCAGTTCGCATAGGGAAAAAAATATTCCCCACACTATGGCGTTATACCCTATAAATTAAAAGGACATTCACGACAGAAGTAAAGGAAGTACAGATACTTTAATTAACTCAAGAATTATATGCTAGCAAAATGTCTTCTAAACTTTTTAGATAAAATATGTGGGAACTTTTTATTCAGTTTTCATTACAATTTTTTTTTCAAAGTCCCACTATACAAATGTTGTTTATGCCTGCCAACAGGACATGATTTCACATAGACACTAAATTTCATGTCTCAATTATAAAACACAGACATATAAAATAATATATTTTTACATTTATTATAGTTCTGAACCATAACTTGCCAAAGCTCTTTCATTCCTGTGGGACTATAGAACTAAATCAAGTTTCCTCTTGTTTTGAAAAGACAATATGTAAATTCTGTCTCTATTGAAATTAGTAGTATTTTTGTCAATGGCTTCAAAAGTTTAGGGCCTGGTTGTAGGATAGTATCATCTATTCCTTGAAAAAAATTATTGTTCAGTACATGTCAGTTATCCATAAAAGCTACATGAGGAATGACTAACTAAAGACTTGAAGACTGACTGCTCCTCATTTGGGCTAATTAGCCAAACAGCACATCTTGCCCAGCTTGGTGAGCACTGTTCAGAGCACAGGTGCCCCTTGGTGAGCTGCAAGAGAAAGATATTGCAGTACAGGTAGGTGGTACAGGTCCAGCTCAGATCCATCAAATTAATTAATGCAGGTGCAGCACCAACCAAACATGATTTGCTATGATTTGTGTTCAGAGTTAATTCTTATATTCTTAAGGACTGTACCCAAGGTCACAAGCCCTGGGTCAACTCTGTCACAAAGCACAGACTCATGACTACTAAGGAAGCAATATCACTCTAGGTCAGTGTAGCACATCCTTGTGCTCCTCCATCTCCCAGGCTACAGCCATCAGCACAGCGCTGGCTCTGCTGGACCATGCTGGCTCCTGTTCAGAGCTTGGGCAGTCTCTGCATTGCTCTACAGTGCACAGGTTATTTACTATGTATAGAATGAAATTATCTTGAGTTTGGTGTTCTTCCTAAAACAATAACCCTCAGAGAATGTGGAGCGTAATTCAAAGGCATTTTCTACATTACCTTCCCAGTGATTACAGGACCATGTGTCAATAGCATTTGACTGGCTCCAGTCCACAGGGCTTATGAGATCTGATTCTGTGCCTCGCTGTAGTGCTTAACAGTACTTAACCTGAACTCACTCTGGAAACATGCCACTTCATTTGCATTAATCAACTCTGGCAGCCCAAACCTGTATCAACATTCTTTTTATATCATGTTTCTTCACCTTTAGGTTTCCCATTTTTCCTTTCCTATTTCACTTCTCTCACCCCTATACCACCCCTTTTACCTCCCTACTTTTCCATAATATTATCCCTAATCAGTCTTGGAAGCAAAAGGGCAGCCAGGTACCCTTGCTCTCTCTGTTGCAGACACCTGAGTTGCTGTCACTGTGCCACAGAAAATAAGTCATGAGGTCAGGCATTTGGCTCTGTGCTTCCCAAAAACAGAGCGGAAGGGTCATTTGCATTATCTGCCCTGTTATCCATCCCTTTCCTCTCTTCTTTCTTTTCTGCCTTTTCCCTTTAATCCTGCAAGAAAGCAGACAGTGTAGTCACCCCAGAATACTGGTCTGGCCCCTCAACAAGTGACTGGTGAAAACCACAGCCATGGAAGAGTAAATAAGACATCATTTTGCATTGTGCCAGTGTCAGCTCCACTAGAGAACAACTGGCTGGTTGACCCTCTTCTTGCATTTTTTCTGCCTTTCCTAGTATCCTATTACTGTTAAAAATGTTTCAGGTGATAATCAGTTTGCACAGCCCTGAAATTCAGCAAGTCTTATTCTATCTTTGCTTTGAAGAGTTGTGTACTGTCATAAATCCAGCTACAGTTGGATTTTCATTAAAAGAGCACTAAAAGTAAACTCCAGAGAGAACAGGTTACAGCATTTCACAATTTCCAAGGATTTTTCTGAATGCATAGTGTAAGGTTGTAATATTACAGCAATGATTTTTCAACAGATTGCAAACTGATCTCTTCAGGGAATTGTTCTTGAAATAAAATTAAAAAAAATAAATAAATAAATAAAAAAGAAAGGGACATAAAATGGCTTAAACTGGTTAGTTTGAGGTTGAGAATTCTTGGTAATAATGTAATAGATCTTAAAAATAATATGACATGATCTATGCATTTCATTATATTGTATGAGATCTACAAACATATTAATTCCCACTAGCTGTGCATCTGTAATTGAGATGGTTTGGGACTGGATATGGAAGCAAACAGTTCAAATGAATTTCAGTTTCACAGCTTAGAATCTTGTATATTGCTGTTTCTCTTCACAAAGCTCATCTTAGTATCAAATAGTTTCAATTTTCTGTCTCAGCACAAGGATTTCAGACTTCCAAACTTTAATGGAGCCCTGAAAACCTTGGCATTAGCACCAATTTTGTAAAAACATCTCCTGTAATTACATCACGGCACAGAACCTGCTCAGAAGTGCAAAACAGGTCAGAAGTTCCACATTACTGTGCAACACATTCCACCTCTAGGCCAGCAAATCAAATAACAAAAGGTCGTCGCAATTTAAACTTGTGTTGTTACCACTTGTTTATGTGCTGGCACTTTGTTCAGCTACAAGCTGGTGAGCATCAGTGGTGTCCTCTTTACTTAGTGGTGCTTTAAATCCAGTGTGTATTTACTATCCAAATGTGTAAGCAGTGATGCAAAACACAAAACAGTAGCAGTTCAGAGCCTCTGCCACAAATTCATGATGGCTAATTTCTTCATAGGAAAACAGTCACCAACCAGATCCCTGAACAGCGTCTTATATAAAATGAACCCATAATCCTTGGTGTGATGAAAGGTTATTTTTCCAGAGGATTTTTTTTTTAATTATTTGGAGATATTTCATATGCGACTCATAAAGATAAAACTACATGAACTCCATTTTTTAGCTTGCTTTACACCACCCTATCCCATCAATAAAAAAATCCTTTTATGTAAATAGTTTCAGTACTGTTTTTTGTTTCAAAAACCAATGCAATTTTGAAACTAATTATGACATTTGCTCTTTCAGACTTGTCTCTTTTCCTTGAAAGCTGATCTTACGAATTGCTTGGCCATTAGCCAAAAAAATTAGGAGCATTATGGATCAGTATGTGTTTCAGAAGCCTTTAAGTACATTTTTGAGGTTTGCTGTTAAGCTAATCTCTGAGTAAGATGCTGTGGAATATTAATGGAACCATTTTGGAATTGTAAATAAGCGTGTTTGGAGCAATCTAGATGAAGAGTAGAACTATAAAAATGGTTATAAAAATCTAATTAACATTTTAATGGCATAAAGCTTGCTGATACAAAAGAATAGTCTCAGACAATAGATAAAGCTAAATATTCCCATGTGGTTTTCCAGCAGATGAAACACTGCTATCAATATTTAATGGAATGTGTCAGAATTTACCAACATTTGAAATAATGTAAATGGAGGTTACCATAGAAATCACCTTGGAAGATTACCACACAAAATGCAACACAAACTACCCCTGAAGCATCCTTGAAGGAGTTAGCAAAATCTTTGTCTGCTACCCTTTTATGTCATCTCTTGAAAGGAAGGAGAAAAGGTCTGTGTGCGCGAGTGTGTGTAAATACACCTTATGAAAAGTTATTAACTAGTGATGTTAAATAAGAGAAATGAGAAACCAAACCTATTTCAAACACTTTCACACTGCAGATGTCTGGACTCAGTTATGCAGCAGAATAAATAATAACAGTGAATGGGTTGGTAGAATGTCTCCAAATAATGAAGAAACTCTTAATTCTGTAAGCCACATACTAAAATTCTCACATTAATTTTAATATCAATCTTTTCCAAACTTTTTCTCTCAACTTTCAGCTTATCTTTACACTGCCTAAATGCATATATGCCCACAGAATATAAAGTCAAACAGTTCACAGGATGAATTTTGTTATTTTCATTTTTTCCTCTACAAGAAGAATGTGTATGTTCTTCAATGCCTATGTCCACACAAAGATATTTATAATCAACAAAATTTGCCAGTTCAAGAAGCAACTATATGCCTAACTATCCTATCAATATCTGTAATCTAGAAGATAGAATCCTTCCCAAAATAGCAGTTTGTTGGTTTGGGTTTTTTTGAGACCTTTTCCTCATAGCTCTTGCCAGCTATCCTGACCTACTACATTTCTGCTCAGCTTCTAAGAAACACCAACACATTGAGAGATGCTAGGTAACCCTGAACTACTGAAGACTAAAAGTTGAACAAAACTTCCTGGTGAGAAAAAATGCATACATATAACTTCTAGTCTATATAACTGAGTGAGAAAGCTTCCAGCCAATTTGTGATTATAAGAAACTGCCTCTACTTTAATTTATTCTGGAATAGTTTAGAAAACATTAGTGTCAAACGAAACTGGAAACGTCAGAACCTCATTATCTTGTACCCATCCATATTTGAAGTAGGCAGTGTATGTTACTACTTAGTAAAGTTAGATACAGAGATTTTGGCAACGTGCAATATTCTTACACTAAAAAATGTCTGAATTCTGATATTCTCTGCTTGCCTTTTGGAGGTTATATGTGCGTGTATGTGACACAGTAAAGCGCATTACAGTTTAGGGGTTTTTTTTTAATTAATTAATACATTAATATATAATAGTAAACCATATGTAAAAAGACATAATTTCCCCTCTATAAAAATATCTGTAGCAATATGTTGTTCACCCTTTTGTGGTACCTCAACCAAAAGAGAAAATTGTTCAAAACTTCATATTGATGCCTTGAAGAATGTGCTTACCACTAGGCTACACACATGACTAAAAGCAATGATCATCCTCCTCCTGCAATTGGATCACTGTGTAGCAAGGTCTGGAAAAGCATGAGGCTGAGAAGAAAGTCAAGAAAGAGCCTGCTTCTAGGAGGTAGAAATCATTGAGAATAGTCCCACTGTTTGAACCTCAGGTGTTTCAAAAAGTGCTCCAAGGGACAGACTATAGTCCCTTCAATTTCAACTGTGACAAACACGATGCAAGTATCTAGGCATGCGATTTTTCCTTAAGAGTTATCTAAAAGTATTCTTGATTTGTTCCTTCAAGACAGTGGATCTCAATAAAGCCTAGTTAGGTTTTCTGTCTGAATAACTTCAGTGCTTTCTCCCCACATTTTACTTCATTGCATGTCACACGCTGCAACAGGAGCTAAACAACTGCTTCTTACTTTCCTCCCGGAGGACCATGTGTGGTGTAACCTCTACAACAGTATATGGTCACACATCTAAGCTAAATTACCTTATTGCTGCTTTTGTTCTTCACGGCTCTGTTCTGTAGTATTTGAGGGAAAGGAATGTCTTGTCTGAGTTGACTGACATAAACTGCCTTTCACTAACATTTCGCTATATAAATCCTTAAAAATCCTTGTGACTGGTTAAGGAGCATCCTGTAACTACTACTGCAGACCACAGAGCTACTGGGTTATCCTGCTGACACAGTATTATCCAAAAATACTGATGTTCTTTAGGAAATATGAGTGGTTTTAAGTACCTGACCAACTGTTGCTCAGTTAAATGGAATGACTGAAATCTTTATGTAGCCATGAAACAATCTTTTCACATATACTGCTCCTCTGGTCACACTTGGTACTCAACCTGGCTCAAAGAGCAGAAACGACACGTAGAGAAAATCACCTTTCTTAGTGTCATTGCCCTAATCAGGAAGAACTTGAAAATTTACAGAAAAGGTTAGTCACAGCAAATCTGACCAATTTTGTACAATTATGGGTGATTCAAAGACATTTCTGAATCCTTTTTTTTTTGTGGGCAAGATGTCTCCAGATTGCAACAAATTATTTTATGCCAACACGTAGTGGACTGAATGCTTGATACACATTCTAAGATGCCAAATGGATGAAAACACATAGATAGAAACTCTTTACCTGCTTTCAACTGGCACATCATACATATAACACAACATATCATCATACCAACCTCTTTATACATTATGAAAATAAAACATTCTCTTAAGTATTCTGAAATATTTTACCCACTGTTTTCTTTGTCTTGCTTAGGTAAATATCACCATTTAGTAGTATTGCTGCTTTCTTCTAGCTGGAAGGAAGGACAAAAGGCTCCTGGCTAGTTGTGAAATCAAGGCCAATGTTGCTCTTTAGACAATTTGAAATAAAACCACTCTGCACCTCTGGAGTCAAAGATCATGGAGTCATAACACTAACATCTCCTAGTATACATCACTCTGCTTTCTTAGCTAAATTTTCAGACTTTTAGAAAAAAACCTTGGGTTCTTTTGGATAATTATACTTTCAGATACAATTACTTTCAAAGAAACACAATTCAGCTATAGCATGCTACCTAACAGGTAATATGTGTAGGATGTCAAGCAATTTATCTTGTGATTTAAGGAAGAAAGTGTTTGATTTTACTTTTTATCAAAAAAAAACCCACCAGTAAGCCTAGGTTTTGTCCCAAGTGTCTGTTGCAGCTGAAGTAAAGCTAAAAGCTCATCTAAACAGGGCCAATCTTAAAGACATCTGGGGAGGTGGGAATGCATTAATTCTCTCCTCCTGTTGTAAACCCTACCAGCATATAGAACTAATGCAGACTAAGGGCTAAATGCAAAGCATGAGGGAGTCAGAGTTCTCTTCAGCTCTCTTCTCAGGAATAGGTTTATGTTCCAGTGTAGACTATACAGCAACAGACCAAAGAAAACCTTTCCTAGACAAATATTTATATCAAATACATGGCAAATACAGTCACAGTAGCTGGTCATGATGTTATAATTTTATATTAATATTGCATCAAAACAAGGTTGACAGAGGTGACACAGGTTCCACAGGTGACTGCTTATGGAGCAGAACCTAGACAGCAACAAGAGTTCTCATAAGGGTATGAACACCTAGTTTTAGGTAACTGAGTCAACTGGCTGTGACAGGTGATCAGACATCTAACTCAAATGAGTAAACCCATATTCTAAACACCTAAGTTCAGCCACTGTATGTGGGACTCACCCTCATGTCTATGTAGCATTTTTTTCAAACAAAAGTTTCCTTCCAACAGCAGGGAACAGATGTCAAGTGATGGACATCCCGCCAGTTCTTAAAGAACCAGAACTCAGAGCAGAGCAGGTTCTTTCCTAATAGTACTGTGTGGTGGAAGACTGCACGCCTGTAAGGTCGGGTAAGGTTTCTGTCCTTGCTTTATCTTCATGTTTTCAAGGTTGTACAGTAATTTGGTTTAGAAAGAACTATGAGTTCCAACAGCAGTCCCCAGCAGCATCTACTTCCAGCTATAGGACCAAAAATATTTTTTTAGCAGGTACATCAGGACAACAAGATCCAGTCAAGCTCTGAACGCTTCCAAGAATGCAGATCCCAAAATCCCTCTGGGCAACTCCTTCCAGTGCTTGAGCACAAAAATGATGATCATTTTTTATTTCCATATATCTACTTGGAATTTTCTTTGCTGCAGCTTGTGACTGTTGCCTCTTGCCCTTTTGCTGTAGGAAAGAATACTGGTTCTGTGCTCTGATCCCTTTAGGTAGTTGAAGACAATAACTAGATTCTCCCTTAGCCTTCTCTGTTTTAAACAGTTGTGTCAATCTCCCCTTAGACAACAGGAGTTTTCATACCATAAGGAATTTGTACTAAAACCTCCTCCCCTTTCTGAGTACCTACTTCTATTGGACTGCTGCTGAACCTAAACAGAAATCACCCATAAAGTACATATGAAAATGAGTGTGCAGTGACACATAAAGGAAGCCAAAGAGCAGAATGTGTGGCATTCTTTCCTCAAGTAACAATGACCAGAATTTTCTGAGAGTCTTCATTTTTCATGTTGCAAAGAAAAAAGTGTTCACTTTTATTCTATTAGAATCAGTAAAATTAAAGCCTCTTCAAACTTCATAAGGCTTTTAATACTAAAACTTATCATAGCAAAAGCATTATTAAATGCATGTGCAGCAAAACAGCACTGTTATTTGTATGGAGTCCAACCCAATAACAGAACTTCCCATATCTCCTGAAAGATTTATTTTCAGGCTCATTTACCCTTGGACTGATATAAAAGCTTCACAGAATTCTCTGCCTAAAACAGCTTTGGAATATAAATGTAGACTCAAGGTAGTGAAGAAAGCAGAGCAAAAACAGGGCTGAACTGAACCTTCACTTGCGTAGGAGCAGACATCTGAATTAATCTCCTGCTGCTAAGCAAGAACATAAACTAAACTAATCAAGAAAGGATAAAAGGGTTGGCTTTGAAGTTGAACCTTAAATTCATATGTAATCCAAACACTCTAAAGCCAAAGGAAAACTGATTGCTTGAAATTAAACATAGTATTCTATGTGCACGAATTATGAATTGCAGCTGGAAAGAGGGGAAATTGCCCCCAAAACAGCATAAGGGAGCAGTAAAGAAGAGAAAAATGCACTTGAACATAAGAAGTAGCAAACAAAGATATCCTGAGTCACCTCATAATAAATTTCCAATGCCTAACCAACGTAATGAAGTAGGATATTATATTTTTGTATAAGTCTGGTCCAGTGTCAGGTTTAGTATTCAAGCCCTTCCAAAGAACACCACATTCGTGTAATTTTGGAGAAAGTTGTAATGATTTTGGTCATGATCAGAAATGCATGTCATTCTGCCTTGAGATCTGAGTAGCTTCTTCTTTATCAGTCACATAAACTAAACACAGAATACAGCCAAATAATAGAAAGTCCAAAAATCTAGACTATATGGTAGATTTCATGCATGTCTGGTTAAGGATGTCAATAAACAGAAAGCTGCCCATTTGCCATAACTTTTGCAGTGCAACTGACTTCTGGATCACTGAATGGCCTACTACCTTTGCTGGAAGAAAAAGTATTTGATTTCATCCATATGGACACAGCTACTGGCTAACTCAGTTGTTAAAAACTTGTATTAGGAACTATTTCTGCAAAAACAAGCTAATGTTTGACACAAATAATGGAAATGGATGTATAAATCATTGCTTTGATCTCCCATTGACTATGTCTACCGTATTGGCTCCACATTCCTGTTCTTCATGGTCTTTAGTAAAACTCTTCTCTGCTTGACCAGAACTGAGGTAGTATTGCCACAAGAAAGGACAGTGCTTACATAAAAAGGAGAAGGTCCTTGACCCTGCTACAACGGCTTTCCATCACTGCCAAACTAAGAAGCAGGGTGAGAAGTCCCAGCATCTGGAAATGGCTTTGGTAGCATACATGCCACCATGGCCCCACTTCAACACGAGGAGCAGAGCCTGACCTCAACTACAGGCTCTTGAGACTCCAGCTTGCTCCATCAGCTCCTTTGCACCCATATATATTGGGTCTGATTGAGAGAGAGTGGTTGTAAAACCACCCTGTAGGGCATAACTGAAGATTTCTTTCTCGCCTGTAGCAGCCCTTACAGTGCTGTGCTTCACATTGGTACCTAGAAAGCTGTTGACGACACCCGAGGGTTTTGGCTACTGCTGAGAAGCGCTGGCACAGTACCAGCACTATCCCTCCAACATTTTCCCCCTTGTCAGTAGACTGAGGGTGGGGAAAGTCTTGGGAGGACTAAAGCCAGGACAGTTGAGTCAAACTGACCAAAGGATGATTGCTTGCTAACAGGAAGTAAAGAATAAAACCTCCACACGCACATGCAACCTTTCATTTTTGCCTTATTAAACCGCATTATCTTGACCTGCAAGGATTTTATTTCCATCTTATTTTCTTCCCCCATCTTGCTGAGGAGGATAGAGCAGAAGTGATATAATGGCTTGGTGGACACCTGGCCAGGACAACTCATCCCACCATAATTACAACACACCTGAAGCTTCCTAGTCTTCAGATAAGCCACCTTAATGCAAATGCATAATAGTGCCTTTTTCTCCCTTAGAGCAGAAGAGAAGTCCCACAGAGATTTTTCTCCCCTGTGTTCTCTTTTCTCGAGGGGGTCTCTTTCTCTTATGCATTTTCTGATTGATGAGATTAGCTTGTTGCACTCTATAGTAAAGTTTCAGGGTTATCCTGTCTGAAATATTATTCCTAGAACAGTAGGGAATCCACTTTCCCAAAATTACTACAATGAAAAATGGGTTTGATTGTTTCTGTTTTCCCAGGCACGCATCACGAATGGAAACAAAATTTAATTTTCTAATGCTAGAGGAAAATTATATTGAGTGTCATATGAGAAGATTGCCTTTATGACACCAAAACAGAGAGGGAGTATGAATCAGAAGAAAATTAATACTTTACTGATCATGGCCCATGCTCAGTGTAAGTCCGTGTACCAGGTAGGGAGTACAGAAGCTGGATTTACAATGTTTGAAACCTTGGCTTTGTCTCTACCTGGCATAAGCCAGTATTGCTGGTGAAAGGAGGGTAAAAACAACCAAAAAATACCACAAAAAAATTAGAAAGAGATCATATCTATAGTCATAACTCAGTATCTGGCTCATCCTGTGCTATGACAAATATGTCACACTTCTTCCTAAGGGCTGTTGTCAAATAACCAAAAAGAGAGAGAACTGCTTGGGCTTCAGAGAGATTGGGTTTGATACGCGAAATAGAAAGATCCCAAAAAAATTTCGAGTGATTAGATCAGGAACTCTAAGACTTCGGGTCAGCATTCAAGTCTGGCTAAAAAAGAAACTCCTCACTATAATTCTGAGTTTATGAATTATCACTGAATGCTTATAAAAAACCTTGTGTAGAACTACAGTCTACATCTCTGCCAGATTGCACTTTAGGATCTGTACTCTTCAAAACAGTAACTTCACATGTTTTGACTGTTCCTTGAATACAAATATTTTGTAATGAGAACATTCACAGAACTTCTACATATCAATTTTTAACCTAAAATAAGCTAGAGGCCACTGATTAGCAATACAGTGAAAAAAAATGTGGACTGCCGAAATCACAATTCTGCTCCCATCTCTTCTTAGAACCTGTGGAAACAACCATCTAGCTGACTTGAACATAAAAAGTGCATGGAGGGGACTGGTCAACAACACTCCAGAATATTATTTAATTTTAGAAGTTTGTGTGCTATACATTTGCTTAATGATTAATTGCATTATGACTTATAAATTTTGTCAGATAAGAGAGTAAACAGTTCCAGCTTGTAGAGCGAGTGTCCTTCTGAGAAAGTACCATTAGCAGTGATTTGTATGATTTAACAAAGTTCAGGCAAAACTTCTGAAAACCCTGAGTTCCAATTAACAATAATTAAACAAACAGATGTGAGTAGAAAGCCTCTATTTCATTAGGTAAGGTTTTCTCTGGAGTGGTATCAAATAAAAAATTACTACTTGACAAAAACTATTATAAAAATCCTGTTCTTAGGGATTCCACAAGATGAAATACGTTTTCAGGATTCAGTTCTTACCATCAGACAAATACAATAAAAAATGCATGAGTTTATTTAAACACTAAGTAATCCATGAAGAGGTTTTCTGTTCAAGCCAGTACAGAAAGCTTTTTAACCCATTTCTGCTCCATCCACAATCTGAATAAAAGCATTTTTCTTCATAAATGTGTGCACTAGAAAGAAAGAAGGGTTTTTTTCCTCTTCCTATGCTTATGAAGGAATAAGAAAGCTGTTTGGTGTGAAAAGTGCAATTTTTCATTCCAAATATGAAGCATCTGCCTTAAGAAAGTTTTGAACTTTTCAAATTAACTGTCTTGATGTTAGAGGCCCAGAAATGTTGATATACTCAAAACATCATGATAACAAGCCCCTCCTAAGTTAGTTGTTCCCAGTTATGAACTTTTACCCATTTGGAGATAGGTGTTTGATAGTTTTCCATTCATGGATGGAATTGCTCCAGAAATCCTTTTAACACTAGTAGAGATGAATGCAAATTTTTGCATGGCAGCTGGTAATGGTGAGAGTAAAACATTTCCTATAATTATTTACCATGAAAAAAATTTAGTCTTTTAATGAAAACTATATTCAGTCATGTACTAACTAGAAACCCAAACCATTTCCTGTCTTTTGCAAAAAACTTGTAACAATATTCATTTTCCAGGATTCTTTTTTCTACTCAGTTATGGAAGGAGAGAAAGAAGAAAAAAATTCTGCTGAGTTGTGAGGACCTACATTTTTTATCTATCTACTTTGCCATAGAATTTCTACATATGTTGTGATGAGTCCCTGAATGAAAATTATTTAAGCCCACACGCAAAATGAGTGGTATAGCAATTTCACACCTGGCAAGAGAGTCAGGGAAATAGGTAAAGTACTAAATAAAAAGGAAGCATTGAGGGGAAAAGGGTCAACATTGGTGACAGCTTCTTCATTTTATGACAATTAATTGTTGTTTGTGTGTAAAGCTTTATACACTCCCAGTCTTATACAACCGCAGCATAAAAGCTAACCCAGGAGTAGATAATTTGACACATATTGAAACACAGTTCAAACAAACTGAACATTTTTTTCCCTCAATGTTTAAGACATTCTTTTCTCACTTTTGCAGACAATAGGTATGTGTACAAAGCTACTGGCTGAAACAGCTTGGCTCCGTCACCTGATCCACATGAGAGGTTACTGCAGGAAGGTCACTCTGTACAGCTGGAAGTAGCACCAGTGGAAGGAGAGCTATAATGGTAGTCCAGGCAATTGCCTGGAGCTACCATTTTGGAAGACAGCAGATTCCAGTTATTTTACTGCCAACAGTTAACAGTGGGGTATTATTCTCAATGTCTTATTGAGGAGATCTGTATCACCCAAGAGCACAGACTCTAAATATCAGTGAGAATTAGTACAATAACATTGTCTGAACATATTTGAAAAAGAATCTCTAAAATACATTGAAATTAAAGCAGCTTCACTCTTGGGAATCATCTGCAATTAAAAACACTAATGCAAAAGGAAAAGTCTAAGAACATTTACAAATTTCTTCAGAAGCAAAAGACAATTGTGGCTCTAGAAAACAAGTCGCAAGCTTCAACATGCATAAATCATTATAAATGGAATTGCAGCTGTGAATATGGGTCTGGTCTGCCAGTGAAGTATTAGGATAATTCTTAGTTTTCTGATTTTCTTCTATGCAAGAGAATACATCTTTGAACTCTGAGTTCAATAAAATATCAAATTACTTTCAGAAAATGTTATACATTTCTGAAACAGTTATGATTGGACAGACTTAAAATAAAGTAATAAAAAAAATCCAACATAAGGTTTTTTTGCCTGACTGGAGAATTACTTTAATACTTCTAGAAGCCAATAAAACAAAGTCAGCTGAAGTCAGTGGGTTTCTTCCTGGGTGATTACAATAGGGTATATATCCTGCATTTTGTTCAAATATTCTTATGAAGAAAATTAGGATTGGAGACTGACATATGTTTTCAATGAATGTTCATTGCCAGCAAATTGGATGCATGACTGTTCATAGAAATTAAAGTCATGTAAGAGTCACAAATATATTTATTCAGAAGTTCAAATGCATATCAAAACTATTTGACCTTCTGATCAGCTGCTGAAGGATAGAAAAGCTTAGTTCTACAGCTTTAGAGAAGAAAGTAACTTCCTTTACTCAGTACAGAGGTTACTGTATGTTTGCACTGATATTTCCTTACACTGAGTTTATACCAGATGAGCTCCAGAAGTTCTTTTCAACCTAAACTTTTTTGTTGTGATTTTTAGGTAAATTTAGATTTCTCAACTCTGATAAAAATATATGTAAATTTTTGATTTACACACGATTGTAGGTCTGGAAGCAGCCTTCCAAATTATAATATCAAAGCATCTAAAATTCACATCAGTAAGATATGAGCAGGACAACATCCTAGATAAATACAGATACATGCAATTATCTTAAAATAAGTCTCAATCATAATTCAACAGATAAGAGAACATTACAGTTCTCAAATCAATGATTATTAAGGACAAGTATAACTTAATCAAGTATTTATATAAACTACTTAGAGATTACTTACAGATGAATCATAAAATGGACACTAGTGAGTTCTTCTTTCAATCAATATTATAAGTATGGCTCCTGAAGGAATTATAAATAGCATGTGGAGAGATTTCTGTCCAACTAGATCTACTAGAAATAGAGGTTTTTATTTAAATTTGTAGTGTTTCTGTCGGTCTGTAGAGTATTAACACTGGAGTTATTATTTCTTATCTCAGAGTTGTGGAATTTTTGACAGAGGTACAACACTTTGATGTCCAGAAAGGAGAAATTCTCAAAATCTTTGCCAAAAGAGTGGTCATGGTGTCTTAGGGTGCATCTTTCCAGATGTATTCGCTTTGAGAGCTTCTAACCAGTCATTGAATCTCAAGGGAAGGGTGGCATTAGGAACACACCCTCCCAAGTGGAGAATCTCTATTCAATAGTGATTACATTGTTTTTCATAAAGAGACAGGAGAATTCATCTGGCCTTCAGAGAGCCATTAAATCAAATACATTTTGTCTATTAATTCATTATAGAGAAGAGAGCTAGTAGAAATGACTATTGCATAAAGTTATTGTTTTGGGGCATAAATCAATGACTTTTTGGAAAAACACTTGGAACTATTTTGGTGGCCTGATATACTCAATGCAGAAGGAAGATTCTAGTTGCTAGTCCGTTAAGGGCAGGAATCATTATAACTCTGATGTCAATTTCTGTGTAACAGAGACAAATATTGAGCAGGGCTGGTTAACGAAATATGGCAGCAAAGCTCAGGATAGGCTTTGATAATATTTGATATGGTAATTTGTTGCCACAAACTATGGACAAAAAATAATTATAGATATATTTAGGTTTTAAAAAATTATTTTCATGGAAGCTTTTTTCAAATAAAATTTAGTTTGGGTTGCTTTAGTATCAAACATTTATTAGACACAATTGGGACTGAAAAGTCAGTAACTCATCAGAGAAAAAGTAAGAATAAAAATCTACTAGGACATCAGAAAGGACAACCAAGGCACTGCAACATATACGTACTGTTGGGTACAATTCACAGATTAGAAATCTTTCTGTTTGGAAGAGCCAGTAAAGAATTTGCAGCAAGGATGTTAGAAGCTGTCTTACTAACACACTTTTTTGCCTTTGAATATTTTATTACTATAACATTTTTAGGAGGCATATAAAATGATTTTTAACCAAACTTCACAAAACCTTTTTTTTCACTGAGGATGTATCATAAGTGTGTGGCATAAAAAAACACAGATCTCTCTACCTATAAGCTTCAACTACTAGACCATGCTTCCCGTAGTGAGTCCAGTTCCAGCACTGTGATACCCCCAACAACCAGCCACAGAGTGTTCCCTGTTAAAACTTACTTGTGAAGCCAAATGAGTATCACGTGCAAACTGCCCCAGCCAGGAGAGAAAGAGCCAACATAAAGTGCCTCCTAATATATATGACACTGTCTGGTAATTATATCAGCATTCAGATTCATGGCTCTAAAGTCTCCTGGATTTAGTGCAGCAAGACTAGTCAAGGATTAAGTAGTGTGTTACTAAGGGAATAGCCTTCATATCCTGGAAGAACCACTGAGAATCAGTGCAAGCAGCTTGTGGAGGAACTGGAAAGATGAATGAAAAGATTTGAAGCATAATCTGTATGCAGAAAAATTACACGAATTCTAAAACCACAGATGGAAAATATTCTGATGTAACAGAAATGAACATTAAAGATCTGAACATATAACTCTGCAATATTTACTACAATGTTCCGCTTTGTCCCTGAGCACTAAAAAAATCTTGAATTAATTAAGTGAAACATAATACTAAGTCAAAGGCTACACTAGCAAATTTTAAGGATAATTAACCTATTTAGAATAAGAATAAAGACAAGTTTTCTCTGAAAATTTTAAATACATGGAAGCAGTTCATGTGTTGCTATGAACAAAACCTTCAGATTAATAATTTCAGTCTTTTTTCCTCTTAACCTTTTACCAAAATTGTCTAGAAGCAGAGATGCTGTAACACTCCAAGAAATGAGCATCATTTCTCCAGGACCAGGAAGCCAAAGTCAAAAATGACACCTTGGAAGTTTCAGATCAGTTCTGAATTCCCGAGTACTAAAACAAAGTACTTGTTTGAAAAGAACAGAAATAGGTATTCATATTTTGGGTATTACAGAATCACAGAATCATTTTGGTTGGAAAAGACCTCTAAGATTGTAGAGTCCAACCTTTGACTGATCATCACCTTCTCACCTAGACTATGGCACTAAGTGCTACATCCAGTCATTTTTGAACACTTACAGAGGTGGCGACTTGACCACCTACCCAGGCAGTCCATTCCAATGTTTAGAAATCCTTCCCATGAAGAAATTGCTCCTGATGTCCAATCTGAACCTCCCATGGTGCAGTTTAAGGCTATGTCCTCTCATCCTATCACTAGTTGCCTTGGAGAAGATGCCAACCCCCACCTTGCCACAACCTCCTTTCCAGTAGTTTTGGAGAGAGATAGGTCACCCCTGAGCCTGCTTTTCTCCAGGCTAAACAACCTCAGGTCCCTCAGCTGCTCCTCATAGGGCTTATACCCTTCAGCAGCTTCCTTGCCCTTCTCTGGGCGTACTCCAGCACCTCACTGTATTTCTTCTAGTCAGGGACTGAAGAGGTGTGACCTCACCAGTGCCAAGTACAGGGGGATGATCACTGCCCTGCTACTGTTGACCACTTTATTCTTGGTACAAGCCAGAAAGCTTTCTTGGCCACCTGAGCACACTATTGGCTCATGTTCAGCCATCTTTGACCAGCACTCCCACGTCCCTCTCTTCTGTAATGCTTCCCAGCCATTCTTCCCCCAGTCTGTAGAAATGCATGGGGTTGTTGTGGTCAAAGTGCAGGACCCAGTACTTGGCCTTGTTGAACTTCAACTGATTGGTCTCAGCCAATCAATCCAGCCTGTCCAGATCCCTCTTCAAAGCCTTCTTATCCTCCAGCAGATCAACACTCCCACCCAACTTAGTGTAATCTACAAACTTACTGAGGGTGCACTCAATCCCTTCATCCAGATCATCAATAGAGATATCAAACAGAATTAGCTTAAAAAATTCTACTACTCCACTAAATTAGCAGATGGCTAAAGTTATTTCAAATGGAATGCAAAAACCTTAAAATAACCTAACAGCTACCAAGTGTCAGGCATATAAGTGACAGCGACCAAGCCAACCTGTCCAGGATCTAATAAAATACACTGTGATCTTTTTTGCTTCTTGAACCTTTGAAATACTCCTTACATGAAGGAGTGAATGGGAGTAAATCAGAAATCCTCATCTGTGCCCTTCAGAGTAGTTTTACAGCCACTTCATGCTGTAGAAAACATTTGACGACTCTTTCTAATCTCTAAATTGTTTACTGGTAAACATTTCATAAATTTTATTTAAAAGAAAGTTACCGTGTTCTTACTGAAAACTCTGTTCTTTTCAAAGTGTGGAGGATAATGAACATTCCATTTCATGAGCAAGTGGAAGTATAAGCCATTGGCTCTGGCAGAAAGAAACTAATTCACCTGTAAGGGAAATGTAGGCAAGCCCACCTGACACAGAGCAATGGATGTGATTGCTGACCAGATGTTCCTTGAGGACATTTTGTCTCAATTGGTTTTGTCTTGATGTATTTAATAGTACAGCTGTTACAATCCATGTACTGGCACATTCTAGCCTAGAAAAGCACAGAAAGTATTTACACCAATTCAAAGAAGAAAAGCATACCTCAGTTAAAGATTTCAGGTAGAAAAGTATGTAATAAACCTTTAAAAATAACTTGAGTTTTTTATGTAAAAAGACTGGTTTTTGAGGGAATACCCTCCAGGCTTTTGTTTTGTACAAAACTGGGCAATATAATTTAGAGGACTAGAGAAAAAAGTAGCAAAAATATCATAAAAATATTTTTTATTACCTCATGGGAGGCTTGAGTACTAGACCTTAATCTCAATTGGCCGTAGAAAATCTGAACCTGCATTTCACTGTCCCAGCTAAGACTTCAGAAATTTCAGAGATACTATAGACTTTATCATGATTGTTTAAGAAAAAATATTAAACTAGCTTCTCGTGGAAAATTCTGATTTCTTTCAGCTTAAAAGAACTCATTTACAATGCTAGAAAGCCCTGTAATGTTTTTGCTTTAGATTAATCTTATATTTCTCTCTTCTCTACATTCTTCTTAAGGCACTCCTCAGATTTGGCATTTGATGCATGGTTCAGAAACTTTCCATATTTCTGCAATGTGAGGTAGGTAGCCTCTTACCTGGCTCTGCTTTACTGCTTTGAGGACCAGCCTTAAATGCCTCTATGCTAATGCACGTAGAGTGGGGAATAAACAAGAGGAGTCAGAGACAGGGCAGGCGGATTGGAACTGGATGATGTTTGAGGTCTGTTTCAACTCAAATTTCCAGCTTTTCCAACTCATTCTATGATCCTGTGGAGAAGAATCCCATCTACATTCTGTATATTTCCAACAAAAAATATGATAAAAGCAAGCAATAGGTTTAAGAGTTGCCAGAAGAGAAATCCGTAAAATTTCTTATGCAAAAGACTAAAATTTCATATTTGATTACTATAGTCAGATAAGACAAACCGCCATAGAATCATAGAATGGTTTGGGTTGGAAGGGACCTTAGAGTTCCAACTCCCCTGTCACAGGCAGGAATGTCTGTCTCGTTCCAACTCCCCTGTCACAGGCAGGAATGTCTGTCTCTAGCTCAGGTTGCTGAAAGCCCGTCCAAGCTGGCTGGGAACACTTCCAGGGACAGCACATCCACCACTTCTCTCAGGAATGTGTTCCAGTGCCTCACCACCTGCACAGTAAAGAATTTCTCCCTAACATCTAATCTAAATCTACCTTCTTTCAGTTTAAAGTTATTCTACCTTGTCACATCAGTACATGCCCTTCTAAAAAGTCCCTCTCCAGCTCTCTCATAGGCCCCCTCAGGTACTGGAAGGCTGCCTGGAGCTTTCTCTTCTCCAGGCCCAGCAATCCAAATCCTCTCAACCTTTCCTCACAGGGGAGGTGCTCCATCCCTCTGATCATCTCTGAACAAATATTGGGCTACAATGTATTTTACTTTCGATGTGTGGCTAGATCTCAATGACTGTACTTACAAATTTTTGCAGGGAAGTGAAATGCCTTATTGTTTCAGTGCCAGGTTGGTACAGAGCTACTCTGCTGCTTACTGAAGAAGTAGGAAAGAGGTTCTGTGTTCCAGACCTATGCTTGCTGGCTGGTGTTACCTGAGAGCTGGAATGGTAGTATTCAATACGTAAAAAAGTAGTAGTGGGGACATTCTGACTTGTGTCCACATCAGAATTCCTGATTTTTCACCCAGCCGGAGCTGTCTGATGTACTCTCCTCTGGAGTAGGCCTGCAGTGATAACTTAGAGAAACAAACTGTTGTCATTATGAAGGAAAAAAAAAAAACTTCCACATGGCCTTGATGGCTATGAATTTTTAAATAATTTTCTCAGTTTTGTAGATTTTTTTTTAAGTTTGCGCATGCCTGGAAGCAAACATACCTTGAGTTTTAATACTTCAACCACTGTTAATACTTCAATCACTTTTAAGAGAAAGGGAAAACAGAAATTTTTCCAGCCTGCAAAGTTTTGCATCATTTTTTTGTGCGGGACTGTCAAGAACCACAGGTACAGCTGCAATTTACTCCCTTTTTTTTCCATTTATATTTTTAAATTATCTTTAAAGTGAAGATAATTTTGACTATCCTTTTTGAAGGTATTGATAATTTTTTTATACAGAACAAAATAAAATAGAAGCAAAGCAAACCACTGAAGGTCATATATTTCTTTGATAGGTATTTTGGGTTTACCTGGCAAGGTTTCGGTAGCACAGAGACTGCAGGGATGTATTCTGTTGAGAAGACATCAGGATCTGGTCTCATGTTGGGCAGAGCAAGATTTAGCCAGCTCCAAAATGGAAAAGCCATGCACTTTTCATTCATCTCATGGGCCCAGTTGTAGTTATGGTCCAAAGCATCAATTAAGTGTTTTAAACATCTACTCATGGTTCAAGATGCAGGACGGCCACCTCAGCCAAATCTGCTGTGCCCAGAGCAAGAGCTGAGAACTGCCTTAGGTGGTTGAGCAAGCTTGGCTGCCTCATGCCTTAATAAGGAGTTGGCCTTAATCTGCTTGCGGGTGAATGTTTGCACATGATTACTGTGCCTGGCAGATATATTTGGGTTTGAGCGTGAACTCAGCTCTTCACAAATGGAAGAATGTACATATATTTATTGACAACACCCCTGTGGTTCACAAGATAATGTCACTTTTTGGTGTACACAGTCATGTTTTACTCTGGTAGTAAAACAAGGCTTGCTGTATTTTGGAGACTGTATCAAAAATGCTTTTTTTTTTTTTCCTTCTGTGTTAAAAGAGTGCATTGGAATTTTCTTAGCTGGAAGCTATTTGTTTTTTCCTGGTGATGATCTCCACTGAATGAGTACAATGTTACTTTTGAACGACTGACACCTGATGGTTAGAGACTGCATTTAAAAGTGGAGATGCATGGACTCTGCCATGCTTTTTGTTAGCAAACGCCTTCAGTTCAGTTGTGCTTTACAGTGCCAGAGAAAAATTCTGTTACTGGCAAACTTGTGTTTTTAAATAAAACAAAAACATGTAAACAATTTATTGAAAATTTTTTATAAAAATTACTTAGGAACTGAGATAAAATGAAACCATTTTCATAAGAAAAAAAAACATAAAACAGAAACAGGACAGATTAATTATATATAATTGATCTAATGCAACCTTCCAAGGAATAACTGATATGCTCTCATTACCATAACAAATAATTCATATGACAAAACTGATACACGACACCTTCTCAGAAGCCAGTTAAAAATCATTACTGATTCACGTCATTCTGCATTATGGCAAATTGGATGAATAAAAGCCTATTTGTAAAGCATTTAGTATCATCATTTTTCATAGTTCCCGGAATGAAATACTAACGGTCATCACAGCTGAGAGAAAAAGAAGAAAGAACTATACACTCATAACATAGTACCGGATTCATAACTGTGAAAAATACAGAGTCTACAGATACATCAACATGATAGATAATTTTTTTTTCTAAACTGGAAAGTAATTCATAATTCTTATTAAAATCAGATGACAACAGGACTTCCATGCCATAGATAGACAGTAGCCAGCTTTAAATGGAAATTTGAATAATTCTATTTTCAGTGTTTTGCATTTCCATATTTTGAGGTGATTAAAAGCACTAAATGAATTACATTACAATGATTTTAAGTGGGACAAAATTATCATTCACTTCCCAGGAGGGAAGCTGCTTTTGCAATACATTTTTTTCCTTTTCACAGTCATCCTGAGAAGTTCCTACAGGCATGGAAAGGGCAGCAGCTTTTAAGAAGTCAAGAGAGGGAAAAATGCATTAGTTAGTTATCCTTAAGAGGGGGTAAAAAATGACATTTTCAAAGGTTAAACTGGGCAAATTAATTGGCAGCACCAAACGGAAAAATCAGTCCAATTGAACAAATATCACTTTTTTGTTGCAGTTCCAATGCATTTTGTAACATTTTTTGGTTGGCTGTGGTAGCTGCTCCCAGACTTAGAAGCCTCTCTTCCATCAGGTGAGGAAAAGAGACATTATTTATTCAAATTAAATGTGTCAAAATTATATCAGCTTCTTAGTGTGTAGGAGTGTCTAGAGGAACAAGGGTGAGGACAGACAACTTTTTTGAACAGAAATTATAAGAGCTCTAAGATATTCAGAACAAAGTGTCGTGGGTTTTCGTAGGATGACAGAAACAATTGTAAAATCTCATTTTGGCACAGCATGACTCGGTGATATGCCTTCCGGGTTTTACGCCATCATTTCCACTAAGCCCATTTTCTCTGCTTCTTATGTCATATTTTTTCAAGCAATTTCCCAGCCCTCTTTTTCCCTGGATGAAAGTTAACAAAGGGTGAAAGTCTTATCCTGATATGCCAGAATATACATATGTAATAGATTTAGTTACTAAATAACCATATTTGAGCCTGAGACTCTGAACATGCAACTCATTTATTTTAAGGGAAATGTTCCTATACTTACACTGTACCTTGTTTATGCAACTAGCATTCCCCCAACTTCAGAGAAATTTGTTTAGGATAAAAATGCAAAGTCTACCCCTAATGCTGAGAAGAAATCATTTTTCCCCTTTGAACAGCTTTATATGACAGATACAAAAAAGAAAAAATTACCATGTATTCATATTCATATTCAGTATTAAGTGTTGTTCAGTTCAACAGTTTTCCAGAGAAAAGAAAAAAAATATCCTTACAAAATGCAACGCACAAAATAGTAATTAAATATACTATCACTGGAGTCATCCAGAAAAAAAAAAAAAAGCAATTCTGGGGAAAACCTAGATAGCTGCAGGAAATGTCTTTAGTAATCCAGTCTTTGTCTGGGAGCCAATACTCACCCATTCCATGATCTGGTGCTTCTCATAATTAGAGCCTTCCTGTCATAAGGATGACATGGCACAAGGAATTGCTCTGCTGGAATATTACATGAGTAAAAAGGCATTGTATCCACTCACACGTGACTGCCACTGCTGGCTTGTACATAAATGGCTGAAAGATTTCTCTGGTGGTTTTGGATAACAAAAGCATATCAGTCATTATAAGATCTGTGTAGAGATTACAGCTGATACCCACCCTCAGCAGACTTCATTGCACTGAGTCCAGGCCCCTACGCTTCATTGATAGCAAAACCCCCCACCATGCTGCAGTCAAACAGGGTCAGTCGCAGTCCAGCAAATTTGATTTATACACACGGTCGAAAAATCAAAAATTTTGTTCGCATTTTTAAATTATCAAAGGCCTAGGGAATGAAAAGCTGTCTGAAGCTTTTATGCTGCCAAGTTTCAATACTCTAGCAGAAAGGTTCAGCAAAGAGAGAGAAGGAAAAAAAATCCAGGGAAAAAAAATAGTACGAGCTTTTAGAAAGAGGGTCCACAGACATGCTATTGTATTCAGTGTTAAATAATTTTGATTTACGATGGTAGAGGGAGATACCACCCTGAAGTCTAATTATCCCCCCTCCCTGCACTTTGTCTGCACGCCAAAAATCTGTACTAAAACACGTGTGGCTTTCATTTATTTGAAATGAGCAGAAGACACAGACAAAGCAAAGCTACACAGAGGCAGAAGTTCTGTTTTACTCATCTTGCAGAAGCTGGTGGAAAGGTAGAGCTGCCAACAGGCCCTAGCACTAGCCTGCTGAGGCCTCAGGACAGTAAGCTGGAATTCAGCTGACTTCTTTTCCATGATCCATTTCCAATAGGAAAAATGCCTTCCCTCCCATCTTTTGAATGGCTGAGTGAGCTATGGGGAACTAATCAGAATTTTTACTTCAGTTGGAGCTGGATGACAGTGTAGTACAGCTTCAACAAGCAACTTTCTTTTTGAATGCCCTAAGGTGAACCTCTCATTCATCAGCAGTAAACTGAGGCTGAGACCAAAGCTAAGTCTAACCAATGACATGGTTACTTGTTGGAACACCAAATTTAACAGTTCCATCAATACCTGAGAGACATAACAGGGCATCTACAGACAAATGGACTTTGGAGAGGGATGTTTGAAGTTACCTCAGGTTTGAAGTTACTGCAGCATTCTCGGACAGCTTCAGCATTTGCTCTAAGTGCTTTGTCCGTGACTCAGCCTTTATTGGCATGTCTTGACAGAATTACATTCCTAGGTTGGATAGAAAACCCACTCTGTTTGTCTTTTAAGGTAATAATTAGCAAAACCAAGTAGTGCCAGAATTCAGTCATGCATGCCTTAAGGGGCCTTTTCTAGATTTCAGCTTTAACCTAAAAAATATGGAGAGTGGTAGGTTCAGCTAATGCTTTGAGCTATCTGGAGCTTTTCAAACCTCCTTAAACTAAAATAGCCTTTGTGACTATATCACTATACTTTACTATATCATTATGTTGTAAGTGTAATTAGAATATGAATATACAGAAACACAGATTTTTCCCTTAGAATACAAACACAGGACCCAAGGACTGCATAACCAAACAATTAATTTACAGTAATCTTGACTATGTGCTCCCCTTAGAAGATAACTAAAAAGATGCTGTGATAACATTTCCACTTAACCTATTGTATTCCTTTTAAAATATACATTGTCTTGAAATTAGCCTCAAGCTGTGAATACTTTCCAAAGGAAATAATCAGTGGAGAACACCAACAGTGTTAAAATGAGCCTAGCCAAAGAAGCAGCTGGGCAAAATCAAGGATAGTAAATTAAATGACCTTGTGCTCCATTTCCACCTCTCTATCTTTGACCTCCAGCCCTTGAGTCCAGCTGTGAGACAGACAACTTATGACCTAAGAAAAAAGAAAGAATCACTTTATTGCCAAATGTTGCTACTTCAAATTACGATGAAATCATGTTTGTCAAAATTAAGCAAAAGTTATTTGCTTTTGTGATCCCACAGTTATTATGATCCTAAGGAATTGTTCCCTTTGCCTCCCATGAATGGCATGATGAACTGGCAGTTTTCTGTCATGAGGAGATTAAATGTAGAGGTGCATCTTGGAAGCAGAGTTTGCAAAAATCCTCTAAATGTCTTTGAGACACTCAGTAACCATCCACACTCTGCAAGGGAGCCAAGTGGTCAGAGGTGTAGGTTTGCACACCGTAGGTAAGAGATGAGAAACTCTGGAAGCTATTGAACAGTGAATTTTCACAGCAGACCAGCACAAACATATTTAGCACAACGCTTTCTGCCACCATGAAGTGTCAAAAGAAATTTGAGAATGTTCAACACACTGCTCTGTGGTTTGCTTGTGCTCTTTTCTTCCCCTCAGTTTCTCCTTATTGAATTCTGATGAGCCGCATGGCATGAAAAGTGTCCTCACATTATGCTACAAAGCGTTATCTAAAAGTACTTGACCAAACAAAATTTTGCTGACCTTAGTCTTTTACTCTTGTAAAAAGTCATTCAGAATAGCAGCACAAAAGAAATACTGACTAAAATTTCCACTGAGGTAGCTAATCCCCTGTAGATCAATGTGTCAGACTATAATGTATAGAGGGGTCATTGACCTATATCTTCAGCTGTGCTCCTCAGGATGATAAACACTACAGGAGAGTCAAAACAACAAAGCATAATTAAACAAAATGCCTCATAACAAGCTATTTTCTGAAGAGTCAGAACATATATGCCATTGAAAGTTCAGCGTCATCCAAAAATTACAGCCCAGTGGTACATAGCATATGGGTGCAATTTATTTTCTGGGTTAAGGGAAAAGCTTAAAAACACCTGTGATAACAGGTAGCAAATGTTGGTTTTATTATGATGTCCACTAAAGTTCTCATCATTTCTTTCTCAGGGTTCACTAATAGTTGCTTTCGATTCATTCCTAGAAATATCAGCTATTGGGGATGTCAACAAAATATCCAAAATAAATGAAGCTTGGAACTGCTTTCATGTAAAATTTTCTTATTTATATAGCAAATCAATACTGAAACACCAGTCTTACAAACACACATCTTCATAAAGCCCAGTCATCAAAAGAAAAAGAAGGAAATATTGCATTTTTCTCTAAAGATGTTGCATAAACCCGTATCCTTTGAACATCAAACAATAGGGTTTAGTCTTGTACCACTGGTGTCAGTGGGAATATTTACAGAAGGAAATCTATGAAGAACACTCATATAAAATGCAGATGACTATATCAAAAACACTCTGAGAATGCTGCTAATTAAGCAAGAATGAAAAATGTTCGTTTGGAAATTGAAAAGAAACAAATGCAACTTAAAAAAAAAAAAACTCGAGCTTTTAAATTGTGTTGCAAATATTTGACAGTGTTTCTATTTGCACACAAATACAGTAGTCATATTTTTGTCGATGCTAATATGAAAGACCAGGGAAAATGAAAGTTCTGAGTCTTTCTTGCCTAGTGCTGGATCTGCTAGCTCTTTTTCATTTTGGAAGCTTTGTTACTAGTTTCATTTTATTTTGTTTTCCCCATTTTCAAATTATTCATTATGTTGTTCCTCAAGTGCTTGAAGCATGTCTAGACCATTCCCAAACTAGCATTTAATGAAAGCAGGTTATTCTGATTGAAGGATGGTTGCTGTTTGATCCTGTGGTTTGGGGTTTACCTCTCTGACAGCCATATTAAGGCATCTGTTTTTGCCCTTTCACGAGGCATTCAACATTATCCAGTATGGACTGAGAATCACACAGACCCTCCCTTCTCCAGGGTAAGGAACTGCAAAAGGAGAATATCAGAAAAGCCGGAGCAGATGTAGGAGGTATGATTTATTCTGCCTCAGTGTGAGACTACTACAAAAGAATTTATATTTTATAATGTGTCACAACTAGGTTTGAAACAACATAAACAAAATACGCAGCAGCCATGCCAGCAGTGATCATAAATACATGTTTAGCATAGCAGCTATAATAACTTCCATATCATCATACAAGAGCAAATTCTTGTCACACTCTTGTAGGTGGAAAAAATATGCTCTCTAAAATGTTTCACATGAAAATTCAATGCTCCCATTACCAGAGAGTGCAGTTCTCACAGGACAAATAAGACTGCAATCTGAAAACTATTTTAATAAATCAAAACTAAATACACTGCTGTCTATATTCTCTTTCAAGGCTTATTTTGACTCTGGCTCAGGGTTTTGTAGAGCAGATATGGCAGTGAACATTTGCCCACATTCTTTTTTTCTTTCTCTGCCTCTTTTAAAACACCACAGAGAGAAAACAAGTAGCACTTGCTCACAGCAGTTCCCAGTCCCAGAGGATCCTCAAAGCACTTTCTAATCCCTACTTTTGCTAATAAATTTAATATAAAGAACAACCAAGTTGAAAGCCCATCCAATAAAACAAGAAGTGAATGTAATATGAGTTGGGTGTCCATTCCCTTTTCTGCCCCAATGTCTTCTGGGACTTGTCTACAAGCACAGAGGTAGCCTCTTAGCCTCCTTTCTCTTGTGTGTCTTCTGTCTTATCCTCTCATTTTAGACCATAAGATCTACAACACAGTAAGTTTTGTACTATCAAGCTAATTTTAGGAAAGTCAAACTGATGGAATCATACCTGTTCCAAGGTATTTGCCCTTTTACCTCATTACATAAAATCAGATAGCTCTGCTTTCACCCTCAGGTTTAATTTTTCCATACCTACACCTCTTGTGATTAAGACCACCCCTTTTCACTCGTCACCTTCCAAGAAATAGTGAGTAAGAGCAGTTATTTTAGTTGCAGCCCCTGAATTTGGAAAGCTCAAAAATATATACCACTCCAAGCTATAAAAATGTGATCCAAAAATGGCTGTTCTAATAGCCCATATGCTTCCTCATTTGATAATGTTTTGAGGTATCCATGGCAGAGCCCCATCAGATCCCCTATAGCTGCCTTTAAGGCTGGAGCCTTGAACTCAGGCCTCCTGGGGGAAATGCAACTCTCATTCTCCACAGTTTCTCCCTAGTATTCTTAATCAGTAATTACTTGCCATGGAAAGGCAAGTTTAAGATCTTCCCAGCTGTATGTCTTTATTACTTCTATATTACTTTCACATCTCACTTGTACTGAATATATGTCTGACTTTTATAAAACTTTCCTAATGTGGTTGTAATCAAGCAGGGAAATGTACTGCTCTTCTGTTCTCTTCAACAATCAACACTTCAAATATTAAGCATTTATTCAACCTTGCATTTCTGATTGTTCACTCCATCTATTTAGTCCTTCCCTTTTCTCTTGGTATCCGGGGAGTCAGGGCTACTGGCTTCTGAAGTCAGTTCAGATGGTTATGTGCAATTTTTCTTTATAGTGCTCTTGGAGGTCAAATCCATTACAGATTGTGCTCAGACCGACTTTCCACACTTAACTCTGCTGGGCTTACTGTGCCACACTCAGCAGTTCACCTCAGAACCTGTTATCCATAGATACAGTAGATGTTAAATTTGATACAGAAAAAGAACCTGTTTCCTGTCTCCTTTTCACCTTAAAAAGTCTTGAGAACAGAGTGACATTTTAGATGAAAAAAAAAAAATTATACCAGATGCTAATCAGTATTAAGTATCACCACATCCAAAATTAAATACATCCCGAAAAAATACATAATATATAATACAGCTGCAGTCAGGAAGTTTAATCACACTGGCCATCCCGAAGAGCTTAGAAATTCTGTTTTCTTTCTGTCATATCATACCAACTGGGAAAGAAATGTACATCAGTAAATAAAACTCCTTAAATACTTGCAGCTGATTTGTAATGGAAATTACAGAGCCAAGATAACGTTATTTTCTTATGCCTCAAAGTCTCAGGTAAACTGGTGTATGTAAGGCTTTTTTTAAAAATACAGAAATAAATTTAAAATCCATCACAGGCATACTACTGATGAAACAGCCAGTCTTAGATACCTGCAATTTACATTCCAGTTGTAGATTAATACATCAGCCTTTTGTATCTGAAGCTAGGGGCTTCTTTTTCCTCAATTTTCGGAGGGTTTTTTTTTTTCTAATCTAATTAAGATGCATATGATCATCCTTGTTAGGGAAAAGGCACCAATATGAAAGGAGTGAAGGAATTTCAATCTTTCAAGTGATGTTAATATTCTGAATTTGGTTGGCATTCCAGATTCCCCAGCCTCACAGTGACCAGGATGGCAAGGCAGCCCTGATAAGCAGATTGAAAATGGCTAATTCTCAGTTGAACTATTCCAATACTCATCTGTCCCCTCTATCCAAAACAAATATTAAAAAAGCAAAACAAAACAGGGAAAGCAGGATGAGGTAGAGAGGCTAAGACTGATGCTCTTTATACCAAGCAAGGTTATCTTGGCATGACTGTGACATCTATATTTTGGAAACAGAAGTGGCTACCTATGACTTCCAAGTCATAGGACCATTTATCCCAAAGACATCCTGTCTCTCCCTACTTTTCATCATCCACAAGTGGTATGAATTTTGACACCCTCTGAGCATTCATCGTCTTCTTCTTCCAGAGCTTGGTGATCCATTTGCTCTTAAAATGGAGATTCACCATCATTAATCCTACAGACACTTTTTTAGAAGTAAGAATGGATGGAAAAAATGGAGAGTTAGGATTTAAAGATAAGCTCACTTCCATCTTTTTCATTCATTTCTCATTGCAGGCTTATCATTCAGAGCTGAGGTGCTCAAATGTACCTTAGTTGGGTATGCTAAAAGTTTCCATGCTAACTCTGTAGCTACTTTGCCAAAAGCCAGCAAAAACACAAGAGAATGTTTCATGGCAATAAAAAGGGTAAAAACTCAGCCCTAAGTGTTAGAAAAGGAAAAAGAAAAATATTGGGCCATATCATCAAAGAACCATAAAGTTCTTCTCTTAACTATTTGGAAAAGTGCCTTTGATTTGCAGTAAAAGGACCTTTATATCTCAGAGGTACAGTACAGTAGCTTGATTACTATCATGTACTGTGACATTTCCTCAGATAACAACTTTTCTGTGAATGGTTGAGTCAATAAGCACATAAAATCCACACATTTTGTCAATGTCTGTGTTATTGCTGCCCTTTGGCTGAAGTAATTATATCTTTTTTCTTTTCTGAAAACTTATATAGTGTTTTCTTTCTCTTTATTACATTTGTTCTACTTATAGTTAATTGCTCAGGGTTTGGCAGTCTTATTGTTTGCACTCTTGTGCTATGAAATGAACTGCACTAGGCTGGTTAATGTGCTTGGTTAGAAACACTGTACTGGGTAAAATTATCTGGATGAATAAGCAAAAAAAAAAATCACTTTTCCCTTGAAATTCAAATATTATTATGCAAAAATACATATTTTACAAGTATATCACACTCAAATTTCTAAATAGATGTTAGTAAGGAAGACAATGTATTACCAGTAGGTGAAATATTAGCTAAATAACTTCGCGGTCCCTTCCACCTTACTCGGGTGTTAGCAGAAAGTATAAGGAGGACATAAGAAGGTTGGAACTTTATTGGATATACACCAGAGGATCAAAATATAGAGAGCAGGACCTGGAAGATTTGTATCTCTTTCCTGGTTTTGCCATATACTGCTTGTGTGGCCCTAGATAAAACATTAGATCCTTATGACTCACACTGATAAATGGGAGTGGTATTTTGCACACAGAAAAAAAAAAGTGGTTTGCACTTTTCTAGGCACTGTGTTTGCAAACTGCTTTGAGACCACAATTCCATACTCTAAAAATTTGCTTCATCTCATAAGAGAAAGTCCCAACTGAGCAAACCGAAATCAATGAAGTCACTTGAAGTTCGGGATATTCTTAGAGAGTTCACTGATTCAGGGCCTTAACCTCTCAGGAACACGTTGATTCATAGCTTGAGGTAGTGGTTATTTTGCTGTTTCTTTCAGTGCATGCTTATTTATAAAGATTTTCGTGTATGAGTAGACCTTCTGGCCTTCGTTATGCTGGGCTTCTTCTGAGCAATCCCAACAGTTTATAAAGATTTCTAAATATGTAATTAAAAGCTTTTACATCTGGCAATTGGATGTGTTAAGGGATTGAAATTGGAGGAACACAAACCTTTTTGCTGAGAGTTTAGTGCCCTGAAGTATAACTACAATATTTGGAAAAATCTGTTTGAAAGTCATTTATGGATCCCATAGTGAATGTGAGGAATTACTGGTTTTTTCCTGATCTTTTGCTTCCACAATCAGATAAGAACTCTAAGAAAGGGAAGAAGAAAAGGTTTCAGGTGGCACTGAAGGAATAGGAGCAGAAGGAACAGAACCTTTTTAAGTGGAGCATCATGGACAAGGAGACAGCTCAAGTAAACCAGGTTTTTAGCTCTGCTGCTGAAAACACTGAAAGACAAGGCATTTTTTACGATGTTCTACCAGTATGGTAGGCCAGATGAGACACTTAATTTCCAAAGGGCTGGGATGATTATAAAGATATGAATATCTCCTTGCCTGTACTAAAGTGAGAAGAGAGAAGATCAGGAGCAGAAATTGGAACACACTGCACTGTATGGAGGGAAGAGACTCTTCAACTGGGAGTGAAGCTCAGAAATAGATTAAACGAATCCAGCACTGCACACACACATGAGCTGGTTTGTTGTTTCAGATAGATGTGCATTCTTCTCGCACGAGGCACGGCACATTTACATCTCTCTACCTGAAGCAGCTTGCATGTTTCTCCTGTTCCTAATTACCCTGTTTGCTTCAAGAGGTGAGCTGAAACCTCAAAATCCTCAGATGTGGGAGCCATGTGGGGCTAAATCTGGTCTGGACTGCCTTGGAGACCAAGGATGGTGGGCTGCAGGATGCTATATCTCTGAACAAGGAATAAAGTTGGCAAGACAAGGTGGGAGCACACAGGAAGGGGAGAGTGCTGTGGTCTCCTCGTGTGGAGCAAAGCATTTGGAGGAGTTGTGCTGCAAACCAAGCATAGGGGATCTGGGGTGCCAGCAAACAGGCAGCCAACAGGATGCCAGGGCTCCACAGCACAGGCCCCTTGGCCCTCTTTGGTGATCACCTGGTATTTTCTCATGAGACGAGAGCATTAACACCTTTGCAGTATCCTTGTTGAGGAGAATGGAAACGGACCCCGAGGAACATGTTGTTCTGCCTTCCACCTAATAAGAGTTGAGAAATACCTGTGTGGATGTTGTGACCTTTGCCAGCACCCACACCATGCAAATTCTACAGGAGAGCAAAGGACTAAAGTTTCCATTAGTCTCAAGCTGGTATCTTTTACAAGAATTAAAATCCTGTTTTGAAACAATGTTCATTCACCTGTTTTCAAAGAGTGCCAAATGGACACATTGCAAAGGAGAGACACTACATGCCTTTCCAAATGAAACTCCTGCCATCTGGGAGCAGAGTAATGGTTTTCACCCTAGCAGGCCAGAAGGTTCATAAAGCAGCCCAAGAGTATGACAAGGCATTTCTCCCTTCAGAAGCAACACAATTTCGTTGGTCAGCTTTGAATGATCTTCTGCTGCATCGTAACACACCTGTCAAGAGGTTTAACTAATATTATGCTTTCTGAGCATACTTGTATTGACTTCTCTGATAAACTTTACCTGCAAAATCATATATGAAAACTCACCAAACATATCCTAAACTTTTTTCAAATGTTTTCAAAGCTGTTCTGCTCCCTTTCCTATATCATACACACTCATGTTCGTTGCATATTTAGGAAAAATCTCTATAGCTGCACAGCAGATTTTGATAAGTGTCCAGTGTCAGCATGAAACACGAGTAAGAAAAGACCTAGTGTGGGGGTTGTCTCTGGGCTGAAGCAGGTGATAATAATGGCTTAACAAGCTGTGCATCAATCTGAGGCATCCATCTGTGTGCACACCTTCCACATGACCATACATGAGATGGTGAGGATGAAATCAGCACAGGGACATGAAGAGTTGCTTTGTAGATAGACATGCAGCAGCATGTTAAGCTGCCAAACATGATTTTATGTCTGAACCTGACTACATAACCTGTGCTCTGTTAATATGCAGAGGTTTCCCATTACCCATCTGTTTATATTGGTACAAGGTGATGTTGACAGGTATTAAAAATCAGTCAGCAGCTCTAAGAGTCTTTTTATCCACTCTGCATGTAGGAGCTCCATCTGCAATGATGACTTTTGCTGTGTTAGACATACAGCAAAACCCATGGTTGCAGATGACAGTCCCTGGCTTAAGGGCTGAAAATTTTAACTAAAGACACAGATGCAGCAGGCAGAATTGCCTCACCTAACTTCAAACATTTAAAAAGCAGCTTGGAGCCTGAGCTAATTACTTAGGCTACCTTCAGAGAAAAAGTCATGTATATAGAGGAGGCATTTTTCTCAGCTGTCTTAGACACTGCTTTTACCTGAGATGAATCCCTGCTTCCGTAAATATAGGAAGAGCCCAGACAATTAGATTGACACCAAACTCTTGTAGGGTCAGGAAAGATATCTCTCCCAGTAAGAACATGAAACAGACATTACACTCATGCAGCTGACAGAGCTGGGGCACAGGGAAAATACCATCAGTTGTCCAGGAGCTGTGCACTAGCCCCAGACCTGAACCCAAATCCTTTCATCAACAAAGCTACAGGTCCTTCTTCTGGTCCTTAGAGCATGGGAAAAGGCAGCTCCGCGGAGCTGCAGGACCCAGGGCTCCCTCTTGTCGTGGTATTTCATCTGCTCAGTCCCAAAGTGGAGTCATAAGAGTCCCCACTGTGCCTGCAGTTCTCCGTGAAGGATGTCCTATTTCACACACCAAATGCGTGGTTGGTTCCCCACGAAGCAGAATAATTCATCATGTTTAGTAAACCAGGAGCTCAGATGCATAATGCTAACCACTATTAACCACGGATCAGTTGCTAAAAAACAAGACAGTTGATTTCAAGGAAAGGGAAGAATAATGAGTGACTGCAACATTACCCATAATTAATTATTGTGGTTGTCTGATACAATTATAAGCCATTTTTTGTTTTTAATGCCAGTGTTGATTCTTACCTTCTGGCTAGCTGTGCTGGGATCTCCCTGAGGTGTGTGCTGCTTTTTTCATTGCTTTGTGGACTCACATCCAGAAAGCCATTTGGCCTGTAAACTTGCTAGATTGTCTGTAAACACGGTGAAAGGAGACAGTTACTGCATGAAACCAGAGAGCGCACCTGCATGCTAGTGAGTTCAATGTCAGGACAGAAACGCAAGACCAACGCTCCATGCTGCCCTTTAGAAAAAAAAGAGATTTACTTCTGTCCCATTTCAAACAGAAAAATACGGTGTAACTTCTTGTGTCAATATTTAATTTATTTTGCAACCAATAACTAGATGCATATTACTTGCACTTCTATTTTAATCCACTCTTGTGCTTTTCATAGGTTCTCCCTGCCCTAGAGGTACTGTACTGTCCAGATTGGTTACAATATTTGCTGTCTGAGACTGCTGTACGTTTAAAACTCTATAACAATGGAAAATGTTTGGACCACAAAACCTCAATCATTCCCCTCCAAATGCCCCCAAGTTATTTATTTTGCTATTTTAGTTTTATTTTACATTAAACTGAAGGGATTTCTAGTACCAATAAAGAACAAAATGAAGACAGCATGAACTATAATGCATTTAGCTTTTTTTTCCTCTTTTAATCTGCATTGCACCTGTGATAAAAATCAACAATGTCATTAAAGTCAGGGCTAAGGCTGCAGTCAAACTTTGATACTCCCACAATAGTTGGGAATTACAGCAGCACAGAGCACACAGGACACACATCAGTATAAATAGAACTGTTGATTACAACATGTGACAATACAGTGTATTTGCAAGCTGATTTCAGATTTTTGCAATGCAGACCTTAAGAAGCAGAAGAGAAACTTTCTTTTACTCCTATAATGCTTTTGCAGCTGATTCACTTTGGCAGTGATTGAGAGTTATCATAAGATGGCTGTTTGACCATCCATGTAAAATGGGATGCATTTACTTTATTTACATGGTGGGCCTATCCTTCTTCATAACTGATGAGTGTCTGAAGCACAGAATAACTTCTCACAGATGGTATAGTGATGGGTGAATTTCTAATTTCTAGTTTTCAGTTTTTATAATACTGTGAAAGAATGTACTATTCTCCTCAAGCTCCATTCATGCATAGCCTCAGAGAACTTCAGTTATGTCTCACCAGCAAATGCCATGGAAGCATTACTGTGCCCATGAGATTAGCCTATCCCACCAAGGCCACACACAAAACGAGGAAGGCAGAGCAGGGAAGAGGAACTCCCTAATCTCCCATCCACCTTTATGCCTAAGCCACCAAGCGATTCTTCAAACACAACAATGAATGTAAATTCTTACCATCAATTATGCAGTTAAATTTCAGGCATTGGCGCTGTTAAGAAACCACTTCCAGAAATAAGTGTTGCCAAAAAGAGTATTCCATTTTAATTCAAATACTATGTCACTTGTGCCCCATCCCTATGTAGCAGCTGTTTCCTAATGCAAGTTTCAGAAGGCACATCCAAGCCAGACCTAATGGAGGCAGTAGAATTAAGGTAGCTGAGCAGGTTTTTTTGTCTGCTCTTCAGTTATCTTATGTCTTTTCCAGCTCACCATTTGTCCTCCAGGACCACACCAAGCCCTGGATCTTATGAAGAAGTGCAGATTTGCCAGATAGTAAAAGGGCCTTTATCACAGCCCCCCTCCTTATTTCATAGAGGACAAGTCAAGGCACCCAGCAAGACTCCTGGCAGCCCCACAGAGGCAGTGATTCTGAAGTGCAGTCCAGGCAGAGACAGAGCAGACTGTCCACCAAATACATGCAGGCACCATTACAGAGGGCTGTGCAGGGTTCCTGGAAACCCTGTGGGCTGCCCTGTTCTTTAGACTCTTGTGGGAAAAGGAGGCTTACGAACACTGGCCCCACACTGACTGTTCCACAAGAGGTAGAGAGGTCAGATCAGGTCACTGTGCCTTCGCTGTGCAGGCACAACTGTGCTGCTTCCCCTTCCCTCCTGGCACAATAGGGGATGGAATGGTGGGGCTTGTAAATCTGAAAGTATTTTTCCTAACTCTTTTCACAGTACCATCCATATGACTAATACACAGCACCCCGTCCATCCTATGCTTCCATGATGTCTGAAGCACTGATCTCCTGGAAGGAGATAAGAAGGGTGAAAGTCCTCCAGCATTTCTGAGGTGCAGAGATAACTTGCAGCAGCAGCTCTTTCTGCTGCAGTCAGTTTCAGGGGAGAGAATATTTCCAGTGCACAGGATCCCAGTTTTGCTCCCATTGCTGAGGGGGAAACTGTTGAAGGAAGAAAAACCTCATCCTTGCTCCTGAGAGGGTACTGACCTCCTCTCCATGGGAAGCACACAATTATTTACAGGCCCTTTACAATGCAAACTCTGGTAATAAATGCACACTGAAGGCTTTTAAGAGTGAGCCTTATTGAACCACTGGGCTGACAACAGCAGTGATAGTCTGTTGTGTAAATACATGCATAGGGACTGTTCCAGGTCCTCCTTCAGCAGTCTCAGCATGCAAACAGAGTGCTTCAACACCCAGTGTGAGATGATCATTTCCGATTCTTCCATTTAGAGAATTCCCCAAAGGTGGCCCTGGGCCATCCATTTTTTGGAAAGATGTCAGCATTATGCACACTCAGCCCAGAAGGAGACAAAACTATTTTTACCAGCCAGAAATAAATCTCAAACACCATAGCCTTATATATCTACTGAAAATACAGACACTGTCTCTGATATGTAATAGCTGTGCAGATGGAGAAATCTCCTTAGTGGTTTTTACTGCTTCTGTGGAAAATGGGGCATGACTGTCCCTCGGCTGGGTTTGCTCACAGGCAGCCCCTGCCTCCCTCCTCTCCCTCCCCTCATTCTCTGTAGTGGCTGGCAGTGCTCCCAGGAGGCATGCGTCCTGCCGCTTCATTGCATTACCTAAACAATCCCTGCTACAAAAGCCCTGCAAGCAGCTGAGAACCTTGATATTTCTTCTCTTTGCCTCTGTTTACCTCCCAAAACCAAACCTGCTAATTAGGCGTTCGGATTAATGCAAGCTGCACAAGATTGTGGCCCTAGACAGCTCCTACATTCCTGCCTCCTTGCTGCCTAAAAGGGCAACCTAATTAATTGGCTTTATTGAGTCTTTCTTTGGGTGCAGTGTGTTGATGCATCAGCTAATAAAAATAGAAGACAAGCTAGCACTTACAGAAAATGACAATATCAGGGGTAGGCAGGGTGCTTTGTGTTATGTGTCACAGCTCATAACGGAGAGCAGTGGTTGACATCTTTATTAGCTCCTGACTATTAGCTCCTGTGTGTGCACATGTGTGTGTGTCTGCCTGTGCCCTGAGGAAAAGAAAGACCAGATGTGTAGAAGGTAACTTGAACACCTTAATATACCTTAATATACTTCTGCATTCTATTGATTGGAAAATTATAGTAAAATAGATATTGAGAGTTTTAAAACATATTGCTATGCATGGACAGCAGTGAATAAACAGCCTTGAAAAGAATTATATTTTAATGCTGTTTCACTGAAATTCTTTTTAAAATTACATATATGTGAGTGTTTGGATTAAAAAAGCTTTTGCAGATTCTGATAATATAATAAGGTCAAGCTGCAATCTTGCAGATGAGTACAGTATAAATGAACTTATGAAAACTAATTTCAGCTATTTCCTGAAGAGCATAACTGGGAGAATATATCACCTCCAAATGCAAAAAGAAAATGATCAGGAGAGACTTTATTCATTTAAGAACCACCACAGAGCTAAAGAAAAGGGTACACGTAGCTTTTTTTAAATGTCAGAAACCCATTTCGCAGTGTTAAGGATCTTTCAGTACCCACTTCATAATTAATCAGTGAGCTACTAACATTTACTCAAAAAACTAACCTGTCTTTGGTTTATATCATATCCATATGTTGTTCAATTGGGTGAATCAAGTCTAAATGAGAACATTTTGAAAATCTAAACAATGTGACTACTGCAAGCTAAGCACAAACAGAACTGTTCAGTGGAGTCAAAGAAACTCCAGGGAGTATCTAGCTGTGTCATCTGCTCTGCTGCCATTTTAGCCTGTTATACTGCAAAAATCTTCCACGCATGTATCTCCTGCCATTCTGAATAAGCTTACTAAGGACCTTGGTCCCAACCTTCACTGATTCTCACAGGAGCAAATTCTCTTCTTTTGAAAGGTTTTTCCTTCTCTTTTATTAATCTGTTTGTCTCTGCAAGTGAATTACTGCAAGCCTAGACTAAAACCACACCTGCTTCAGTAGACGCTGTGTAAGCAGCTTCTTACAGCTCTGCAAATTTATTTCCATATTGACCTAATTAACATTTCTTCTATTTAACTTTTAAGTGCCCATACAGCAAGATGAAATGAGCTAAACACCAAGAATCATCCATGGTATTTGAGCCAATACCAGCCAACTCGCTTAACCACTGACCTTAAGTAGGCACAGATCTCAGATTTTAAGAGAAAGACTTAAGGAATTTATGCTCTGCTTTTTAAAGTATGTGAATTTACTTAACAGAAAGCACTTCAAGAATTAGATAAGACAGTCTTATAAAACCAACGGTTTTAATAAAATGACACTTATTCATACTCTGTTCCCAGAAACGGAGTAGCACTGATACTGTAAGTTTTATTAGCTGTTCAGGTTGTGCTTTTTTCTCCTCTTCTTTTTTTTTAAAAAAAGTTTGAAGCCTGTTTCAAAAGCTTAAGATTTAATCTGTAAATTATTTTTAAAGAGAACTGCGGTGATTGATGCAACATCAGAGACTGCATATTTTAGGGTTCTTCCTTTGTTAGATGCTGTCTTAGAGCAACACCTAGTGGCACACTAGCTCTGCACCCTCCCTCAAAATGACTTGAGATGCAAGAGAAGTTCCTATGATAATTGCCTATGACAGGTTTATACCCGCACACACTCTCTGTCACTCTGTAGGAGGCATTCCCAGCCAGCGTGGGTTACCACTTACAGACCTTTACAACATTTTCATTATATTCAGAGCGTAATCATTAAAAAGTCTGAACTTAGACCCTCAAAGTGATAAGAACTGTTGAGTACCTTAACTTGTTTTCCTCAGCTGCACGCATGTTAAAGCTCCACTTCATTTGTCTTAGTTCACCCAGAAGAAGTGTATTTTCTGTATAAATCCCTACATTCAAAAGGAAAAATATACAGCACTCCGTTTCTGTATTTGTACAGCTAGAAACTAAGGATTTGTCACCCTGACTCAGGCAGTCGATTTTTACTATTTTCTGTGATCTCTTTGATTTCAACAGGAATCAATCTTATTCAACTAATTTCACATTAAATCAATTTCAATTACCTACTTAGGGGGTAGCAGTTCTACCTGAGACTGGTGGCAAAAATTGCTTTTGTCTCTTTGAGATGCTTTTCAAACATCCTCAGAATAAAACCTACCCTGTAAGTTATTCAGGTTGAGCCTATACTCTTTAAAGAAGAAGAAAATTATTCTGGTTTTAGACACATTCAAGTACCGGAGGGAAACTAATATCTAAGAGAATGTTATTTAAACAAAAGGATTGAAACATTTTTTAAAAAATAAATAAATACTTACAGAGTTAAATTTGCAATAATGTTTAAGCTTAGTTCTCCTAAAATGTCATAAAAACATTTTTAAGTAGTTGAAATCAGCATGCAAGTCGCACAATTTTGTAACCAAGTTTTTATGATAGGAAACGGATGGGGAGCATCAGATAAGATCATGTGTAAAATTCTGACCAGAGCTGTTTAGCTGTTTTAGCAGCAATTTTTTAAGTGCTGAAAGATTTTTTTTTTCCCCCGCTTTACTGTGTAAGCAGTTTTGTACAATATTTATTTCATTGGAAGTATAAAATTGAGTGGGACTGAAAGGTAATACTTTGTCTTTCACATCCAATCTACAAACAAAAACAAGCCATGAAAGAGTTAAAGCTAATTATTTTAACAGCTTGGGGAAAATGTAACCACAAGAAACTTGTTTAATGCACTAGTGACAATGAATACTTTCTCATTAATAAATCAATTAGCTCAAACCACAAAGCGCTTTAATTTAAAAATATGCCACTGGTTATTAAAAGTCATTTTATTTCATTAATAAACAGAAAAAAGAGATGCATTTTATGCAATTAAGTATAGCTCCAATTTAATAATATTTCCTTTTCCATTTACAGTAGTTTGACACAAAGAAAAAGTAAAAGTACATGACAATAAACAAGAAATATCACCTAACATTATAATAATAAAATTGTAAATTAAGGAGTAGCATTGTGTAGATTTAATGTGTCATTTACATTTAGTCACAAATCAACAGCTCTATAATTAACAACAAATAATGATAAGTATTTCTGAAGAAAATAATTTGAAGGGAAACTCAACACTGAAAGGCTAAAACCAGTAATTAGTTCAATCGAAATTTTTTGCGTCGTGTTAGAAATCATGGCTGAAAACACTTTGTGGATAAATTCTTGCCAACATGTGTTATATAAACAATTTTTAAGGAACAGTATTACTTTTTTTGTTGCTTTTCAAGTTTCTTCAGCTCAAATTGAGCCCAACAGACAAATTTTTAACAGCATGTCTATGTGTTTGACGCAAACTAAACAGTCCATGACAAACATCACACTAACTCAACGGCTGAGAAACACTGGATGGTGCCTAAAGTCAAAAAAAGGGGGAGAAAGGGTACCAAAGCCACAGAAACCCTCAAAATTAAAGAGAAGGCTACAAAGAGCAATTCAACCATAGGCAACATGCTGAGTAAAGGAGAGCTGAGCTCCTTTGCTTCACTGGTAAGCCCAGCTTTCATGGGCACTCCTCAGGAATAAACAAGACATGCTTTCTTTGTATAGGTATCAGAATAGCTAAACAACATTTTTAAACCACAATACATTGTTGAATCCAGTATGGTCTAAATGATAAACTCTGGGTCCTCCACATCATTTTGGCATGCTTTGTGATTTCTGTGAAACCTTGGAAAAAGATGACCGGGTCTACTTCATGCACATATTAATGCACATTTTTAAAAACTGGCAAAAACTCTGTCCTGTGATGAAGAGGTTATTCATACCACACATCTTTAGCCATATAATTTAAACACATATTCTCTCTGGGTTCTGGCCAGTAGCCAGTGGAGGGAGAAACTGTTTTTTCCTGGAGGTGATTCAGACTGCGCAAATCAGAGCTCTCTGGAGAGCTTGACAATAAGAAGAGTTTGGATAATAGGGTGATAGTATCTGCTGCCTAAGATTGGATCATATGAACACTTCCTTAATTTCTTTTTTCATACTGATTCAGCTGCTCATTATGAGCTATTGTGCTTGTACAATTTGAAGAATAAAACTTGGTTTGGTTTGAAACATTTCCTTTTCCTCCTATCTGGACAAAAAAAGTTGGATTTACTTCATATATTTAAATAGGATTCTTTTATAACCCAAAGGAAGCTGAAGGGATTCTGCTGAATCCAAATAGTCTCTCAAGCATGGAAAGCTATGTCATAAAGGTCAATGTTACAGAATTTAATGAAAGTACAATAACAGAATTTTTGATCTGAAGCCTCCTGATGACTTTTCTGTAAAGCATTAGGTTGAAGACCTTTCCAGATATACCTTTATTTAAATACAAGAATGTAAGCATGAATGCTTACATGAATGCTTACATGAATGTAAGCATCTTTGGAAGTTGAATTATTGGGTCTGACAAATTTGTAGATTATAAGCATACGCATTAAGACAGCTTGAGAATGTGTAACTACTACAGCTAAGTGCGTTCAGAAGTCTTTGCACCAAGTATCATATTACAATTCCTTCACCTTCTCAATACCTTATTGTAAGAGAAAAGAGTGTTTAATCATTTTCAGTGTTCAGTGTCTGAGAGAATTCACTAAATTGCAACCTTAACATTATAAATTTAGTATTATGTCATCCTGCTCAAGATCACTGCCATTAGCTTAGTTTTGTTTGTGTTTTCTTTGGTCCTCAAGTCAGGACCACAGGAAAGAGATTTAAAAAGTCTGAAGTCCCCTGGACCATGTAGAAGAAGAACTCTCTTCCCTATCTTATCTGGTGTAACAAAGTTTAGTAACTTGACAATACTATTTTCCAACAGACATGTTTTGTTAGATTTTGACCCAATGAAATAAATAAATTATAAAGCTTGTGTATTATTGATTTTAAGATTAGGATTCTGATGGTTCTCAGAGGAACTATATTACATCAAAGCCATTCATAATCTAGGAATATTGTCATGTATTTAGTGACAATTATCATGCAGCAAAGCATTCTTCTAAATGAAAACTAGCCCTGATTTACTGAGTTAGTTAAGACGTAGTATGGAAGGTATTGAGATACTGTGATTGGCTTCCAAATACCCTTTACATTATGAAAAAGCACTTATTGATACTCTTGCAAGCTTTGCATAATGTGGCAAAACACTATAATTATACATGTTACCTCTTAGTATTTCATTTTTCTTCATAAAAGTCCTATAAACTACACCATGACAAGACCAAACAACCCCCATGACTTTGGTTACAAGTCATTGTAAGACCAGTTGATCTGATTTGCAGATTTCAATCACACATGGAAAACAGGGTAGCAGAAGTTCTTGTTGATTGAAGGGCTAATGGAGAAAAAAATAAAATCTGAAATTTTATAGTATGTGAGATAAAATTTCTGATGGTTGAACTATTTTGAGAATTAAACTAAGCAGACCTTAAAATCATATGGCATTTCTAATTCACTACATCCATCAATTTGAAAGAAACTATTCTTACGTATGAAACTGAAAATCTGTACGCTTCCTAGTGTTGTCCTATAACTAAAACAATCACACTCTCAGAAGGGATTGTTGCTTTATTTATGCTGAGCAGGAATACCAAGAAAAAGTAAATCCTTCTCAAAAATATTTTAGACTTGAGAATAGAGTCATGCCAGCATGGCATTTTTCTCTCCTGATTCTCAGAAATATAATGTTCACCCATTGGAAGGACAGAAATAGGACAGGGACAGGAGGGGATCAACTGACACCAGCCAGTAAAAATAAAAAAGGGAAGCATAAGAAATCATCTAAAAATACCAAAACCAAATAAAAAAATCTCAAGCAGTTGTTATGATAAACAATACAGAAGAAGAACAGTGAAAAAGATCACTGGGGGGTATGGGTATGTATTTTTATGTGTAGATAATTTGTGCTAAAATTTAATTTCCTCTAATCCAAAATGACTAACATTTCTCAAACCCCACCATGTTCCAATCCAGATTCATTTAAAATAAAGTTCAGAAAGTTTAGAACAGCTTTTCCAAATGCACAGGTCTACTCAAAGAAGCACTTCCAGAGCTGAGGGGCTCGTTTCTGCTGCATGCCGTATGCTCAGGAGCTCCTTAGTCCACAGCTGATGGTAAAGTTTGGCCAGCTATGTGCAGAAAGAGAACTGTGTCTTCCCTCAGACCTCAGTTTTGGAAATAACTGACACACAGGAAACTTTTAGGGCACAGCTTGAGATTCCTTAAAAATGTCTAATTTTCAAAAAGTACTACTTTCATGCTTTGTTGGATGCCCCACAACTACACACTTAAAATCATGAAGCATATTTGATATCTTGTTCCACATAGCCCCACTCAAATGGGTCATCATGAGTTTGCATCACATCCTGCATCTTGAAGCTTAACCAAGCACTCACCACGAATTATGGAGTCCTCCTGAACCAAAACTTCACTCAGCACTTTATCAGGAGAGAGAGAGTCTCAGGGATGAGTACTGAAAGAAAAAACTGGTTACGATCTTTGCAAGACATGATCATAAGTTGCTTTACTAAGCATGGAAGTTTTACTACTAATGACAGAGACGTGATGAAATTCTCATGCACTAAGACAAAGTTTTAAATTTATGTCACCATCTGATGCTATTTGAAAAAATCTACTAAAATAATATGGGTCAATTAACTGTAAACAATTATTTATCATGTGATCTCATTTAAAACTGCACACTATATAAAATCTACTGGTTATGACCAATAAATATAGTCACCTGAGAGCTCTTAAATGCAAAGTTTTTTTGCATGCATATGTATACACAAAGTGTGAGAGAGAGAGAAGCTAGAAAAAGTATGTCATACATCCATTTTATTATAAAAAGGATGTTCTATTATTTGGCTTGATTGGGTTATCTGTGTTGAACAGACTCAGTCAGGCTAGTATTCTGCATTTGTAGAAATCCTAGCAGTATAAAGTGACATTGAATAGGTCTGAAAGCCATCTACTCAGTTCCTACTGTCATGGCAATGCTTTATAAAATGTTGAGTTTCATCAGCTCCTGAATTGAAAAGATTGATTTGCTTGTCGTGTTGAACAGAGTCTAAAAGAAGTTTAAGGAGCAATTGACCCTGAGCAGAGCTGCTGCACAAAGTCTTCTGGGCATCAAGCAGTTCAAGATTTCCAAGATAACTCAAATTGTCTCAGTTATGAAAAACAGCAACATAACTCACTGTGGACTGACTCAAGAGGATTTTTCATAATTAAGACTTAGAGAAAAGCTTCTTTAAAAGCTGCATTTGCATAAATACAGTAAAATCTCCACTTGCATATGCTCGGCAGAAAAAAAAAAGTCAATACAGATTTGGTTTTGTATTCTTTTCATTCTTATATTCACTTTTAAATACAGTTGTTAATTCACACTGGGATTCTTGCTGAATGAAGGAAAAGAAAATTTGAATTTGTGTTGACATCCCAGGGCAGATGTGCATGGTGGCTGTGCACCCCTGCCAGCACTTAATGATGCACAGTCATACAACTCAAGTTGGCAGGGGTGGGAGCAGGGTGTGCCGAAGGGATGCAGTTAAAGCCTACAACACTCCCAGAGGAATTAAGCTTCTGCTGCCTGCTTGCACCTCTCTGCCCATGAACATCTATAAATCACAAGTCTAGAACAACTTACTCCCAGAAAAGAAATCCTCAGTTAAGTCAGTACCTAAACATGATAGCAGGTTTAAAAGTCTTCTTCTGACCACCCACTTTTCAGTGGTCTGAGGCAGTCTCAACTTATTAATTCCTGGGCACACAGAGACTCCATCCTATGTATCTGTGCTGAATACACTCAGATGTCACCCCAGACATTTACAAAGTTTTTAAAACCAATTAAGGATAGAAAAAACCCTCACAGCTCATACATAGTCCTCACTCCTCTGTAATGTATTTCTTTCAAGGGTCTTGGCTAGGGATCCCTGAAAGAGTTACAACTGGATTATTGTACATGTGAATTGGTGTGAGCTGAATTTTGTTTTTCAGATAAAAATATATAGTTAAACTGAAATTTGAGGACATGTCCATTTCTCTGAGATTTTCATGAGGAGTAAAGTCAAATGAAAGTTGTATCAATAAAGTTGAAACTGGTGCACTCAGGTTTGCTTATTATGTAACACTTGTTATATAATGTGTTTATATATATTAATATATATAAAAACAGTCATGTTGTATATGTTCTGGTTATGTTTATGTAGATCATACATTATGTAGATCTTACATTTATGTAAGTCATTTTTTCTATTTTAATCATTTCATAATGTGCTATCATATCAACATATTTCATTTTATACAACAAAGCATGCCAATGGCCTCAATCCAATGTTTTCTTTTTCACATGAAGGGCAAAATACTCTTGAAACCAGCTGAATTGCCTATAGACTTGAAATTCCAGCTTCTGGTGATTTTAGGCCAGGGAGAAATCCAATAGCTAAAGAAATGCCATTTGATTACTCTTGTATTTATTGCATCTCTAAAGGGAGTGGGTTGTTTAGATCTGATGGCTCAGTAAAACAGGGCAAGCTGAGGAGCACTGCCTGAGCTATAAAAGGCAGTAGCTCCTGCAGGCCAGGCTCTGCTGCACATGGGTCACTATGAAGCAGACATTGCCAACTGCAGCTGTTGGCTGACATTGCAGATGCCCATCGCAGACTGCCTAAAACACTTTAGCTGCTCATTAAATCCATTAAACTCTGGAGGTGATGTGGCAGTTTGAGGTATGCAGCAACAGTGTAAATGCAACATGCAAGTCACGTGCTTCTATTTTCAGGCCATTATTTCAAATTTTGGCTAATGAAGAACGAGTGTTTTTACATCAACGGATTCCAAGGTTGAGCTGCATTATAGCATGCAAATCCAGTCACCTCTACTGGCAAGATGAAAAGCCGGCCATTAAATTGCTATATAAAGTGATAGTGTGACTATTTGCAATGTTCAAGTTAAGGTTGTATCAGCAATAGCCTTTTCATTACAAACTCACATTTTTCAGGGGTTTTATGCCTTGAGGTAAAATCCAATTGTAATTCTTCACTCAGTGCCTCAATTCGGCTGTGAGGGTTTTGCATCCATCATGTTGCACCCATGGTATTTTTGTCTCATTGATTCATTTTCAGCACTAAACACAAAATATTACAAAATAGGCACATATAAGAAATTATAGCAAAGGGGAATGAGCAGAGCTTCTGCCATTTTTCTGAAAAAAGAAACAGGAAAGAGGCCTCCAACTCCCTGCCCACAAAACTTCCCTTTTCACCTCAGGGTATCATATAACATGCATCAGGTATTCCAAGCTAAAATCACAGCGGAGGTAAAGTTTGCACCCTTGTACACAGTTACCTTGTGCATTGCTTTTGCTTGTATTTTTACCTCAGGCTACCTGAAATACATAGTACCCTGAGGTAAAACACAGCTATTGTGGTAATAAAGGCAAGCCCTAGCAAGGATCCCAATCCTGCCAACATTAAAGATAGGTTTATTCTCAAAGAGGCATTGATAGCCCGACATCGGAAGCCACACACGCAGAAAATATCACACTCCCAAGGATGAATGGATATACTGCGGCATTTTTCCTTATACCCAGTGTTAAAGATGCCAGACACCTCTTCACATTCAGAGCGGCCACCTGTGAAAAGCTGGCTGGTGTGAAGGGCACCTGGAACAGCACCATTTTGGTTTCTTGTTTCAAGTTAGATAATTCTTAATCTGGTCTGAGTAGACGTTGTAATGTTCTTAGATAATGGTTAATTAGACATCAGTTCGGAAATTGATAAAGAAGATGTCTTTTATATAAGAACAGTTAAACGGGGGGGGAAACAAAAACAAAAAACTTTAGTTGAAAAAGACTGATGAGAGGAGAGAAAAATCTGTCTTCTCTCCCCTTGCCTGCCATTTCCCATCTGTTTAACCAGCTTCACTGCAGCACCCATGGTGCTTTCTTACCTGTCACACTTCAACACAAAGCTGACAGGGGCAGGTGAAAAGAAGCCACATGGCCTTTGTCACCTTGCACCTACAGTTGAGGTAATCAGTCTGCTCTGCCCCTAAAGAGAGTCATCCAAACACAGGTTTCTTGTGTGGTGTGGTGAGGGCATGGTGTGGTGTACACAGCATGCTCCCCACAGACACAAACATAAATGGTTATGCAGGCAGGAGGTCAACAATATCAGAGGCATCACTTCAAGTCTGAAGTTTATGCTTTGCCTATTCAAACCACTTTCTTGAAGTTATAGAAAGAAATACTGAATAAATTTATTGTCTGCATTTTTTTTAATGAGAAATTGTGGTCAGTGAACATTTCCTGTAAGTGATATTTTAGATTTGATAACATTGTTTGCTTTTTTCTTTTTTAAAAAACAAACAAACAAACAGAACAAACAAAAACATATTTTGCTTTGTGTTGAAATTACTTCAATAAAAACACTTCATTTCTCTTTTGAAGCTGAGGCTCAGCATGTGTATACAGCTTCATACAGCCAAGTTCTACCGCAGCTTATAGGCTGATGCAAGTCTCAGTTTTCTTGTTAAAATCTTTTCATTTTCTACAAATAAATGTTTCTGGAACAAAGACTTGAAAGTCTGGCCCAGTGAGTGTAAAGAATTTATTCAGAGAGAAACAAGTCTAACAGACAAGAAAGAGGCTGAATCTGTAGCTGAGAGGTCTGTGCTGAGAAGGAATTGAAAAGAAAGCAGAGCCCGAGAAGATCAGTTCAACATTTTTCTGAGCAGACTGTTGCTGAACTTTGACAGCACAGCTAGCATTGCCCACTGTGAGAAGAAGGACACCCTGAAGTCACTTATAAATTAAAGACTTGACCCTTCCAGCATGTATTCTTGTATTCTGTATATACCCATTGCCTTAAGTCTTTAAGAGCTACAGTGGCATTCTTTGCTGTTCTGAAAGATGTTATGCAGTGCTGCTTCCTACTTTAATTATTTCAATTATTTAAGGGTAGCATCAGCAACATTCAAGACATGTTTAAATAAGAATTGTCGTTGTGAACAGGACTAAGTATTTAATGGAAATGCCATCAGCACAACAAACAAATACTCTGACCTTGAAAATTTTCAAAGCCGACGGATACAAGACCAAATACAAATATTTATTTAGATGAAAATTTGCTGCATTTGGCTTTATCATTCTGAGTTACCCCCATTTCAATTTTCCTAAATATGCTCAGAAACCGTGATTTGTGACAGAAAGGAGACGAGAGGATACTGTCGCCATGGAAACAAAAACATCTTTCTTCTGCTCTTAAAATGTTGCCTATTAGGGACCAGAGAGGGAAAAAATAATATGTGTATATAATTATTTTACTCTCTGTCATGTTTTTCAGATTGTCAAAAATTGTATCTATTACAATTTTCGGAAACAGGGATACTTAACCACAGTATGAATCTTTACAGGCAATGGCGTGTTCCTTTGTTAATGTAGTGAAGCAAAGGTGTATTTCTCCTTGCTATCTCCATGCTTCTGTAGGAATTTTATTTCCTCACTTGCTGTTCAATTGGATAGGACATTCAGACAGAAGTTAGATCTGCATTTTATGTTTGGGACTTGGAGCTATTACCTCTTGATGTATTGCTGTTAACAGGCTAAATAAAATTGAGAGGTATTTTTTATGAGCTGACAGTTTGTTAAAATGCGAGTGATCGTTGTTTATTCCATAAAAGCCTTTGTCAGCTTATTCTTTCTCAGACTGAGCTCCTTACTTTGTTCTACATACAGATGGTCCCTGGACTTTAATCCCAGTGGTAAAGCTCTAATTTACTTCAAAACTGTTGTAAGTTCTGGCATTCAACAAGATTAGTGTTTTGCCCTTAGTCTGGCCACAACTACAATCCTCCTCATATATTTCTACACGCAAAGAGCACTTAAGCACCATCTCCACCTAGATGCCATTTTGGTCAGCTTGATTTTTGTGCAAGAGAAGAATTTAAATTTTTTTTTTAATTAACAAATATGCATATTTTTATGAAACTTTCAACTTTGTCCTCACATCCATGTAAAAGATACACTTCTTTTGATGGGGAAGCACACCGGAAAACTCAAAAAAATTCCACTGTTTCAGTTCCCTCTGTTTTGGAAGTAGTAAATGCTTTGTATTCCTCTTGTCTTTCAAGAGTACATTGTAGAGAATTATGTGATTACTTCTTGGCTTTTTGTTGATTTGAGCTTATTTGGTGCAGTCACTTGTGATTCTGCAACACACACTCCATTATCTCTTTGATTTTTTCCTAATTAATTGAAGGATTTGATCACCCACTTCCAACTAGTTTTTAAGTACCCTCAATTATTTTTTTGTTTGGGAATTGATTTAGAGTTGAAACATGTCTCAACCTAATTGCAAGACATTATACCACAAATCTGTATGAATTAACAAATATTAACGTGTACTTAACATCTATCCTAGATACCAATATTTATACACACACTCAGAGGATGTTGCCACAGGCTGAAATGAGAAGACAGAGAAGACAACAACAATGTAGCTTACCCAAGGTCTGTATTTCTCTAGTAAAATTTAAATCAGCATGCAGAATATATCCAATTCAGACTAACTGTTCAGCATCTTCTGCAATAGACTTTCTAGATGAGCCTTATACCAGCAGAGGTTGTGCTTCTAGGTGGTATTACTCAATTAAAATTCAGTGTAGGGTATTTCTTCAAATGCTTTGACTGTTGAGTCTATGAAAAAAAAAAATCTCCTGTTTGTCACTAAAATGATGTGTTATAAATGTGGTAAGTCGTGTGAACCAGTACCATTTCATATTCTGGGAAAACCATACATTTTCACAGGAAGAAAAGTGTTTAGAATCAGTAGAGTTTGAACATTATGTGGTGTTATTTTTTAAGTACCTTCCATGCATGAAATTTAGCCTCCTCATAGTAACAAAAATCCAGCTGTAGAGGCATAAGAAAACAAACAAAAAGATGGGAGTGCAGGAGGGGAGGGAAGAAATCCATGTGTTTTGGTGGTTTTAACATCTACTCAGAATATTATACCAATTTCTCTACTCAGAATATTATACCAATATTACTCAGAATATTTCACCAATTATTAGAAGTCTCTCCCTTTTAAAATGTATCCAACTCTCATCTTTATATGGATGGTTATTACCATACTAGAAAATCAACATCTCACTGAGGAAAAGGTGGGAAGGATGGGAAGGCCATTCAAACAAGTAAAACCAGAGCATGTGCAAATGTTTTGACAACTCCTTGAAAGAGACTGACAACCTGAAGAAGTGTAAACTCATAGGGCCTATATTTCCCAAAATAACAAGTGTTGGCAGATGCTCAGCTGGCACTGACACATCAGGTAACCATCACTCTGGGAGGACGGGGGCTTTCTGAAAACTAGGCACTTTTAAAAAAAAGATTGCAAAGAAAGCATTCAAACACTGAGATGTCCAAGAAGTTTAATTTGTTTTGCAAATAGGGATTTTACCTCCTTCTCAAGTCTTTCATTCTTTCTTCTTTGTGTGTGTCTTTTCTTCCTTGCTCTGTCTGAAAACAGAAAATGGGGTATGAAACACTGTGGGACTAGAATAATAGGTATATATACACAGATAAATTGCATACTACCATATTAGTCAACAGGTTAATTTTTAGATGCTATTTTGAACATATCTTTCCTTTTTTTTGATTTTTTCATTGAGGATCTTCAAGAGGTTCTCAATATATACATGTACACAAAGCAGAGACACTGCAAATGGAAAATGTAAATTTGATTAAATGAGCTCTGGCCACATACCAACAGGCTTCATTTTGGTCTGGTGAGGAGAGACACGACTGAAATGAAGGGTAAACATGCTTTTCAATGGAGAAATCCATAACTCTATTTCTGGTCCACATGTTTAAACATCAGGCTCCAGGAAGGCTGCAAGATGAGTATAGGAAGCCTGGGAGCTCTGGGTCACTGGAGGGGTATTAACAGTGGCCAAGAACATCCTGGATGAGGGAAAGAGAGGATTTTATACCACAGTTTTTGCAACTTTTACCTTGTTCTGTTCTTTCCGGCAGCAGAGAAGGAGTCATGCAGACAGCTGATTGAAAAGCCGATGATGATTTGTCTTAACCGTCATAGTCCCCAAAAACTCAAACTCTACATTACATAGAAAGTAGAACACAACTAAGGTATAAGAGCTTCTCTGGGCCTGTGTCAGAAGGCACATTAAAGCAGCTGGGTCTCACATTGCAGAAGGGGATCTTTGACAACATTTTCATACTCTACAAAGCAGCATCGGTGAGTCATTTAGAGTAGTCTAAGGCCATTTGGAGCCTGCTCCTACTGAGTGGGTTGCCAAGCACCCAAGGCTTTACTGATGCGTCAGCCTCGTGCCTGACCCTTAGCCCAAGTGGTAACACTACCAGCAGTATTGCTGTTGCCAGAGCTTAGCTCTGGTTTCACTGAAATTGAAATTTGAGAGCATTATTTACTTTATACAGAAACATTTTGCATAGAAACACCAGATCTCAGGTTGACTGTCTCACAGCCATGACCACACGGGCTGCAGGAAGCTGTGAAAACAGGGAAAGTTATTCACTGGGGGAGCTGGTGATGCTAGCCATGTGCACGCTTTACTTCTGTGTACAGTTTAAGCACGTTCAAATCTTACTGAAATGCACATAGTTTTATTCACAGTCTATGGGAAAGAACTACAGACTGAAAAATACATTAGGCTGTAGAAATTTCTGATCTAACTTTAAACAAGCAACTTGGGTATCAGAAGCAGCTGGTGTGGATGCCCAGAGCTCAGTGCAGCATAATTTAATCTGTTTAATTGTCTGTAGCTGGCAAAAAAAGCAAAGCTAGATTTTATCAGATATATCTAAATGCTTCTTAATAACCTGTGCTTTCATCAGTGTTTTCTCTATGCCTTGTTCTTTGTGAGAAATACTTAGCAGTCACATAGTCCTTCAGAGAGAAGCTGACAGCAGCTAAGTAGTCCTAGAGAGCAGTGGCACAGATATCTTTCACTTTAGATATTCAGGGCCAAATGCCACATATTCATGAAAGAATAAACTTATACTAAGGTCCAACATTATAGGAAAAATCAGTCTAATTTTTGTATTTTAAAAAATAAAAGCAATATTGTCCATCTTGTCAACAACTGCATCCGTGTTTCACTGTGGTCTGTGCAGCAAAGGTGAGCCTGCTTGCTTACTTAACTTGCACCTCACTACTTGCCTGCCACAGCTGTAATCATATTGGCTCCTTCACACTCAAACGTGCATACTGCTTGCAGTAGCCGTGTTCTTGAGTGTATGTTTTTCGGGAAGCATCTGATGGCAAATGGCTGCAGAGAGCAGGGTGGCTGTGAACTTCCCGAAGTGGTGGTGATGTCACATGGAATGTTTTCCTGTAAGCTGTTGGCAGTCAGGACTGGGAGCCAGGCACTGCTCCTAGTGCCTGGGGACAACCCTCATACCACAAGCAGAGTGGCCAACAGGAAAGCTGGAGAGGGACCTCTTACAACAGCAAGTAGTGGTAGGATAAGCATAAATGGTTTTAAACTGAAAGAGAATAGGTTTAGATATTAGGAAGAAATTCTTCACTGTTAGAGTGATGAGGCACTGGAACAGGCTGCCCAGAGTTGGGGCCATTTTAGGAAGAAGAACCTGATAGGAACAACAGGACCCAGGAATCCACACCAGTAATGCCATGAAAGACCAAGGTGAGCTAGCTAAGAGCACCTACAGCACCAAGACTGTGCACAGTTGGGGCAAACCTGAGAGTCGGGCAGAAAAATAATGAGGTTGGCCCCCTGTTTGGGAGGAGACAAGGGTGGAGAAAGGGAGGAGTAAAGGAAGATGAGGTGGATGTATAGCATGGCAGAAGGAGAGAAGAGGGGATCAAGGAGCAAGTTAAACAGACACAAACTGCTAATTGGCTTGCTTGTTTGAATGAGCTCTGCACCCAATCACCACAGGATGGGAAAGAAACTTCTATGCCCTATGTTTTGTGCAACAGAGTCTCAGATGTCTGATTCCCAGAGAACAGCATGGAGAAAGGCATGTAGAGCTGAGAGCAGGAGCATTCTTCTCTGTCTACAGCTTCCAATCGCTGCACATCCCTGGCCATGCACACCAGGTGTCACAACTGCCCGTTGTCAGTGCGGGCCCAGGACACCAACATAACTCAGACAGAAAGGACATGGACCCTGCCAGAGGCTGTGTCTGACGTGGTCAGCATGAACTGTGCTGCATCTGCTTTTTGCTGTGCTTTGTGCAGGAAGGATGATTCTGCTTGGCTGTGCTTGGCTTACCTGCCTTGCAGTTCACTGCTTTGCCCACTGTGGCTGAAACCAGATTGGCTCCCCAAAACACACACATACTGCCTGCAGTAGTCATGTTCTCAGGTGAATGTTTTTTGGTAAGGAGCTGGTGGGAAAAGGAATATTGCTGACAGTCACAAAAGGAGTGAGAATCTGTGGGAGTTGAGGGTAAGGTTGCCTTCAACTTGTCAAGATCCTGAAGGCATGCAGGATTGAGTGGCTTGAGATAATTATCAGATCTGTAACTTTACTACAGAGACTGTGCCAGTTCTGCTTTTCTAGGTGCCTATAGCCAGCCTGCCATGGGCCTAACAGCATCATCACCTGGTAGGAAGACTGTACTCTGCACCTTTCCAAAGGGTGCTTTTGAGGCTGTGAACGTAGGTTTCCTGAGAGCACCAGGGAAGGACTGAAGTCAGAGGGGACCTGCAGGCACACTGGGAACAAACACTTCAAAGGAAGCAGAAGGTTCATTGCATGAAGTTTTTCTGCACGAGTATTCCTGGTGTCAAAAAAAAACGGCTTTATATCTTTCCCTACTCCCTATCCAGCACCAACACAAAGTTAATAGAGCTTTGTCCTTCATTTACATCTGCCAGCCTCCTTTCTCTGTGTAGAAGCTCCCCTTTACCCTGAAGACATAGGGCATATAACTGGAACCAGCTTGCCCAGAAATTAAAAAGCATGTAAAATATATCAAAGAGAAAGTGGAGCAGGAAAGGATATCTTCAGACATGACTTGCTCAGCCCTCTCTGGAATGAAGAATCACATATTTTTCAGGAGACTGAACGAATTTGAAATAAATGCCTGGGTTAATTTCTAAGGTGTAGGTCCAAGCACAGAAAAGAAAATGGTATTTATAGTCAAATAGAGGATTAAAAAAACAGAAAATTCTTAAATATATGTGTTAGCCAAAGATAATGTGACTATGCACTGTGGACAAAAAAACCTCCTTGGACATCCATAAAAAAAATCCAGTTTTCATGGGACCTGTTTCAGCAAGTCTGTAATGACAATAGCTGTGTTATATCCCCAGCTGGCACACCTTGAAACAAATCTGGGAAAACAATGAAGGACGCACAAAACAGAATAAAGCCTTCCTAACCTCCTTCTTAGTTCCTGTATTTGATCGTGTTATTACAACCCCTCTTTTCTGCTAATATACAACTTGATCTAGACACAGCGTTTGCTACTGCAAATTGCAGAGTACTAATGGTTGAAGAGACCGTGTTATTCCACCTGTAATTACCATATAATTTGCAGCATTACAAGAAGATTGTAATGTAGAAGACAGAAATGAGTGTCTCATGGTTATTCTGTTGTAACATGGAAGTTACCATGTAGAGTCTTGGTCAAATTTTAGCCAACAATTATACACCATTTTACATAGCAGCTTGTCTGCACTCAGTAACACAAAGAAGAAATGATAACAAGGACTGATACAGGTATATTTGAAGCACAAGCTTCTCAAATCTCTTGCTTTCTGGTAAATTTCCAATACTTTTGAAACTATTTGTTACATTTTGCATATTTTAAAAATAATCACATAATGTCTGAAGATTTAGAGGGGATTGACCTAGATGGGCCTCAGCCTCTCTCTGTTCTAAAGTTTCTTAAAAGGATAATAGTGCTATTCTGAGAGTCAGAAAATGTATCTGTCTCATAGCCTGTGAAGAAAAATGCCTGAACTAAGTATCTTGTCTACTTTTATTTTCTTGTTTTCTCAATACATCTTATCAGAAAGACTGCTTCAAAACAGGCATTGTAAATTCTGTGGATGTCAGAATAAAATACTTGGGGTCCATAGTTCACTCTCAGAAGATGAAAGAGCCCAAAGAATGGAAAGTCCATGCTGCATCTTCGATAGGCGCCTCAGGAACAAAAGCAGCTCCGTTCTGAAACGTGACAACCCTGCCCACACACTGTGGATTTATGGTTTTGTTTGCACAGTGAAGTTTACTGATCATGAATATCTGAAAGCCTCAGCTCATCTTTAGGCACTCGATGGACACAAGTGCCACAAAGGTGGCAAGCAAAATTGTCAGGGAGGGCACAGGCATTTGGAGGGAATGGAAAAGAAGTGAAATGAGAGGAAACCATTCGGTGGAGAGCAGCTGTGAGATGGCAAACAACAGAGAGCCAGTCTTCATCCTACACTGAATTTAAAACATCATTTCCATGGGTTTCATCCCCCAATATGGGTGGGACCTTGGGCTCAGAAGTGATATCCGAATCTCCCAGAGGACAGGTGACACCTCTATGAATCTCGAACTGCAGATAAGGCAACATGCTGCAGCCACAGAAGCAACCTCTACCATTACTTTACCAGTAGAGAGAGAAGAGTCAAGTGTCAATAATAATCAGGGATTTGTGGTAGAAATCTAAAGACCTTCATTTGGTTTATAAACACACTTAAAATGTTACTGCCTCTCCATAAACTCTTGCAAGGATTTGTCTTTAAAAAAAAAAAAAAAAAAAAGCAAACATATTTGTCAAGAAAAATAGTCTTACTATAATTTCAGAGCAATGTAAAATGGCATTGATCTGCTGCAAAGCCCTGTCCCAGCACATCACAATGCATCTTAAAAAGGGAATGAGTACCATTGTAGTTTTATGTTTTACTCAAAGATTTTTGAGCCAAAAGGAAACAAGGCTTTCCATTCTATTTTCTCCACCTC
>VXAY01000612.1:140029-315091 GCA_013399855.1 Oxyruncus cristatus | reverse complement strand
CCCCCCCCCAAAAAAAAAAAAAAAAAATTTGAGCCCAGCACTAAATTAGTCTTCCAACAGCCTGGTTGTCTGAAACTAGGTGAATACAACAAGTAAGGATTACCAGACACGTGCTTCAGTCTCATGCTGTCCCTCAATTGCCTGATAGTGGTTTCTATGCAACCAGCAGACTAGATTCAGATTCTCGTGGATTTTATAGCATACTTATTCCCTGTTTGTGAGATAAGAAATGAGGTGGTACCTCCCAGAGAGCTAGGTATAGAGCCTCACAAGGCTGTACACAGAGTTTTTATCACATCAAGCCATAAAGGATAGACAGAAATGAACGATACAGCTGCCATCTTCCATTCCAGATCCTTTGCCAGCGAGAGAGAAGAGATGTTTCTTTGCTGTTCCTAGGCAGATACCCTGTTGTAACAAATTCACTGTGCTATCTGTATGGTATTTGCAGATCTTGCCATGGTTAGAGGAAAGCAGGATATCCCAGCTTCCAGGTACCTGTAGCTGTGCCGAAATTTCAGTACAACTGCAGCCTCTTCTAATATGCATCTGTAAAGGGCCAAATTTTCCTTCCTAAAGTGAAGGTGGTAGAGGTGCAATCTAACTGAATCTTTGGTCAAGACTTTTGCCTTCACAGAGAAATAGCGATTTTTCATTTATACTGTTCTTCCAGCTACTCAGACAAGATACTAAATTCAAGTGTTAAGTACTGTGGCTGACATAAACTTATTTAGAAATTGTTGTTTTGCTCATGAAAAGGATTTAGCTCTGATTAGTTACCAGAGTCAACTTAGAAAAATGATATATCTTAATCATGCAGGAAATCTGTATGAAAAGCATGAAAACAACATGATCTGGAAAGCTTACAGTTACTTGTAAATTTGTGTTTCAAGTGTGCATGTGAGTGTTTTATAGCATAAACGAACAAGGAAGTTCTTTGCATGCACGGGGGTAGGACACCAGTGAAGCAGGGAGCGATGATGTTGTCTCTGTTCCTGCAAGGAGGTGATCCATCCCAGCGCTGCACCTGATACCCCATCCATCCCAGAGCCAACGTACATGTCACAGACACTTGTAACAGCTCAGGAAGATACATCCTGCACATTCACATCATGCATGTGCTACCTCAGCCTTGAGCTCTGACTCCCTTGGTAAAGAAATCCAGATGAAGCCCAGGAGACAATTCTTTCTGGGGTTTAGTTTCTATACAATATGCACACAACTGCACCTTATGCTGCCTCCCAGCTCTGTCTGGTCACAAACTTCACCACTCTCCTTATACCACAGCAACATGTCTGGGAAACCACACTACAGAAAAAAATATTAATGCTGCAACACAGCCTTCTCACTAGTTACTTGCAGCTGAAAACAAAGAAAACACACTAATCATTATTTTTCTTATTAATTAGTAATTAATTTTATTAATTATAATTAATGGTTACTACTACAACTTCTCAAAGCCCAAGAGGTTGTACAACCAGAGTCCAAATGCTAGGCAGCACTGAGGTGACTCATTCATTGCAAAGAAAAATAGTTTTTACCAATGTGAACATGAGCCTTTCAGTATCACTTGGCATGAGAGTGGTCATTAAAATGGATGCCATCAGCACAACCACACTTACAACATAGATATGACCACAGTCTTCCCTTTGTGTTCCTCTAATCCTTTCCATGAACAAGCACTACCTCAGAGAGATGGACTAGCCTGACAACGGATATAGTCTCAATATCAATGTTGTTCATCTGAGCAGGAGATTAAATGATAACATACTGAGTCAGTATGTATGATATCAGAGACTTTCTGACATCATTTCCCATAGCAAACTCAAACATGCAGCTACATTACAGGTTGGACCTGGTTACAATTTGGTTTTGGTATGAAAAGAAGTAACTAGCAACAGACAATATAGAGGGCACCATTTCCTCAAGGCAAATTTATGACAAGGCCATAAAGTGAAGGACTGGGGGAAGGAAGGGCAAGTGCCTCTTCAGGGACAGCTAGCAGCCTGGTTTTCACACTGTGTAACCATTGCAGTGTCTCTCCGTAGCCACAGTGTTTGATGGGGAGAGCCGAAAGAAGCTTTTGAGATGGACCAAATATATAAAAATTAATGCCATGTGTGTAAATAAATATCAAACTGGCTGAAGGCTCAAAGGAATGACCTGAGGTCAAATTATCAAAATTCTGAAGGTCATTTAATTTCGTTAACTCGTATGAAGCAGCTTCAAGTAATTTTTAAGTGTGTTTTGCCTATAAAATGTATGTTTTCATTAAACGCATCATTACTTTTATGGCCTCTGCAATCAATCTCCCTTTTCCTCCTTTTTAACCATGAGAAACCAATCAGACATAGACACAAACATTTATATTGATGAGTTTCTTTCTAAGTGTGTGTGATAGCTTAGGGGCAAGAGAATGAGCTATCATTTCATGACATGTGATAAAAGAGATGGTTTTGACTAATAGAGGAGAAACGCACTTCAGAAAACAAAGCCTGACACCAGAGATGGGGAACACATCCATAGCAGGTAGAAGAATAAAAAATTATTTTTCTTCCTCATTTTTTTTTTTAGTACATATCACTCAGGATGGGGCTGAGTAGCCTCAAATGTTTCTCTTTTTCCATAGCACTTACACAAAATACACAGCCTTGTATACAAGGCACAGGTCTCACATTTCAATTCCTCTCTCTGTTTCTACTCAAAATCATGAAACACGCTGTCATTTTATCTCTAATCATGAAATCATCATTTTATCAAACTTCTTCAATCACTGCCAACATTCAAAGGACTTTTTACAAATAAACGCAATCAGGAAAGTGTTTGGGATCAATGTAAGATGATTTCCCATTTACCCCTAACCTCACTCCGTGAAACAGAGAAATAATTTTTGGTCAACTTACAAAAAAATTCAATTTATAATACAGAATTAGTAGGGAAATTTTTCACAGAATGGAAAAACTGTTTCCTATTCAGACCTGTAGCATATGCTACATTATCAGAGAGGACAGATGGTTGGAATATTCTGGGAAATGGAGGAAAATGTAGAAATCGTATGTTTAAGAGAAGCTCTGAAGAATACAATTCAGCAACAGCTCAGGATCTCTCATGTCCAGCAGAATTTATTAGCAGCAACCCAATCCCAGCTGATTTCTTCTTCTTATGCTGACAGTCCCTGTAGTTTATCTGTATGAAGTGTTTCCAGGGTTGTGAGGTATGGGAATGATTCAGCAGCCTGTGCGCTATCCAGGCGAGCTTGCTTGGCGCAGACAGTCCTCAGCTTGGCAGGTGAGGAAGGGGAAGCACAGTGGGGAGCCCATGATCACATCAGGAGCCCATCAGTCACCTATACCCACAGCCCCGGCACAACGACCTCAGCCAGCCCTGTATGCAGCATGGCCACATTCTTTGAAACATGGCCACCTCACTTTGAAGCAGAAATCCCCGGGGCTGTGGCTGGCTCTGCACACAGCTAGTCAGCATGTTGCCCCATGTGTGGTACAGTAAATCCACCAATAAAATAAATCCTGTATGGATAATTGTGTTGACTGTATTTGTAATGAAAAGTGGAAATCAGCAGCTTGCAATGTAAACTTCTAATAGAAACTGCAACCAAGAAAAAAATCCTGTGTCAAGTACAATTATGTGAGGATAGTGCATACATGTACGATTTTCCCCAAAGAATAAATTTTAACTTTGCCATTACTGAACTGTGTAGAAGCTAAACTGCAGTAACTGTCTGTCTCTTATTATACGTTAGCAGTATCTGACACAGTGGGGCTCTGCTTTCAACATTCTAAATAACAATAATTAAATGATTGACTGAAATCACTGCCCTCATCACTACATTCCTTTTTCCCCCTTTCTCATCCCTGTGATAAAATCTGTATACCTCACATAAGCTTAAAAATAAATTATTCAGAACCAGTTTATCACAAACAAACACTATCTTCTTGCATACAGTGGAAATATTTGCTTGTGCATTTTTGTCTAGACACCCTATACTTCAGGAATTCAGTGTCCTTCTGGCCTCTGAGTGACTCATTAAACAGCAGAGCTATACAACATAAGCAACCAAGAGGAGGCAATGGAAATAATTAGCCAGTCCTGTGGTTCCAGAAAGCTCAAATAGTAATTAAAGTAGATGGCTTTGCAGAATAAATCATTTTTTGAAGAGTGAATTAGCAAGTGAATTCCTGCTGGTTTGGAAAGTAAATGCACTAGTTAGTGAAGTGGTGGATGCTTGAACTGGATTTTTCACTCTCCCGAGAGGTGAAGAACCAAGAGGAAACTTAGACCATTCATGAACCATCACAGTTGTACACTGGGTCTACAAAATGCTTTAAGGGTACGGCACTTGCTCTAAGGGTTAAGGGGAGCACCTGAGAGTGTTTCTACCTCAGACAGAAATTAAACCACCTGAATCCGAGCCTCTCCCTTATGTCAGCTTTCTTAGTCTTTGGATTTGTGGGTTTTTTTCAATGGAATAAGGAAAACTATGTTGAATTTATTTACAAAGGACGTTGTTCTGCTTCTGCAACCTGTAAAATCTCAAAATGCCTTTTCTATCTTAAGGTGTTCAGAACAGAGTGCTTGAATCTTTAAAATTCCAGCTCTTAGCATTTTCTCAGTGCAAGTCTGCTATTTTCTGTTTTAAAAGGAATCAGGAACATGGAGGTAATTGCTGAATATGGGGGCAGGAAGGGCCTTACAAACTTACTCATTTTCCAATAACATCTTGCAATCCACATTTGGAAGTCAAAACATTATTCAAAACACCAAAATCACATCTGTGGCCATCTCCAGCTCATCAGAGCATCACAACCAATCAAGGATTTAAACCGACATTTTGGTAATAAATAAAAAATGGGAGAGACATGAGAAAAGGTCTTTAAAATACAGACAAGTGACTCATGTTCGAGAGAGAAGGAATGGCAGCTGAGGAACCGAAAGAGACAGCTGATTTCAAATTAGTAGAGTAGAGAAATTATCTTTGCAGCAACATTTTGAGTGGATGTGAGTAAGGCGAGACGACAGGTGCCAAAGGAAGAGATTCCAGGAATAAAGACGTGAAGAGAACCTGCACTAGCAGTGAATATGCATAGATGGATAGGAGAGCCTGTGTCAGAGGCTTTGCATGGAACAAATCCCTAAGATGCAAACATAACTGAAAAGTCAGGACTTAAAGAAAAATCTCAACAGGTTACAGAAAAAATGAGCGACAGCTGCTGATCAGCAAAAGCAGTCAACGGGAGAGACAGTGGGTAAGAAAGAATCCTGCCGACACACACAACCCATGTATTTTCCTTTCCGCACTCACTGCCACTGACAAGAACTGGGTTTGTCTCCTCTGCTCCTGGAACTCACAAGATACTTGTCCCCAGACAGACAGCATTGTGTGATGCTTGGTCCAATCTGTGTCAGATTAAGCATGTACATCTTTAACAAATGCAGAAGACCTGAGCTGGAACTTACTAACGTGTATAGACATAAGTAGTGTTTAATTAAGTTACAAATAAGCTATGAAATTAGACATCACTCCATCCACGTGTTGAAAGCTTGAATATTTCAGATGACTTTTATATATAACCAAATTAAGAACATCTTAAAGCAGAATTGTGCTTGTTAATGATCCCTAGTTCATGTAAATATCCTGAGATGGTAATCAAATGGTCTCTCTGCAAAGCCAAGAGCAACACTAGAATTTAGTCTTGCACTACTACAGTTGCTGTGGGAGGTAGGTGAGTTTGAATGTCAGCTAAGTAACCAAAAATAGCTGAAATTTCATTAACAGTCCTCCTTTAAAAAAAAAAAAATCATTGCTGAATTTATGTCCAATACTTTGTTTTGTTTAACTGAATTATTTTTTTTTTTTTGCTGCAGACAAGCTTCAAGTCTTTGTGACAATCTGCTGAAGAAATTAATATAGATTGGAGCTTTTCACGACAAATTTTAGCTTTTAACTTTCTGTCATTTCATCTCAAGGGTGCGTGGGAGATAGGAAAATATTACTTTTAATTAATGTGGTTATTTTGATTCCCTTGCAGAACACCGTTTCTTCAAACTTGAGACCAAAGCAGGAATATTTTTACAGTTAAAATGAATTCCCATTTACTTGAAAAGAGGAACCACAGCAAAAATCAGTATCTAGTGTAAGTTATAGCAGTAACCAAACAAGAGTGCTAGAATACTCAACCAAAAGTTTCATGATAATCTTTCGCTATTGTTAATACAGTGAAACATCAACTGCAAGAAGATTTCATAATGTAATTTTATCCAGGGTTTTTCTCCTTAACAAATCTGTGTGACAAGAATTTTAGGGGGTTTTTCGATACTCCATTTTAATTCCATGGAAGTATGGGCTATAAAGACCACTGAAAAAACCTGTCTTAAGGCAATCCATGTCACACTTTTAGGGCAACCAAAGGAATAAAAATAGCATGTATGCATATACTTTTAAGTTAGTATAAAATACTAATGGAGAAATTGAATTTTATCAGGGCCAGCTCAAAACCATATTTCAAAATCTGTGAATTTTGGTCTAACTCTAGGATTTCTTATTAGAGAAGGGACTCTTAATTTTGGCACTTTTCTGCCTGCAGAGCTTGTGATCAAGCCTCTGCCAAAAGTAGCCATTCAGCTGCCCCATGAAAGACACATATCTTGCTCTCCATCAGCACTCAGCAGCATCAGCATCAGCTACATCAGCTACCCATAACACAAAACAGACTATCTACACTAAGCCATCCCCAAAAACAGCTTTTCAATGATTAAAATAGCTCAGTGACAGACAACAGTGAGCAATCTGAAACCTCACCCTGCCAGCAAACAACTTCACCCTTGGTGCACAAGAAAAATGTCAAAGATCTTAGGCTGGCCCTGACCAAAAAGCAGTCTTCCCAATACTATCTATGTCCAAGTGAGGGGGACCAGTCAAACATTAGTGTGAAGTTATGTTCCTAGCTGGCCTCTGAAATGCAAAAGATTGCATTTTCTTGGTTTTCAGGTTATTTGCTGCAAGTTAATGTTTATTTTTAAAAAACAATGGAAATTAATTCATTAGGAGTAATTACAATGACTATTTCCAGGTCTCTGCAGCGTTCTTTGGTCGAGCAAGCTTTAGCAGGTAAGGGCAGTTGTAATCTGTCATGCTAACATGAATGACAAGTCACTGTCTCTGAGGCAGGTGAAGCTCCTAACAGGACACAAACTGGCAGAGAAAGAGCATCTCCAGTCTTGTTCCTCTTTACACTGTACAGTTCTTTTCATGAGCTCAAAAAGAGTTACCCAGCTTGCAGGGAATCATTTGCTGTTCATGACCTTGGAGAAACAATCAGTACAGTCATGGTGCAAGCCAGCATCCTCCCTGGCTTCCTTAACTCTGCTTCTAGTACTAATGGTACAGTTCTGATAGACTTTACTAAAAGTGTTACAAGAAGGAGAGCCCAGAAGAGTAGGGCAGATCACCATCTTCCAGGCAGATTCTCCTACAGCTCCTCCATGGCCTGGAGTGTTGCTTCAACAAAAAAGTTATTCCAACTTAGTCATTCGAATACAGCAAAAAATAATATTCAGGAAAACAATGCTATTCAAAATCCAGATCCAGATTCCCCTTGGCTAGCTACAAGAGCACAGCACTGTAAAGCCTGAAGTTACCTCTTTGTCCAACTTACAGCAAAAGGGTATCTTCAGCTACACCCACTCAGGCACACCATCTATAGTTATCTCCACATCAATCTTAGCAGCCCCAATGGAGAACAAAGCAGAAAGAATTGTATTATCAAGCATACGAGACATTTTCCACCAGGCCCTTACTTGTGACCACCAAAGAATGGCTACCTGACATAAGTGGAGGATTCCTGATGTTCCCATTTCTCCATACTACTATGCACGCTCTAAAAGTGTCAATCTGCTAAAAAAAGTATCTTAGGCACCGCCTGAAAAATCAAAATATTTTTGTACTCTCTAAAATCTCAGCAGACATTTATGCAAGGAAAAGCTTGACACAAAGCAAGTGTTGCTGGAACAAATCTAAACCTAATTGAAGTAAACTGCACAATATTGCTGTGACACCAGAAATTTCCTCTAAACAAGCCACAAATATCCTAAGTGTCTTACTCAGAGGACAGCTCTCTGCAATTTACAATCAGCTATAACAAAATTTATCCAAGACCTCCTCTACCTGCTTCAGCTGTTGATGATGAAAAAAGAGATTTTTGGAGGTCACTTTAGGATAAGAAAAATACTACACGAACCCTCCTTTTTATTCTCCACTCTCCAGGGAGAAGCTGGTGAGGCACTGGAAAGCAGCACTAAGCAAAAGGAACAAAAAAAAAAACCAAACATAGTTTCTGGGCATTTGTTCTGGAGCATTGTTTCAATTTTATGTGCTTTTGGCAAAGCACAAAAATTCATGAACAAGCTAGCCAAGCATTTTATTATTCACAGCTAATGCAGAACTCCCACTAAGATTTACAAAGGTGTAAATGGAGTTTACAAAACACGTTAGTAGAGCTATCCAAGCCCTAATATTTGGGTTTAAAAGTGTGAATATTAACCTACAATCAAATTAGCTTCTAAAAACTGCTAAAAGCCAAGCACAGAGGCAGAGCTGTTTCCCCTGCTGAGATCCAAGGCTCCTACCCCAGGTTCTGATCCAACAAAGTGCCTACATGCAGGCAAAAAGCCCAGTGCATTCAGCTGGAGCCACCAGCTGACTTCCCAGACTTTGATTCACTGCCCTGTTTGTGTGACCCTCTATATGTCTGACTACAGGCTAGGGAAGAAAATTCAATTAGCCAGCTGAAGACTTCACTCACTGTTACACTTCCTGGGTCAAGCTGTTAGCAAAACAAATAAAAGGAAATATAGTGAAGACTTAAGAAAACCTATTTTGATTTGCAACGTGCCACTGCAGAGAATTGTCAATAATCTTCTCTCAAAAAAAGCCCAGCACATATTGTCATACCAGACCTTTGAAGTCATCCTAGAGAAATTGTATGCAGGTGTGACTAGCCATTCCATGATCTCCATACAGAATATGACAAACCTCTTGCTCCAGGGGTGATGTGGGAAACAGTGGATCTTGCACGCTGTGGCTTTTAACATCCCTTAAGTGCAGTACCAGAGACAGGACAATCTTGAACATCAGGGCATATGCAGAGAAGCCATGAGTACTGCAGAAGTAAGGATAGTACTGCCCTGTGATGGTGATCAACAGAATCTGCATTACCTGGCTTAAGCTGCATGAACCTGGGAATGGTTGATGCAAAGAAAAAGCCTAATTTATACCTTAATGTTATAAGACAAAGGTGGCATGCCTCTCATATGTAAATATAAAAGAGAAAATGACCAAGACTGTAAGCAGAGATAAAACTGAAATGCATATGCAACATAAACATGTGACTAACCGTGATGGAGAGAAGCTGCTTCTGTTCACATTCATCCTGCTGCTGCAAAAATGGGAAATTGCTTTTTTTTCAACTCTCCTTTTAAGAAGAAGAGAATATATGTGCACAGTAGTTCACGAGCCTGGTAAAACCATTTAAAAAGAGAATTAAAAAAGCAGAGTTTCTCTACACATAAGAATCAACAAAAGAAAAACATATTTTGTTGACATTCTCATTTGTAGAAATAGCAATGTAGTATGCATTCCAATTACCATGTAAATGTAAAGGAAACTTTCCTGCATAACCATCCAGGAACTGCTCTGACAGTCACCAGGAACCACTCTGGCAGTCACACCCTCACACCACCTGAGCTAGGACCAAAGCCCCTTTGCAGTGGGAGGCTCCAGTGAGCTGATGGGTGCCCTTCCTGACTATCTACACAACCCACACTCTCACAGACAGGATTTCCTTACCGACGCAACCCTCGGTTTCCCGTAGCAGAGTCTCAGACATCTGGATCCTTAAAAGAACTTAACCATTGTGCAACAGAATAACAGCTGGTGCCTCCGAGAAGGGACCTGAACCAGAGAATCCCCGGGCTTTTATACCCTCATGGCCTGTGTATGAGATAGTCTGGGGTGATCAGCTCCTGCTGTGTCTCCAAGTGTCCTGTCACCTGGCTGGTGCCCCAGGCCCTCATGCCCTTTGTTGTGCAAAGGGTGAGCACCAATTCCAAGCCTCTTGCCTTGGGCTCCTGCCATTTCCTTCCTGGAAGATCTCAACCTGTAGCTGGCACTTCGGCTGCACCCCAAGCTACTGGCACCAATTGTATTACTCAACATAATTTTATATTGACTCCAAAACTATTCAAAAATCTGCAAGGGATCCAACAGACGATTCAATGTTAAATGTTAGAGAGATGCAAATGAATTTTGTCCATAGTAACAAAAACTTCATAGAAGAAAACTAAAAACAAACTAAAGCAACCAAGACAACCAGTAATTGCTTCAATCCAGGAAACTGCTGTAAAGCGTTAAAAAAGCCTTGAAAAACAGAAGGAATAAGCTTGCCTTGTGGACAGACAGACTTCAACTGGATCCTCTGGGCTCTGCAAGAATATTTCCTCCACTGGCTATATACAATTCATTTCAATTGTCATCTCCATTCAGATCAAGTCTTCCATTGCCGTGTGATCTTCTGGTATCTTCTGATATCACTTTTTCCATAACCATGCTCATTTTTCCCCAAACTCATCCCCTATTTGTTTTCATTCTCTCTCCAAAAGTCTGCATTCCAGCTGCACTTCTTTCCCTTTCCCTCTTCTTCCCCTGAGGGCAGCTGCAGGAGCACTTAAGAGCAACAGCACATTCCTGGCTTCACCACCCAACCAGTCAGTGCTTCCAAGAGAAACAATTTCAGGGAAGGTCTTCCTCATTTCTTCCCAACAAATATTGGCTATGCCACAGTTAACAGTAGGACAGAATGGGCTATGATCAATCTTTGAAAAATTTCAGCTTATAAAATTAATGAACTTCCACTTCTTCCTTTCTTTCTTTCTTTCTTCCTTTTTTTCTCTCTTTGTTTCTTTCTCTGTTTCTTTCTCTCTTTCTTTCTGTGTGTGTGGCTGTTCAGATTTAGAATTTTGTTTCAAGAGATAACCAAAAAAAATATTTTAGATTATTTCTCCTCCTCATTACCTAAAGTCTCATTCCTAAATGCTGAAGTATATGGAATTTTAGATTTTCTAGAATGGACAGAATACCATGTTTCCCTAATTTTATATTCAGAAAGAGGAAAATTGGTGACATGAATAGCCCTTATGAAAAGATTGAGCCCAAGTGCCTGTGATGAGGTCTAAGTTATTCAGATCAGTAACTTCTAGTGGTATCTGCTGAAATAAGTGAAGGGCTCACCACCTCCTCTGTCTGTAATAAATAGAAAAAGATATGAAAACCAGCAAGAGATAAGCTAAAAGTCTATTTGCAAATAATAAGGCTCATTGGCCAATTAATTTCATGAAGACAGTTCAGGAATTTCAATCTTAAAAGCAGCCATCTCGGCCAGATAGGAAAATGCTAGAGGTGTTTATGTATTTGAAGAAAACTGAAGGAAGTTTGAGGAGACTATGATGTACTTTCTATAATTAATACACATTTTACAAGCTTATGCACAGCCTTTCACAAGACCTTTAAGCACTGGGGGTTTTATCTGGCACTGTTCAGAGAATGGCAGGAAGCTGATAAAACACTCAGTGGAATTTGCCGTTCATTTATCTGTCCTTCTGTGGCCTTCAGAATTTACAATTTTCATTTTTGGGGGGCTTTCAACAATATAATTATGTATGAAAAGGCTTCTCATACCACACAAGCTTCCATTATGGCATATTAGAATTAAATGAGAGGAGAAACTTTTCATTATATGGTTTTCATTGTTATTCACTCATGCATTCATGTAACAATACTGACTCAGACTTCTGTGGTGTACTCTTAAGCTTCAACAAATAGTTTATCTCTTCGTGCTTCACCCACCAGTCAATGCTAATTAAAAGGAAAGAATAGTCCTTATTCCTGTTATTATAAATAGCAATTGATGAACTTCAAAGGTTCTGATTTTTATCAGAGCCCTTGCCAAACTTTCACACGCACTCTTAAAAGCTTTTGCTCTCTGTACAAGCCTGGAAAAGCAGCTTAGTCTTAATACAAGGCCTGTTACATTCAGAAAGAAATAATGTCAGTTGCTTGTGTAAGAACATACGTATTCTACAAGTGGACTACAGAACACAGATGTTCTGGACAGATGTTAGGAACTGAAAATTACACATTAACATCTGAAGGTAAACCCTGTTATAAGCACACATGGTATAGAACCATATGTGATATCAGCCCGATGACATGCAGAATCCATGGTTTACAAGCTTATTCATACAACCTGTGAGCACCAGTGAACTGGAGCAGTCTCATCCTAGTTTTCCATACCTGATTTGAGGAATATAAACCAAATCTGAAGACCTTTGCACAAAATGGGACTCGTTTCTATTTTTGAACCAAAAAAAAGAGCATCAAAATTAAGGCTTCAAAGTAATGAACACTATAGCTGTATAAAATAACGATAAAACTTTGATGGTCTATTTTTAGTTTAACCACACACACATATATATCTGTATGAATGTATTTACACCCATTTATTTACTGCTATTTAGGCATGTAACCTTCTTGATTCATTTGCAAGCTATGGTTCTGATAAGACTGAAATTCACCTCTCAGTTCCTGTAATGCATATACAGATCCATGCTTCTCAGCTAATGCTGGTCTAAGAAAGCCATACACAGAAAAAAAAAAAAATCAGCCAAAAGGAGTTTGTTGCTAAAAATATTACAGAATTGGGTGTAATAGAATTCTAGAGGACAGAACATTTTTCAGTGAAGCAAACCAGCCTTACATTGTAAAGATTTGTGGCCATCCTTGTAAAAAGTTTCATTGGTCATTTTGCCTTATAATAGGAATAACTCTTACCTTTCTAATTTCCTGTTTCTTTTACAGATACTTCTGATCACAGCACATTTTTCCAAAAAAGCATGTTGAATAATGACTGCATTCCAAAAATACAACAGCTTGCCAGATTTAGGAGAAGCTAAGTTACACAGTTACAAGTGGGAGAGAGACCTACCTCAGCATCATCAGTAGCTGACCCAAGATATAAACAGTGGTAGGAATCAGGACAGAAACCTTATTTGTCAATAAACAAAGTAATCAGGGAAAATGTTGGAAAAAATAAACTTTGGTCCAAACTCTGGACACTGATATTGCTACCTGACCTGTGTTTGCTGAACCCATAGAATGGGGAGGGAACAAGACTTTCTTACCACTTTGTTCGTAATAGGGTGGATTGTCATCCATGCTAAACCCTTCTGGAAAATTTTTATCTTAAAATTCGGTAACATTATTTGCAAGGACATGATCTTATAAATCTTTGTTTTGGATTATGTCAAGATCCCTTTTTACAGAAGACAAGGTTGATGCCTGTTCTGACATTTTACTTTTTTAGATTTATCTACTGACCTTACATTATCTGAAAGGACAGCATGAAACACCCTAGAAATTATAGATCTAACTTGATTATGCTGTGAGTTATTTCCTTTCTCCAGGGTATATATTACCCAGAGAAAGTAGAGGCCAGCACAGGTCTCCACTTACTGCAGCTTTTGACAGTCTCTTTATGAAGGAGTCATTTGAACATCATGCTGTGCTGAAATCCAATTTAAGGGTAAGATAGTAGCTCAGATATGTTGATGAGATTTTGTCAGAGTTTCTTTCCTTTGTCCCATTCTTCCAGCATCTCAGTATTCAACGTTGGACATTAAATTTATTGATATCATCAGAATTTGGAGAAAGGAGAGCAGTTCTGGTTATTCTAGCTGCTGCTCTAAGCTTTCATTTCTTTTACATTTTTAGTGGCTTGGTCATGATCCTTTGGATTTTTACCGGTGCTTCTCTTCAGAATTTTAAGCAGAACTCTACCTGGGCCCACTGTATCTTCTTAAGCAAAATATTTTTATCATTCTTGGCAGTCCAAAACAACTTACTTCAAATGTGATATTCTCATTTTATTATAAATTTACAATGATAGCAGACAAGAGGTTCTCTTGTGAATCCTCTTTCATCATGCTAGTTACCACTCCAATATGCACGAAGTCCCTCTCTTAAAGTTTATGGGCAACACACAAAGCCAGATAGTGTCCTCTGAGGCTAACTTTTGTGTAATTTACCTTATCCAGCTAGTCTTATAGGATTTCTTTAAAGCCAGTGTAGAGGGACAGACTCTTCCATAAGGCATTTCAGAGCAAAAGCTAATTTAAGGTCTTTGAGTCAACCTCCTCACTCAAAGGACTAGAAACATGGGCCAGCTATGTCTGTTAGTCACACTTGGATTATATAAATAAAGCCTTGGGTATTTATCACTGCACAATTTTTCCCTTTTTCTTACCATCCATCTTTCCACTATCAAAACCTAATTGTTTTTCCACACTAATTTTTCGAAGAAATCTAGTAGGACTAGGAAAACTGCTTTGCTTCATGAAAATAACGGAAGAGTCACAGGACTATGAAAGGTGAAGGGACCTCCACAAGTCACCTACTTTCACCTTCTGCTCAGAGCAGACAAGTATGAGTAAGACTCTTTCATAACAGGGAGTTGCTCTTCCCTTGGCTTGTCCAACAGAGAAAGGAAGAGATGAGCTAAAGACAACTAGTTCAGACTGTTGGCCTCGTTCAGGCCTGATTGCCTTTCCTGTGGTTGCTAGAAAAAAATTCAGCAGAAAGGGATGGAGAAGGGCTCTAATAAAGATCTTCTTCACCAGAAAATATTTTAAGGTGATCAAATGTTTTCAAAGGAGCCGTCAAAATAAAATTAAAAATAAAGGAAGTTTTAAAGAAGTATTAGTTTTCAAATAATTAATTTCAAAGTATTGCTACATCAAATAAAAATTATATTTCATGCTTTATAAAGTCTGAGGTCCTCATGAAGTATATGACATTTTTTATTAAAACTCTGTGAAGTTATGATAAATATACTGTCTGCAAAAAAAAAAAAAAAAAAAAAAGGGACAGTCAAAAATATTGTGCGATTTAGAACCTGACTCAGCAATAGGGTTACCCATGCACTTGATGTGAGCTGCCTGCCAAAGTCTCTCACAAGTTTACAGGCCTGCTTTAACTCGCTTCAGCTTAGATCTCCAAGTTTAAAGCAAAGATAATAATCCCATTTTCCTCTCTATCACCTATTCAGTGACAGAAGCATTTATTTGTATAGTCACACTGTGTCTTACCTGGAAACACACTAACTCCCTCTCCTGACTCCCCTCTGCCTTCCTGTGCCCCAACCTGCTCCTTTCTAGCTACCCCAAACCACAGCTGGATTCAAAATACAGTTCACTGCTTGGCAGAGCAGCTATTTCCATGGATCCTTTGCAAACAGTATTATTTCCTGAGCCACATTAAAAATAACTATTAAAAGAGCACGGGAAGTCTCTTTGGTTTAGTTGGGAGATTTGATGATCCAAATATTTACATTACTTATATAAAATAATTCAAATTCAAAATATTCACTTTCACGTATTACAATAGGTAATTTTTTTTAAATGTTCGTGCTTCAAAATTTCATTCCTTAAACATTGTTTATATGCATTGTTGTTGTATATACATTGTGTATACACTTATAAACATTGTTTATAAATTCATTAAGTCCTACACGAAATATCTAATTTCAGGAAAAACAGACGGCATTCAAAGGATTTTTTTTTTTTTCCCCTTCTTTTGAAACAACCTTATTTTGGTCTGGTTTATTTATTTATTTATTTTCTAGTGACTTGAAATCAGATTCTTGAATTCAGAGAAATTAACACAAAATTTAAAAAATATTCTTTACCAAACTCTGGTTAGGCTTTCTGAATGCTATAGTAAGAAGACAACCATCCTCCTAGCTCATCATGACCTTTTTCTACTGGTATTCTTTTCCTGTTACCAGAAAATATGAATAGCAATATAATATGGAGACATTAGAAGAAAACTGGAGGGGAAATGATAATTAAGAAACATCATCATTACCCTAAAAACTTAGTATGTGTAGAAGTTGGAGGAATTAGACACAATTTAATTTTTCATGTAATTTATTTCATAAATCTCCTATATTGTCAGAGGTCATAAAAAAATTAAGAGGAATACAGAAACAGAAATTATATTATAAATATACTACATAGCTATCATAAGACAATCATTTATGTTTCAAGAATGAAGTGAATTTTCCAGTGTAAATGCACCTAGTACAAACTCGTTTCCTGAAGATTTAGGGGAAAAAATGGAAACCCACAAAACTATTTTTCTTTTTTAAAAAACTTTGCCTTTTCAAGCTAAGCAAAGCTGCCTCTGCTTGGTTCCTAAGGTATCTCCAACCTTACAGCATTGCTCCTTTGTTCGAGAGGCTGCAGAGTTTCTTTTTTATTTCTGAAACTTTTCACTACATCTTCTTAGCAGGTTTTGCCACATCAAGAGCTGCAAAGAGGGAACACATCCACTTGCTCTGGAGAACATGTAAAAATCTAAACCAACCCTAGAAAAGGATAGAGAGGAACATGAATAAGCAGCACTAAGCATCCAATCTTCTTAAACAAGTGGGTAAACAAGCTCAGGGAATTAGCAAGCTTGGCAACACTGTTTGTTGTGCTGTTAGAATTAACCTGTTATGAATAACAATGATTAGTACCACCAAAGTGGTTCTGTTTCACAGAAAATTTTTCCAGCCTCCTGTCATTAATCTTACCTGGGTTTTTTGCTAGCTATGTCACTAGCAGCTTGGGTAGCTAAACTGCTTAACATGCAATCTGTATGGGCAGCTTATGGTTTGTTTCCCACAGCAGAATGCATGGATGAGAATGATACATCTCATGTGGGTTTGTTTAAAGAGAAAGAAGGAGAGATTGTGAACTGTAAGTGTCCTAGACAGTAACCTCAGATTTAATATTCCCCAAGGAAAGTGTTTTCTAACCATTGCACTTGTAACAGAGCTCCTCTGTTGAATACCTGTGTAGAAATATGAATAGTCTCAGGTGCGAGGATAAACAATTGTTTTGAAGCATTATACTACTGTAATAGCTGTTTATAATCACAGATTTTATTTGTATGTATGCCAAAATAATTCTATAAAGCCCTTTGTATATTATTCTGAAATTATTTCCATACTGTCTCTCACAGACTTCATAACCATTAAATATCCTATAAGACAAAGCAAACAAGGGGTTTTGTCTCTAAGGTGGAAAAGCTTTTCATTTTGCAGGCAGCACTTGCTAACTCAAAGGAAAAAAGACATTACTTTTCTCTCTGCAGCCTCGAAGGAAGAGAGCAACATGCCTGATCAATAGTAATAACCAAGAAAATAAATTATCCTTTTCATAATATTAGGCCCCAAGAAGAACAGAGATTAGCACTGGGAGGGTCTCCAGTGGTGAGAAGCAGATGTGAGGGGCACAGTGTGAGAGTCTGCCCATGGGGCTGTTCACTCTACTTCCCCTTTGAGCTCAGTGAAGGGTCCTGGATCATTCCACTCTAACACAGGCAGTTAAAATACATCTAATTAATTGCATCTTTACGTCATGATAATTAAAGAGTGTGTAATAAGATATAAACACCCTTGAGATTTACATTCGGTAGAGTTCTTTGTCTTCATCTCCCTGCCCCATTTATAGGCACTGAGGGTTCTCGTATCCACCTGTGAGATGCATTGGTCTTCCAAATGAATATGTGTATGCACAGTATGTTCAGAAGGATTATATTGTCTATTCATCTCAGTTCTCTCCCTGCCCTTGCATACACATGCACACACAAACACAAGCAGATGAGCCATGGTAACAAAAAAGAAACAGAAAACAAACAAAAAAATCCCACAAGATACCTGTCATTAGTACATACACAGATGGGCATAATTTTACCTATCTATCTATATCTGTATCAATAGATATAGATAGATGTATGGATAGATAGATAGATAGATAGATTAGATAGATAGATAGATAGATAGATAGATAGATAGATAGATACATACATACATACATACATACATACATACATACATACATACATACATACATAGAGATATACAGATATATCTACCTATTTTCTTGACTGGCAAATGACTTTTTTTGTCATCTTTAAAGGCAGAGAAACCAAAGTCTAAGAGACCAGCGTGACAAAAGTAAAGTGATCTCTCAGATCGAAGAGTGAGCAATAGGCCAGCAACTTATCCGAAACATCAACATGTGTAAAAGCAATATAGTTATTTTGGTAAAAAGTGTAATAGACGGAAACATAGACTTTTTATTTGAGACATTACAAGACCTAAAATATTCAAATTCAGTTTTCCTTTCAAAATAGTCAATAAAATCCGTGACTTCAAAAGGGGTTTGGATTATTTCAATTAATTTATGTTTCAATATCAACTATAAAGCTTTTTAATTAGGTGGTCATTTGTTATACTGAATTATAAATTGAATTTTCAAACACAGTGAAATTGATGTGGTTTATTGTACACTAAAATGCAAGCAAACAAATCAGTGATGAAATAATTAAGACATTTTCATTATTAAGGCACGTTTGCCAGCCACCTTGAGGTAAGGGTTCCCATAGGCAAAGCTAACCTCCTTCTTCTCCCTGCCTGAGAGGTCAGCTATAGAGGGATTGGCTGGAGTTCTGCACTCATTTATGATTTCTGTATTAAGGAAACTTTCCTGTCTGACCATCCAGGAGCCACTCTGGTAATCACACAATTGCAACACCTGAGCTGGGACCAAGGCCCCCTCAAAACGGGCAGCTCCAGTGAGCCCATGGGTGTCCCCTTGACTCCCTACACACCCCGCTGTGTATGCACTGTGCAATAAAATGACAGCTGGCTATAGTCAGAGTTGGTGGCTAATTTTGTCATATGCGTTATTCTCTGTGAGCTACAACCAAGTTATTTGGTTATGTCAACAGCGATTAAGTTCTGCCACCAGTCAAACTTTAAGCAAGGTTTTTTTAGAACCAGTTCCCTTTGCAATTGGATTGGGAAGAATACCTGATAGATAGAAGTACAGTAGCTGTCACAATCAGTCAAGGCACTGGCTCATCTGGGTCAGGGTCCTGATGGTAACTGTTCCCCAGGGCAGCGATTTATATCCATCATCGTAAATAAGTTTGGTTTAAGTTACACAGTTTAAATGTCTAAGTCAGCAAGACTTCAGGTTGCCTTAAGAGCATGAATCAGAATCTCTGCAGAAGTAAGCTTGTCAGCCGGCCTACATCACATCACTAACATGAAGTCTCTGGGGCCTTTAAGCTTTAACAGTGCTTTTCCACGGTATTGTTATTAGCCACACAGTAACTGCAGCAGATCTCAAATCAGGCTAAATCTTATTGCCCTAACATTGTGCAAAATTGTTTAAAAGGCACTCTACACCCAGATGCTCTTATGCCATAAATTGGTTAGAAAGACAATGAAGAGGAACGTGGCAGCATTCCAGATGCTTATCTGAAAGCACTTCCGTTTTCACAAAAAAAAAATAAAAATCATAATAAAACAAAATTCACTTGGTGCAGGGCCTGAGATTGAGTGTTCCTACACACAGTTTTTTGCAGTCCAGACCAAAGGGCAATATTTCACACTACCCATTTTTATTGGGCTTTGTAAAAACTTTTTAACTCAAGATCCTATTGTAACAATAAAACAAAAATAGAACTAATTCTTTAATATGCACAAATCAAATAGCCTTGGATAGTATTATTGCTTTAACAGAATGAATTGGATTAGTAAAAATGAAGCATCTTTAAATGTGCTGAGCAATACCTCTGCAGAGGTAAGAACTTTTTCCAGGGCATCACACCAGCATAATTTTTTCACTTCTAATGAGTAATTTTCACAAGCATACATGATTCAAAACCAACAGGCACTTTTGCCCCGCCACAAGTTGAATGATGGCAAAGCATGGCAGCAGAAAGGGAGTAATTTATCCTAACACCCTCCTTGATGCAAGCTGAAGGAGTTGAAGGAAGAATGGCAAACGTAATGTCTACCATGGATGACCAAAGCCATCCTACGGAGATTCTGAAGATATAAATATACATCAGAGAGAGTATTAAATAACGTTTTATTGCATTTAAAAAGCAGATTTGAGCTTCGAGGCATTGATGATAAAGCCAGGGCTTTACAGTGCGGTTCCAAGTAAAAAAAAAAAAGAAAACAAGAAATGGATACTGATTGTTGTCCCCATTAAGGTTTTGAATGGCAATTGGCAAGGATCTCAATTTGATTGCAATGTTCAACAGTTAAAACACACAGAAAACTTTGTTTACCATGTACCAAAGAAGGTTATTATGAGAGGTAAGATTTTCCTCCAGTTTCGGTGTATTTTGTGCTTAAGTGACACCCACATGACTTCCCTCTGTGAATGTTCCCATACTTGAATGTTCCCATAACAAATGCTTTACAAAAGTGATTTCCCTTCAGTCTGCAATATCTCACTAAGATTCCAGTTATGTTTTCCATTATGCCACCAAGCAGTGCTCCCTCCATGAAATGAAGAGTGACAAGTGTTCCTATGGAACAATTATTTTTACCTATCTCATGTAGACTAACTTAGGATACAACAAATCATTCTCTAGTGGGGTCTCTCTCCACTGCTGTGGAGGAAGACTGGATGACCTGAAACTAAAGAGGATCATAGAATGGTTTGGGTTGAAAAGTGTCTCTAAAGATCACCTAGTCCACTCTCCCTTCTGTAGACAGGGACATCTTTCACTAAACAGGCATCCAGGGTATGAGAGTGGCTGAATATAAAATTATTATCTATTAAAGAAAATAGACTCTGAAAACGCATTCTCCCCACGATATTTCTTTATGGCAGGCCAAAGCACTAAATTGACTGTTAAATATTGTCTACTGTTTGTTTGACTTTGGCAAATAATTATTATGCCTATACTTCCATGCACTTTTTAACCAGCTTTTTTGAGGAACTGGTGGCAACATAGAAGTCAAATGTGCAAAACAATCCAGTATGTACCTTATGTCTCATAAAAGAATGCTGCATGAGATTACAAATTCTATCACAGTTAAATGGTAACACTGAAGGAGTTTATCTGCATTTCTAAATGCTCTCCCAGTTTTCAAGATCCTGAAAAGAAGGAACAGATGCTGAATATGTACATGCCAATGCAAAAAAAAAAAAAAAAAAAATTTGTGAAACGGAACTGTAGCAGCACAAGGCTAAGGAAAATTATAGAAGTATCACCTATAAAAGGGGCTCCTGACAAATCTGTTGTACTAGGTGTTGTGCAAAGGCACAGTCTTACAAATTCCTGGTTCAGGCCACAAAAGCTGCAACATTCACAGAATAAAATTCATACCCTACTTGCTACTTTCTCTCCCTCCACCTGATCAAGGCAGTTCTTTTTCAAACATTCGGATAGACATTTATGAGGTCCAATCTTGATTTATTCAAGTATGTCTAGGGGTATGGCGGATGCATAAACAAATAAGCTGTGTACATTCAAAGAATGCAACTGAAGAGAGCAGTCAGTTTTCTTTTTAACCTGAATTATGTAGCGATGAAAAGAACTGAACAAGCTCAAAATGCTGGAGAAAAAATGCTCAAAAATAAAGATTCAGCTCACAGAGAAAAGCTACAATACTTTCAGATTTGCCATTTCATGAGACAGAGTAAGATTTCCTTTCTTGTTTTGCCACAGCAAGACATTAGTGACATTTAGAAAAAATGATCATTCCTGAACAGGGCAGTTATGCTGCAATAGAGTTTACAACATTGAGATTTATTTTGGCTTGAGGCGAAGTTAAGATTAAAGAGATGGTGCCGCTCAGAATACAAAGGCTCATAAAACACTAAGCCATTATCTTGACCTTAATATAGAATTTAGGATTCAAGACATCAGTAGTCATAATAGTCTTATACTAATTTAAAATTCAGCTACATTTTGTCACAGTCCCCTTTTAGTTTTGATCTAAACTACCCTGAACTTAAGCTGCACAAAGTATTTATTATTTCTTTATTAGTTTCAAAATTCACAAAGTCCAAAGGTGGGAAACCCCAAGTCCCTGAGAAATCCAAGAAGAAACTGCAGTATTATACAGGCTCTCCTCTTGTGCTGCCTTTTTATTGTAGAAGGTCAATTTACAACATAATAGAAAACAGTATTACTACAATTTCAGGCTTGTCATGCAGGAATATATTTGCAGTGTGTCGAAGACTGAGACAAATTTTCACACCACAACCTTGTAGTCATTAATAAAGAAGATTGTGGTCTCTATTTGTCAATATGTGTTGCTCTCACAAAGTATCAAATCAGCTTTTCCTTGCGGATGGAGGGAGCAAAATGAGTTTGCCTGTGAATGCTCTTGGCTTCAAGTCTGTGAAAGACTTTCTAGAAAACTGAAACTTTTGCACCTTCTGTTTGAAGGTTACTCTTGGTCTGGTAATTTTTAAATTGCAGTGATTTGAATGTTCCAGTCAGAACCCTCAGTTCACCTGTTGTAAAACTCCAGCCCCAGGAGGTGCCGGCTCATGGGATTGGTTGTGAGTTTTACTTTAATATAGATATAGGGTTCTTTAATACCTCAAGATAGCATCAACAGGCTTGCTCCCAAGGAAATTCTTTATTAATTTAGGGGAGTAAATAAGGGGACTTGGCCAAAATTCAAAAGGACACCCCACAAGCTAGACAAAAATGTTCCACCACAATACTGACTCAGCATATACTGTTAGCCCACAACACCTAACTCAAAATCCAGTAAACCAACACTTAGGGTAAAATCCAACCAATTCCACAACATTGAATCAAGAGCCAATCCCTCCAGCTCCAAACCACTACAAGCATCAAGAAAGGAGCAAGGACAGAGAAGCAGAGGGATCAAGAAGAGAGTAGGAGAAAGACAAAGAGACAGATTATATAGCTACCATCGAAACCTTGTGGAAGACCAGCTCTCACACACCCAAGTGTCAGGGCCTCAACACGAGGCAAACACGTGACTGTGGTTGGTTTTATCTGCTCTAGTCCCTATGGCCAACCCCTCCAGGTGGGGTCTCTGACCCACCAGCCACTCTGGGGTTCCAGGCCAGGTGAGGGGCAGCGTTCTCACTGTCCCTGCCAATCTGACCCTGGCTCCAGGAGGTGTGGTGTGTTATGGTTTTCCAAGGCTATTTGTGACTGACAGCTACTCTGGGGTTTCCCCATGTGGGTTCCAAGTGCCTGCCATGAGGGATACAATGCCACCACACCTCTGTGAGGTTCAACCCATCCCATCCCTCTCCACACACACACACACACACACACGCTCCCCAGAAGTTGGTTCTGACCCAATAATACTAACTTGTCTGGTGTCTAACATCTGTAGTCCTGCAAAAGTAAGGATTGGGTTTTGTGGGGCAAAAACTGTACAGGTAAAAGGTAGGGCAGGCTTCTGAAAGAAGGAAAGATAAAAAATAGAAAAAATATGTAAAGTTTCTGATGCCTGCCGGCACCTGGACTTAAAAAACTCCGAAGCAGTTAGCTGGGGTGAGATAAGAAAAGGATTTTACTGTGCCAAGGCAAAGGATATTACAAGACGCGTGCCCTGAGTACAGTTGTGTTACATCTTTTATAATATCAATTGACCAATCCTAAATGTGTCCACCCTTTGACTTTTGCTCTGGTCCACCCCTGGTCCACCCCCCAGGAATTGGGTCTGGGGGCGTTTTGGGACCACCCCTTCATCATCTTCATCATCATCAGAGTACAGAGGGCACACAGTTACCCAGATTCTGACCCTGTTTTGTTGTTCAGGCTCTAATCCTGGTGTTCCCAAACAATTCAGGCCTTGCTTTAACATAAGACTAAACATTTTCTACTGACTCCAGGGGTAGATTTGATATGGGGAGCATAGAACAGGGTAAAAGGGTTAGGAATTTACTATGGGATAAGGGAAAAAGGGTTGCTATTTTATAAAACTATTTCTACTACTTATAAAACTTATAAAGCTTACAAAAATTAGAAAACTAAAAAATAACTATCAAAGCTTAAGGCAACATTTCAGTAATGCAAATATAATCAACAACAAAAGCTTGCTGAAAAACCAAACACTTACTGCCCCATAGGCAGTAACTGTGTTGGAGGGGATAGGGTTACATTACCCTGGAAAACCCAAGGCATCAGGATCAACAAATACTTATTCTTTTTACTTTTGCTCTGTCAGGCAAACAGTGGAAGCATTAACACATATCTGAAATACAGACCACAGGTGGTAAGCAAAAAACCTATATGATGCAACTCTCATGTCATGAGATTTGGTTTTCTAACCATAGTTACGAGTAACAGGAATTTTGTAAGAGAGTTTTTTCTTCTTCAAGAGAAATTATGAAATTATGAAACAGAATCCCTTCCACTATTGAAAGACACCCATATTTCTCCCCTTATTCTAACAGATACAAAGCAGATGTTTCCAATAGGATTAGGAGACATTACAGTAAAGGTTTCCCAGAAGTATGCTGCTGAGAAAAAGGAGGCTACTGAATCCAGTTGCACCCAGCAGCTGGTCCCTCTGGCTAGGATTTCCTGATAACAATACTAATTTTCTCTGACTTTCTCCCTCATCACCTCATCAGATTGCTGGTATGATTTTGCTTTGTTGTTGCTTCATAATGTTCTCCCCCCTCACAAATACAGTCTTTTCAGGATAATGCAGTGGAACTTTAGCTTAGGGGTAACTTCTTCCTCCTAAACCAAACCTTCTCAAGATATAGCCAGTGCATGTCTGTGGGGTCCAGCAGCCAGAGACCCCTCTACAGCCACAGCTTCCACCCAGGGGACAAAAAGTCAAGTCTCCCACAGGAAAGAGAAACAGATCTGGACCATAATTTTTATTCAGCTTTAAAAACCAGTAGGCTTTCAAATGTAGGAGGATATAGTTCACCCTGTTCTTCAACAGATGTGTTTGCCAAATATGAGTTAGAGCAAATGGTGTTTCTTCACTCAAGTGGTCAAGTCCAGTTCTACCTTTTTCTGGTTTTCCCTTTTTATTTATGCCAATTTTTTTTCCCCTCACTGCCTCTCCCACTCTGCTTGCTGCAGTGCATACTTACATACAGGAATGAAAAATTGAAATAATCAAAGGGTCATCCAAGGATCAAAAAACCTAAGCTGCTGTTTTCAAGTTTTATTTATGTTTATTAAACTTTCTCAACTCATTTCATTATTCTTCTGCTTACCCACCCTGCCACACACTTCTTAGATTAATAATGAAATAACTCAAATAAAAGAAAACCAGACATCTGATCCAATTTCTCTCGGCAGGCAAGTAAGAGAGAGAAATACCAGTTAATTATGAAAAAAAAAAAAAAAAAGATAGATTATTGCACGTCCACAAGTATTTTGTAAACCTAAAGACATCACTAGCTAATGACGACTATTTCCCTCTAGATGTTCCAAGTCTTCAGGAAACTACATGATGTATATGTATCAGGGCATAAAATCTTATTCTCCATGTGCCTTTGAGTACCTGTTCATGTAAGCCTACTGCAATTGATCAAATTTTAAAGACTTTGTTTTTAAATGGCCTATAAAGAACAAAGATGGAAAATGTCAAAACTGATATCAGTAAATATTCTTCACAAAGGAAGGGAGGGAGAGTCACTATGCCTGGTTATGATGCTATTAATAAGAGATGAATACAGGAATTTCAGTATCTTTTCACAGCTTATTAGCAGACTGATATCTGGGACAATGTTCACTCATATTTGCTTCACTGTTTCATCCAAACAAACATCAGTTTTAATAAAAATGAATCTGTCTGATCTCCTCGAGTCACCTTGCCATATTTGTAGTACATAATTTTCTCACTCACCTTACAGTGCTATGTCTGTTTCCTGGCAGAAAGGGGTGTTGTCTTAGCACAGAGAGTAACATGTTTGGAGAGCTGGAGTTTGGTCACTGAAAGGAAACACGCATTTGGTAAATCCACTGACACCCCTCAGATTAGGGTTGCATCTCTTGACCTAGGCTATGCCTCTTGACCTAGGCTATGGTCTGTAAATCATAATTAGGCTAATGAGATTGAACACACCATTTTTATTCTATGACAGTTGGATAGCCCATGGGAGGGAACATCAGGTTTTGTAGCTTCAGTCAGGTAACTTGAGACAGGTTACTTTACCTCTAATCAAAGGTACATGAAAAAGGGACTGTCACAGATGAGTGTTTCCCATTTTTCCCCCTGATACCCCAACAGAGCACAGCCCCTATGGGCAATACAGATGGTTGCACAGAGGCTCCCAGCCACAGCCTCTTACAGAGTAAATCCTTTGCACCCTGCTCAAAGGAGCAGTGCTGTTGGAATCTTTCAGGCACATCTGCTAGTTCTGTTGGCCTCTAATTAACATCTCCATCACCATTCACCCAAATCGCTGTTATAAGCAAACTGAGAAGCATTGGAGGGAAATGTATGTTCCTGCTTGGGTAGATCAGTGTCACAGAATCACAGAATGGGCAAGGCTGGAAGGGACCACAGTGGGTCATCTGGTCCAGCCTCCCTGCTTAAGAGGGGTCATCCCAGAGCACATTACACACGATTGCATCCAGACAGAGTCAGGGGAATACTGAAAAAAAACCTCCCCCTTTATCTGCCTGTCTGAGTAATGAAGTCACTGTAGAGTTTGTGAGACAAAACCAATTCTTTCTTCTCTCAGCAACTCTTTCAGACACAATTTTTTTTCAATGCCCAACTATAATACAAATTTGAGTTGTTTATACCGTGTTTATATACAAGAAGGGTTGGTTTTAGTGATTGTATTAGGATTGGGGAAAAAAAGCCACCATAAAACATACACAATCATGTTAAATTGATTGCATTGTCATAAACTGTGAAGTGTATTTTTGGCATTTCATTGATACAAACAACTGGGCTTTGGCTTTATGTATATCTCTAGTCTCCAGCCTTTTAACCACCATTAAAATTACCTGTCCAAAAATTGTGCGCTTTCACACATTAGAACTTTCAAAAGCTTCATATTCATTCTGTAGGCTGAAATTTGGATAAACAGATCGACTTTGAATTTTGAAGCACCCCAGCTGCACGAGACAAACGTGACTTTTGCTTCAGCTGAAACAATGGAAAGCTGCCTGTGGGTTAGATCACAAGCAAACCTTCATCATGCAGAGTTTGTAACAAATACAAGGGCAGAAGATTCAATCAAGTACAACTCTTCCCTTGCAGTTAAAGAATGGGATTTTACCTCCAATTGGCCTGAACAGAGGGAGGCTAACGCAAGCAGCAGCCTTCAAACCGCCTATGCAAGTTTTATTCTTAGGCTAGTAGTGTAGGCTATATAATCAAAAGGCTTACACACTCCTGAAGTGGAGTGTGTGAGATAAAGAACAGGCAGGCAGCTGGACTATAAGCAAAAAGGAACAATCTTCTGCCACCTCTAAACAGAGAAGCTGAACTTTCACCAACAGGTTCTGTAAGTTCGTGGGTTTCTGAGTATTTCTTGTCATCGCCGTTGGTTTTTCAACTCCTAAGTCAACTTCAAACCTCTGTCTATGATGGTCGTGATAAAATATTATTCAGAGTTCTTTATCACAAGGAGCTGAGCAAGATTTTAATGATCTTGCAAAACCTCCTATTTCTGCTATCACCATGTAAAAACTCAGGCATGGGGGATTTGGTTTGCACCAGGTTTCTGTTTCTTTCATCCCTCCAACCACTGATAGCTGACAGGCAAAAGAAATAAACTATTTACTTTAGAAAGGGTTCTTAAGCAGAGTATATCACCAAGTTTCTATTTTCCCATTCAGAAATTTTCTATCCCAACATAAGGTTTGTCAGTATTTCAGAAACTATGGTATAGCTGCTCTGTGATTACAGTCACTGAGGGAACAGAATAAAGTCATGCAGTTATGTGTCAGCTGTGAAATGAAAAATGTTAAACAAAGAGGTTTTAACTTTGAAATTATCGCAGAAAAAGTGTCACGAGCCATGATATTCAATTGCTTTTTTAAAAAAAGTACAAAAAATGAGGCCAGGCAAACTAATCACTGCCAAATCCTCTGAAATTCTGACAGAGAGAAGATAAATTTTGGCGGATGTTTTTCCTAGAAAGGACCATGGGGTTTTTACTGACATAATCTTAGTCTTTCATCCAGCAGCACTATCAAAAATATCTCCAAGAACACTGTAATTGCACTCATTTTCTAATATTTGATATTTCTAGAGAATAAACCTTGGGCTTGTAAGATGATTTTTTCCATCCTAATGAGTGGGTTAGGGTGCTCATTCATTACATTTAACCATTTTACAAAACTCTAGGAGAGCATCATTCCTCTGAAGCTACAGTGTGTAAGTTCTGTGCAGCTGTGTAATTACAGGTAATGATTATTCTGGAAGCAATCAATTAAATGTCCAAGTGTTCTAACTGAACATCAGTAACTAGGCATTGGAGGTGATTCTTGAGAATCCAGGGAACTCAAGGAAAACACTACCTGAGAACAAGGCTGCAATACAGACCTCCACAGCTCTTAGTATCATGATTTGAACCTAAGTGAGTAAGAAGTGAAAGTCCTGATTATCTACATACTGATATCTGGAATGAAGTAACTTTAATCAGGTAAGTCATGGAGGGGTTTTTGAAAATCTGCTCAGTCTCAAAACTCACCATCATTTGGATTTCAAGCTCAATATTTCTCATGCATTGGTATAACTCAGAAATATCAAGAAGTTTTACAGCTCTCTAATCAAATGAATTCAGCATAAAAATCAGTCACAATAAGAGTCTTGTGCAATTCTCAATACACAAAACTTCTCAAAGGATATCAATAACAGAAGTAAATAACACAATGATAAATGTAGTTATAAACATACTAAAACTTTGCAGTCCAGCTATAAGGCTTGCTGTCATTTTGCATTGATACCCAACTTTCAAGAAACATTATTGAAAAGGAATTGAAGCTCTACCAGCATGGTTGGCAAAGTGATAAATCAGGCCAGTGAAACCATCCCTGATGGAGGCACTTCATTTAAAACATATATAGTTGTGCAAAAATAAGAAGCTTTGTAGTCTGCATTAATAAGATGTCGTTAGTCTTTTGGTCACATATCTGGGGAGTCTTGGGAAACCTGGACACTCTGTATGTAAGAAATCCACAGAGATTCATTTTTTTTACCTTCAAAATAATCACAGGGTCTTTGTTGCTGTCACCTTTTACAGTATAAAGATTTTTGAGTCTGGTAACACTTACAGTTACCTCAAGAGTTGATTTTTCTACCTCAGCTGCAATATTCTTGCTGTTATCTTTCCAAAGACACTTTTCTTGGCTTCATTTATCTCCTCCTGTTCTGCTTAGGGAGTTTTAAATCACAGTGGCAGCTATTCTTCGCATTACTTTTTATGGTTCAGTCATTTGTTCCTCATGCAAATGTGCTGCCAGTGACAGACTACTTGGCCTACAATCCTCTCTGTAATGACCTTCTTAGAATAAAAGTTATTTGCAGGCCATCCAAGTCAAGGTCTGGCATGGCAAGTGCCTCTACCACTCAGCACCTCCAGGGATTTAGCCAATAACAGAGCTAAAAGTTCTTTCTGGCATGTGCCCTTGATCAGCACAAGAAAAAGCCACACAGTCTCGGTACTTTGGACAGGTCATCAGGTTGGCACTTTTCATCATTCAGCCAGCAGTGGTGTCACGAGTCACTGACGTGATGTCCCCGTATTTGCATCAGCAATGTCACGACCCAACTGGACATTTCAAAAGCAAGAACATTTCCTGGGAGTTGTTTCTTGGCTAGTAGAGCCTGACAGAAATCCACAAAGAAAGAGATGTACATTTAGAGACCTCAGCTAACTGGATCATCTTACAGGAAAGCCAGGAACATTTTGATGAATTGATGTTTTAGGACCTTTTTTTATTTATTTTTTTTTTTTTTTAAGAACTAAAGCCTTTTGAAATGAGCCCTTGGAATAAGTAGCTCTGACAACACTCATCCCACTTCAGCCTATTCACTCAGTTACTCAAATTATGAACCAATGCTTACACTTTCTCATTCATTCTCCTGAGGAACAAACTAAGGAAATATTAGTAAGCATCACTCATGAAAATATGACACTACTGGAAATTGTCTGAGAGCAAGTGCTGTTATATAAACACTACAGTTATTTTAATGTCCCCTAAACAATAGCTGACATGAACAATAAAAATAAGTGTTCCTATTGATTTCCTACCTAGTATTATTTTTCACTCCCAAAGTATATTACTCAAAATATATCAGCACAGACACTCTGTGAAGAAAGAGACAATGATTCACATCAATGTCTAATCACTAATGGAAAGAGGATTTAACCTTATGAAATCATGTTATCATATTTTTCTTCATTCGTTGCTTCAATATGTATAACTCAGTTCTCCTCAAAAATCAACTAATATATTTATTATTGTCATATTTTGTCAGATGCTAAGCATTTCTTAGACAATTTAGACATCCATAAGTCCCTGCATGAAAGCATATTTTTTCATCGTACATCAAAGAATATTTTTCCCTTAAATACCCACTGAAGAATGACTTTCCACTAAGCAAACAGCATATTACCTGCTTTTGACATGCAACTCATACTGTGTGAATTCATTTCCTGCTGTGTCTTCTCTTTTTGCTGTTTCCTGCTGCCCAGGGGGAGCAGCAACGAAGCCCCATAAAGGCAGACAGGAGCAAGGAGCTCCCAAGGGGCTGTGGTCAGCACAGAAGTGGAACAGGAGCAACTGTAGATCTAGTGTTGCCTGACATCATCTGAGTGACAACTAAAAAGTGAAAGGGGGCCAATATATGACAAAATTTTAACTAATCTGTCTGCAGAGTGAAAGAATAAATGGACTAAATGTTGAAAGGCAACAATCCAAGACAGATGTCTAGAATTCCATATCAAGATCCATTTTTAAAGGTATCAAAATAAAGTGTTTCAGTATCACAGATGAGGTACAATACATCAAAGATTTACCATCTTCTTCTCCATCCTGAAATACTTCATGTAGCTCAGGAGGTTTCCCATTCCCTTCAAGAGCATACTGGCTGCTTTCCAGATCTATAAGATTTTATGCTCCAAAATGAGAACAGCTGCTGTTCAGCTACATCAACCTAGCACTGCACTATTCCACCTGTGCCATCTTTCATTTCCTTGAGACTTACCTCGCTACCAAACTAAATGGTGCATTCTAACCCCACAGCGTGGGCAAGAACGATACAAGAGGCAAAGTAAGGAACTTAATGTTTCGCGTTTGAATGCTTTGCTACAATTAAAATTATTCTTGTGCATGAAATCTAACTACTGGTTATGACTTCTGCTCTGAATCAGTAGCGAATAGAATCACAGAATGGTTTGGGTTGGCAGGGACCTTTAAAAGTTAGCTAGTCCTGCAAGGAGCAGGGACATTTTCAATTAGATTAGGTTTCTCAAAGCTCTGTCCCACTGACTTTGAATGTTCCCATAGATGGGGTATCTGCAGCTTCTCGGAGCTACCTGGTTCAGTGTTCCACCACCCTCACTTAAAAAAATTCCTTTCTCATATACAGTCTGAATTTAACCTCTTTTAGTATAAAACCCTTTACCTGTTGTACTATTCCAAAAGGCCCTGCTAAAAAGTTTGTCTCCATTTTTCTTACAGGTCCTGTTTAGGTACTGGAAGGCTGCTCTAAGGTCTCCCCAGAGCCTTCTCTTCAGGGCAAACAACCTCAGCTCTCTCAGCCTGTCTCCATCGGAGAGGTGCTCCAGTCTTCTTATCATCTTCATTTCCCTCCTTTGGACCTCCGTCGGGTCCATGCCTTTCCTGTGTGGAGGACTCCAGGTCTGGATGCAGTAATCTACACTCCAGTTCTCATTGCCTTTAACTTTAGCCATCTAAGAATTAAAAATACCACTTAAAAATACTTGTATCACATTATAAATAATTTCAGGATATACTATTCATGAATCTAATTTACTTTACAACTACAACCACCATGAAACCCTAAGATTAATATATTTAATATCTGACTACAAAATTCTGATTTATTACTGTAACTTTATCTGATTAAAATCTTTTTAAAAACTGTCAAAATTATCATGTACACTGTTGTGTGCTTATCCTCCTACCAACATCAGGCCCCAGAACTGTTTTTCTAAGGACCTGCATTCTGTCCTAGCTAAAGTAGTGAGCTTGCACACAAAACTAAAAAAGCTTTTAGAAAGCTTTTCATTTCCAGTGTAGGCATATATATGTGGCAATCTTCCGCACTGACTGATTTTTTTAAAGCCCAGTTTCTGACAGATGGAAGTCTTAAGCAGTTACATTCTTCTTTTTTATGTTCAAAGATCCTCTGTGGAAACAGACAAAGATTCATTTGTACTCCTGAAAAGAAAAAAAAAGTCTTCTAAGTAAGGAGTAGGAACCCATTGCATACATCCAACCTTTTCCAAGTTTAATTCACCTACTCATTATCTTGAAGATCTTCTAAAGCTTTTGATAAAGAAAGACATAGCGCTTTTGTTTACTAGCACTTCATTTCCAGGAAGCATTTTATGGCTATTACATGTGCAATATGAAAAGTCATTTTGTAGAGTTCAGCGTGAATTCCCAAAAACACTCAAGTGATTTAAAGCGCCTTGACTTTAAATTTCCAAAAGCAACCAACTCCAGGTGATTGGGGGTCCTTAATCGTAGCGGCATCTCTCTGCTATTTTCTCATGTGTAGCAGAAGCCTGTCCATCTCTACTGCTCCCATGGGTGTTCACCACTTTGTACATCTCTCCCAAGCTCTAGGCCAGGTACACAAAACCAGAGGACCCCATTTGTTTGTTGCTTTGTAAAAGTGGGCTCAGAGACTTGTTCAGGCGCAGGCAGTGGGGTTCAAAGCAGGATGGACACCATAATTGAAGGAGCCCTTGTTTAAATCCATAAACCATGCAGTCAACACTCAGTTGAATGAAGCTCAACTGAGGTCATGATAATGAGTTTTAAAAATGCCTGTTTTAGTGAGGGAAGCTATTCTTTCACTTATTGGACCTTTTTTTGATTTGAGTAAGTTTAGCAATAAAAAAAGTTTCACTTTTTATATAAAGTTTCACTTTTGTCATATATTTTTCCATGAGCTATATTGTCTGCTTTCAAGTTTTATTCTTAAACTTATGTTGATGTTAATTTAAAAATTCCTAAAACTCAGTTTTTCCAGCCATAGGTGCTATGGTTACATATATGCCAATATACACCTGAGTAAAAGGAGGAAAAACATCTGACTGTTTGCCTTTTAAAAGGAGAGCATTATGTTCCACAGCTAAAAGCATGACTGAACATCATTTCACCTGCTCTGCCTTGTCACCGGAAGCAGAGCTGAGCTCCGTGTCACCTTCTCTCCATCTCCCATGGACCTCTGACCAGCGTGAAGATTGACTACCCTGACTGCAAAAGGGTAGTTTTGCTACCTCTGCATAAGCCATCACACCCAGCAGGGAGGTAGGATTCTCCAGGTATGTGGGATGGATGCCATGACTCAGAGCAGAGCACTGCTTCCTCATACAAAGAACCTCAGCCATCGTTCCCCTTTTGCTCCCTATCACACTTTCACTGCGTAGTCTTCTGGTCTAAGGTGTATGCATTCTGTGTTATCTCTGGTTTTGCTTTATTTTGCAAATGAAGAAGAGGTTATTTTCCCTGCTTTCATCACAGTGCATTACCTCTGTAATTGAGATTTGTCTTCTGGTTATTGACTCAGACAGGCTTCAGTTTTCAGAAACAACCAAGCCAGGTCAAGCAAGCTATTATTCAGTCCCAGGATCACCAGTGAATAGCCAGGACCAGTCAGGTAGGCCGTAATTTGTAGCAAGCAAAGGAAAAAGTTCTAAACCAATTTGTGACATTGTTTCTTTACAGTTTTTGTGGTTTAATCCCAGTAGTCAGCTAAGCCACTCGTTCACTCCTCCAAGGCGAAATTGGAGAGAGAATCAAAAGAGCAAGAGCAGAAAACTCATGGGCTGAGATAAACAGTTAAATAAGGAAAAAGAAGAAAATAAGGGAAGTGGGGGGAGGGACAGGTAGCTATGGGGGGAAAAAAAAAAACAATTTCTTAACACCAGCCAAGCCCAGACAGTCCCTGAGCAACAGCAGCCCAGAAAAACTTCTCCTGGAGATTTCATAGCTAAACAGAATGCTGCATGGTGTGGAATGTCCCTCTGGTAACTTGGGTTCAGCTATCTCAGCTGTGACCTCTCCCAACATCCCGTGTGCCCTCAGCTCCCTCAATGGTGGGGCGAGAGGCAGAAAAGGCACTGACTCTGTGCAAGCACTGCTCAGCAATAGTGAAAACATCCTCATTGTTATCAACTCTGTTTCCAGCACAAAACCAGAACGCAGCCCCAGAAAAGCTACTCTATCCTAGTCCAAACCAACACAACAGCATTTTGCCATTTCCATGTTCCTGTTCCATTTTCCATTTCCATGTTCCTAAATATCACAATAATTCAAGTCAGCAGTCATTATTTGAAGATTGATACTTAGTATGGAGGAAAAGCATTTACCCCTCAATTCCATCTACATTGCAAGATCAAATTCTGTAGCATTAGTACAAGGCATTGATCCTGGGACAAAGAGCTTAAGTGCATGTGAATTGGCATCAAATCTCCCAAGAGAGAAAGTGATTCCTCTGTTTGTCTTGCAAAATTATAGGACTTTTTTCATAAATGAGCATAGTTCTTACCAGAGCACAAATCAATTGTAAGTAGACTCTAACTTGAGTGGTTTCAGAGAAAAACATTACAGTAATTTGTCCATCAAAATTATTGAAGCTGCTCCCTATTGCATACACAGATGTAGCCCTGGACAAGCCTCAGAGCAGAGAAGCTCCACAAATAAGCTATTTCTCCCCATGAGCCAGAATCCATGGCAAGCAAACAAACAGAGCCTTAAAGCTGGTCTGATCAGACAGAGTAAGAAAAACTGCTACTTACTAACAATTACAGTAAAGGTAAACGATGAATATGCATGTGGTACCTCTTATCATCAACTGGAGTGACAGAGTAACAGGAACTAAATTTTGAAAATCCCTGTCCTTTGGGAAATCTTCACTCTACTTTTGTTTATGCTCTAATGAAGTGTCATGAAAATTAGTATTAAGATTACACTGTATTAACACATTTTCACAAAGCCTGAACAAGAAGGAGATAGTCATTACTGATATTAAGCTGCTGCTATTTAAGTAATTGCTTTTCTTTATCAGACTTATTATCAAATGATCTTGTTACAGCTATAGAATTACCTATAATCACTTGCAGCGAGAGGATTTTAAGCCTGATCGGAAAAGAATCATTAAGCATTAATTAAAATACTGCATGTGCACTCTGTATGTGGTTTGGCAGTTTGCAGGAGCAGCCTGTTAAACAATCCCTGCTAAGCACAGAGATAAAGCAAGGTGTGTCTGCACTGAGTGCACCACTGGGAGCTGGAAACATGACTTTAGTCCATTTATAAAGTTTTCTCATTAGGTTTCAATTCAGGAGCAATGCCACAATGGTATTTAAAGGATATTCAATCACTCATGACAGAAAAGCTAGACTGACATTGCACAAATGGTGTTTGATTATTACCAATCTATCATGTCAGTTAGCAGGAGGAAAAGATACATTTCAATTGATTTCAAAAGACTGCTGTGACAAATGCGTTCCGGGAAGCTGGGCAGCAACAGATTTCAGGTCCTGATTAATCTGGTATACACAAAACTGTATACCCTGGTCTTTTTTAAGCACACAATACACTTTTCAACAGAAAATCTGAGCAGCTACATGACCAAACACTGGATTGTTTTCTTTCCAGTCTTTTATTTGATTAGTCTGTTCGGCTCTCCAAGAGTAATATTCATGAAAAAATCTGGACTTCTACTCATTTGTTATATTGTCACCACAAATAAGAAGTAAAATAGGATCTTTGAGAAAATGAACCAAAATATCTGAGGATCATGTCAGTTGGATTATATAGGAGGAAGAAACTACATCAGCCAGGCTATGGTCCAAACATGGTGAAAGGGAATGTTATCCACTGCCAATACATGGCACAGTCTGCTACCTAAACTGCTCTGAGTAGTGCCAGGGTCTGTGGAGGGATGTCCCTTTAATAAGTAGGCCTGTTTGTCAGAGAAATGTCTCCAGAGAGTTATTTTTTTCCCTTGCTGTGGACACTGATAGTGACACCTGGTGTGTAGTGCTTTCCAGAAATATATGCAGGTTTTCCCATGTCTCTGTGTTCCCAAATTTTTTTGTCAAGTAAACAGAGAAGAGCTATTGACCTTCCAAACATGAAGGAAACATGAAGTAAAAATACTATGTTCAAATTCAACACTTCCTAAACAGAAAGTACTTATACCAGCATCTGTGATTTCTGATAAATGGTTCCATTACAAGAGGGAAACGCTCTTGTAATTTTTGTTAGATTTTCTGTTGATTAAGACAAAGAATTTTCCATGAAGGAATTCCCTTTCCCTTCCTTATGGGTAGGATAGCCAGGCATTTTTCCAGGTCTTCTCCACTCAGGATACCACAGAGACAGAGAAGGAATTTTTTTTTTTTTTTTTTTTAAAAAAGGTCCTTTAAAAATACATTCTCAAGGGTGTGGAAAGGAGGGGAAAAGGGAGAATTTCTTCCATGACTGTCTAGTTAGAACCATTTGATTGGGGAATATTACTGTATGTCCTGGAAGACTAAGCACAAGAACTTGTGAAATACACCAGCTCTTTCATCATGGTCCTTTCACATTAACTCTGATGGTCTGAGCAATCAACAGAAAGAGAAGCGTTACCCCTTTTGCTAATGTGACCAAAGATTAACTAAGACTTTTTAGCACTGAGGGGAATATTCCAAAAATTAATGGGGAAAGTGTGAAATGCAATTTTCTGGCTTCTTCGCTAGCTGAGGAACTTGAGAAAAGAATTAAGTCTAACAGTAATTGATGTGGGTTGACATAGTGAAAAAACAGGAGAATTAATCCTATGGTTCACAGTCGTGTTCTCTGACGCACCGGTGCAATTATAGAAAAACAACTTTTGCCTTCACGCTGAGAAAATAAACCTGAATGTGAATCAATGCAAGTCTGTCTTTCATTGGAATGACTGTACATAGAGACCTTTTCGGCACTTTTACCACGTTTCCTCCTTCTGGAGACTGGCAAGAAGCGTAGTACTGTTGGAAGACTCCAAATAAACTAAAGGCTTTGGAAAACATCCTGAATTCCAGATAGGGCTTCTGAATTCTCTATTGTAAAGCAAAAAGGAAAGCAGGTAACCAGGTTCCTTCCATGTATGTCTATAGTTGCTGCTTTTTCACTGAGATTACAATTATGTCTGAATGTCTGGAAGTCTAATTTCATACTTTTCTTAAGGTTGGCTTCTTGGTACAGACATCTTTATTTCCAGCTTTAATGGTAACAACTTCCAAAAAAAAGAAATCACAATTTTGCCTCACAGTGACACTGTGCTAAAAAGTCTAATCATGATTAGCTAGCAGGATGTTGAACACAGTTTCTCCTGGCGTAGTAAGGCCATAAAATCACAATCAGAAGCACAGCAGCCATTTATTCTTCTGAACAAATTTTGCACTTCAATAAGCTTTTACTGATGTTTTCAGTTACACTGTTCATAAAGTGAAGGGCTGCTGAGTGAGAGTAAAGGAAGCAGAAATGAGATTTTTGATTGGCACTGTCCTTGTATTGATATCAATCAAAGAAAGGTATCTCTCACTGGTCAGGTCCTATGGGGTGTTGTGTAAAAACATGTTCATGTAAAACCAAAACTGCTGAACTAATTATAAGGACAAAAATCAAATCTACTCTTGGGTCTGAAGTCTTGTGTGACAAGTTCCAGTCTATTTACTAAAAATCCTTGTCATATGGAATTCATAACCACTGTGACAGCTTTAGTTAAAAGTGTGCCATTATAATCTGTCACACAACATAACTATTACCCAAAAATTATGTTCCTGTATATTCACTTTGTGAAAAACAGGCAGGTAGGGAAAGAGGGAGGGAGCTGGCATAGGGCAGCACAGCACCTGAAGTGGGTTTTGCTGTCTCAGACCATTTGTTGAAAAATGCACTTTGAAGTTAATCACATTGCTTTCACCTCAATAACCAATGTAGACCCTGAATGTTTAATTATGCTACTGGTTTTATACCTAATCAATCTTTTTCATTAAAATCCAGTGAAGCAGACAACTGAGATAATTACTGAAGAATCATCTTAATTAAAAATTTTAGCTTCTAATTAAGAGTCATTGTTTACCTCATCAGAAAGCCATTAGGATTCAGGACAAGGTTACCCTGTTCATTATGTTTGCACCTTTTTTTTTTTTTTAAAGCTTTGGGCAAAGAGAATGATATGGGATTTTATGTTAAAATAAGGAATTATTACAGTTGTTGCATGAAAAGGGAGAATATATACAAGCCAGGGTCACCATTTGTCAGAAGCCCCATAGCATATTTCCATCCTGAGTAATTGCAGAATATGTTTGCATATAAATTGTCACTGTTTTGGTTCTTGAAGATAAAGCAATGTCTATACTTAAAATGGACATGACTTCCTAAATTATTTCTTTTTGCTTTCCACCTACAAGGAAATCCCTCAATACTCCTATCCTGCAATCAGCAACTTCTTTCTGCTTCTCACTGTTGTTTTCACAAATGCCTGGCACTGATTGAAGTCTGCTTCAATATCAGAAAAGTCCAATCAGACCCTTCAACTCAGGAACTAGAACTGCATAGCAGTTAAATGACACTGAGGATGTGAAGCTTCACCACACTTGCACTCACTGCAAGGCACCAGCACCAGCTGTACTGAGGCAGTGATGCTTCAATTGACAAAATTAATCACTAAAAATTATTATCAGTCCTAACACTTGTGATTTTCCTCTCTGTATATATTCCAATACAGAAGGAAAAAACCAAAGACATCTCCACATGGGAGTTTTTTCCCACCTTCACCCCAGCAAGGAAATTTGTAAAAATCATTTGTAAAAATCTTAGTCATGTCAGACTAAGAGAGTGAGTTCAGACACATGAAATGCAAAGCTAAATATCTATAGCTTAAATGGTTGCTAATAAGCACTGACCATCTGCTACAGACAAAGCAAAGTATGTTAGGATCAGCCCTAACCCATTCTATAGAAACATCTTGTTTATATGTATTTATTTATATACTTATTTTTAGTGGCATCCTGCAGGACATGGTATAAGGACCAATAGAAATCCCCAGCTACCAGTATTTCTCACACTTCGGAAAACTACTGACCCATGCTTCCCACAAGGAATTGAGAAGATATTATTAAGAGTATAAAGAATTTTTTTCATGCAAGTTTTTTGTAACCACTTAAGTAGGTAAAGATAGAATAAATAGCCATCAGGAAATTCATGTAAAATTTCCAGATACCACTAGGATGTTATTAATTTGAGTAACGATTACCTGTATCAGTAGGAATGACATTTGCCAATAAGAGAAGGCAACTATGGTTCAGAAGAAAGTTTCAGATTATAGGTTTGTTTAAAGGGAGAGAGTGAGATCGAGAAAACAGAAGGCATTTAAAAGAAACTACACAGAAGAATAAATAGCAGCAATTCCAAGCTGGTTTCAGACAAAAACTCAGTTGTTCTAGCTAGTGCCAGCACTTCTCTAAGCAGACATACTTGCTCTAACCGTATAACAAAGTCTGATTCCAGAGACTGAAACAGTTCGCACTCCACTCAACAGGTCATTTGAGCCTGCACACCTGAGTGGTAGGCAACACCACTGGCACACGAAGACAGAGAGACTTTAGGGGTCTGAAAAGCCAGTAGGCATACATTTGCTTGGGAAACACTCACACAGAGAAGAGGTGATACAAAAAGTTAAGTCTACAAATGCGACTGGATAACCTCACTGAAGTTTCAGGTGACCTAATCTAGAAGTTAGATCTTCAACATGTTGTCAGATGGTGACTGTACAATTTCCAGTGCACAGATTACACTGTCTCTGAAATCACCAAAATCTCTTTTCCAGTATTCTCAGGCCTTCAGGGAAGACCTGTCCTGCAAGAGTGTTCAGACACTGGAGATCAAGTTCAAAACATCACTCCCTCTGACTCAGATGAGTAAGCAAAGGAAGACTCACACTATATCCTAGCCATTAGGCAATTCAGATCCAGCCCCAACATTTCAGATCATTCAAAACAAACATTCAGATCAATCCAAACATTTCACATTTCTGCTCCCAAGTAAATATGGCGCCTCATCACTGGGATCTTGAATGTAGGGGAAAGAGAACAAAGAGTGAGAAGAAATCAGTCATTTCAAGAACCAATCAAACCCCCTAACTAAGGAAACAGGTTTGTGACCTCTCACTCAAAAGGAAGAGCAAAGCATTTCTTTCCAGTCAAGTTATGGAATCGCCTGCAAGTCACCTTTACTGGTCACTTTAATATTGTGCCACTATAAAGCCTTTACTGTCGTTACTAATTGAAAACACGCACCAAACTAGTTCCTTATTACAGCTGTAGGAAAGTGACATAAAACAGTCACAGCGTCTTGCCACTAATCCCTTATCAAATTTCAGGACATCATTTTAATTGGTGGAACTAAATTAATGTATCACTCAGTTATGAGTCAATTTATGAAGAAAAGTTGGTTTTTATTTGTTACTGATCAGGGTTACAGTGGTTAGAGAGTCAGAGATTTAAACATAAAAACTCCTGTCTTTGCTGCATCTACCCACTGTAATAACAGTTGTAAAAAAAAAGAATTATCTGTTTACCCAAGGAACCAAATTTCAGAGGTTCTGAAATGCAACAGTAGCAACAAGCAGTTGTAAGTAGTCATAAGGTAAAGGGTGAACATTTTCTAGGCTGGGAAAATATATTTACAGTTAGGGTAGGTGAGCAAACATTCTCCATCTCAGTCTTTTGCTATTCGGGAAACCCTGAGGCAAACAGCAGAATCAAAAACTCGGTATTTTAAGTATTGGACCTACTTGGGCATACGTAGCTGCAGATCCTTGTGTCCACTCTCTGAAAGTAATCTGAACTTGCAATGGGAATTTAGGAACTCCAAATAACACTTAAAATTGTATCTATGTGATACACGAGAGCTGAAAATGCCCGTGTTTGCTCTGTTCCTCGGGCTGATTTGCTTGGTTAGTGGCAGGCCCTTGTCTCTGAGACAGGGATGGCAGTGCCCACAGCACTAACAGGCACTTTTCCTTAGAGGAACACAAGGTCTGGCAGAATAAGAACCACCAGGGACTGCTAGCCAGCAGCTGTTTCTGCTGCTATGTGAATAAGAAGTTACTGGTAAAGAAATATCTCCTCAAAGGAAACCTAGTGCAAGTCAATATGCTCTTGAGACCATTGTAAGAGCAGTGCCCGCTTAGCCTGAGGAAGGGGAAGTAGAGAGAAGCCTCTGACTACAGAAAATGGGCTGTAGTTATCCTTTCTGTGGAAAGCTGGTGGACTTTCCATGCAAGGGACAATGTCACCTGCCTGCAACACTGATGGCAGCCTGGGGGTGGAAAATGCATCAAAACCAGTCAATGCATGACCACCCTTGCCTTCAGAGCTGAATGGCTGCAAAGCCATGAAACAGAGTAAGAAAAGAGATAATAAAGAGCTATGGCTAACCAAGCATTTTAGTGGATGCAGGAAAGCTGCTAGCAACACTCAAAACTTCCAGAAAGGCATTAGTAAACTGTATCCTGGAAAGAGAATGAAAAAAGAGATGACTTAAGCTCTAGACTCGAGCACTGCATGGCAACAGCCATGTGAATGGCAAGAGCAGGATACAGGAGGCATTTGCTATAGAAATAGTCTGGGAATACAGTGTTAAAGGAAAATTGTCAAATGTCTAGATTTCGCTCAGATTAGCACAACAGGAAAAAGAGAAACAAACAAAAAAAAACAACCAACCAACCAAAAAAAAAAAATTAGCAGGAGGACTGAAAGCTCCAAAAATCAATAATCTTGGCAATACACAGTGTGGAATCCACATAAGGACAGCTCAAGGCAGAGGAAATTAAGAGATTTACTGACATGTTGGAAGGCATGGGACATTGGCTAAGACAATGAAGAACTCAAGCTATCACTGAATGCAGTGTTAGTGGTGCATGCACAGCAGCTCATGTCAGTAGCATTATGGCCAAAGTGGGAGAGCAGCTCCAGCACACAGCATAATTAAGTGTAATTGGAAAGGTGGAGGAATCCTCAGAATGGGTTAGCTTGATTGCTACAAGTAATAAAAACCCAAACACATGCTGGGCCAATCTGAATGTTCAAAAGCTTTTGGGACCCACACACAGCTAAAATGGGGAAAATTGTACCATAGCCACCCTCCCAGATGTAACTTGCAAGAATTCCACAAAGGTTGGATTCAGTGCACAGGAACAGGTACAGTCTACTCTCATCTGCTGGGGGAAGCAGAGAGCTCATTACTTCCATTACTGCATTAGGAGGAAAGCATTTCTATACATTAGAAGCACTTTATGTCTTAGAAAAGGTGATGAGATTAGGAAAGGGGGAGTATTTTGGTCTAATGTCCTGAGGAGAAAACATGCAAGGATTTGAAGCACCAACATCCACAGAAGAACTGAACCACACAGAGACTGTGGAATCCCTTTTAGTATTTACACAGAGATAAACATCAGCACTTTCATGAGGTCTGAGGAATAGAAGTGAGCAACTGGTAGTGAAGGAGATGGATGAGAGTATCCAAAATACAAAGGATGACAATCACACCCAAATGACTTAAATGAATTAAAAGTCAAAGAAATAGAAAAAAAATCCTGTAGCAGTTGTCCTCTCACGCAGTAGGATGATGGCATACAAAAAAGAAGGGACAGATGTTCACTCACATATGATCTGCCAACAGAAATGGGGAAATGGGAAAATGGGAAGAGAAGCACAGTGTGTAGATGACATTGATTTCCTTTTAAGACAGCCACTGAGACCTGGATATCAGGCATCAGAGATGTTTGGAATAAAAAAAAAAATCAGGCTCTGCATTGGGATATGAACAAGTCCAAAGTGGTTTAAAGAAAAAAAAAACAACAAGGGATTTTACAGGCTATTTCCTCCAGACTTTTGGAGGAAAGCCTGTGAGGGACGCTAAGCTGTGGCACTGTTCAAAAGGCAAAGAAGTGCACAAGAACTTTCCAGAAAGACATCACAGGTAACATAAATTCTCCTAGACTGTTTTATTTATGTAAAGCATCTGGAAAAAAACCCAGCAAGGAAGCACTGATAGTTCATGATGCACCTAATAGAGGCTTGGCAGCAATTGGTGTCTGATTTATATAAGCATAGGCAGAACCACTGCCTGCTGACACTTGATTATTACAGTCGTTTTGTCAAAGTAACTCAACTTACAAACACATTATACGGCACTGCAATGAGTCAGGCCACAGCAATATTCACCAGGCACAGTATTTACAGCAAGCTAATTTGGAATAACGGCTTGCAATATATACCCAAGGAATTCCGAAAATTTGCAAAGGACAGTATTTCATACACACAACAAGCAGTTTGTATTAGCTGCAGTCCAATAGAATGGCTGAAAACACACATTACTCAGTAGCAACTGAGTTGACATCACTCAAGACAAATGAAGAGGGATTGAAATCCACACTTCAGTTTAGTACACTACCCAAAACACCTTGTGGAGTTTTATCAGTCGTGATGCTGAAAGTGCAAGAAGCACCCTATGTAAGAGAAGGTGTAACACCCAGAGGTGCAAATTACTCGATACAACAGAGCATGGTGGACAAAAGATAGTGGAAATTTCACTGTGAAATGTCAGGCTGGTAAAACCATCACAAGAAATGTCAGTGTCATAATATCACATCCAGGCAATAAGGTGCAGTAACAGGAGGATAAGACTATTTCAGGTTATTCCGCAATATAAAATACTGTAATAGATATAGATGTATACTATAATGTAGAATACTACCTCATCTGCAGTAAATAGCAGCTCTTAGTCAGATGCACCCCACAAAGAATCTACCAAAGCCACCAACCAGGCTGATCAGTGAGAAATTGTCGCTCTCACTAATGCACCTGCACAGTTTCCACATATTTCACACTTGTAACTGAGGAGTCATCTGTTATCTGACCAAATCTGCTTTGCAAAGCCTGCTGATATCCCCAGACAAATGCCACACTCTAACATATAATGACCAGATTAATAGAAAATTAAATATAAAATGACAGAGGAGTGAGTATTAAGAGCCTTAAGTACATCAATTTTCAAGTAGTCAGTAGTTAGGAGAATGCCAAGGTAATGTTAATTCATGCATACCTCATTCTGTCCCGGCAGGTATAAGCACCTTGAAAAATTTAAAAGTGTTTCTTTTATTCCACACAAAAGTGGTAAAACCAGGGCTGCAGAAAGGGATTGAACCCAGGGGTGCTGTACAAACCACACAGTTGTAAGGCACTCTCAAAGGTTTAAAGTGACCAAACAAACAAGAATAGAAGGTGAAACAAAGGCAGAAGAAGCTTACTTGTGGTCATGCACCATGTCAGTATTCAAACTGGGACCAACACCAGTCCTCCTGAACACCACTTGAGAGTTTATTCTTCAGGTGTTTCATCATAAGAAAAGTCAACCATTGACCAACAGATTGGGCACACCACAGGATGCCATGAAGCCACTGATGGGCTTCTGAGTTCAACTGCAAGAAGACTTGCATATTCATAGACAATAAAACCTTCCTTCCAAAGTCACAAGTCTTGCAAAGTTAGTGGTAAAGTAAACTAGACTTGCAGGGAACAAACAGGCCTTGGGCTTATAGCTATGTAATGGAAATATAAACATTATTCAAATCTTGAAATAATGAGGACTTAGTTTTTAATATCTAAATGATGCAAAGACTAAAAGATGATGCCTCTCCCTGGACAGTAATGAACAATGACATATTTCCCATAATACCCTAAGAGCAGACTGAATATGTAATAGATTAAAAGTACCGGAAAAGAGATGATTAACACACAGTCCATTATGGACTCCCTAAAATAACATTTTCTGAAATATTAGTATTTAATTATGGAAGTGGCAGCAGGCTGCAGGGTTTCCCTTCTTTCTTTTCAATGTTGTCCTTATCTGTCTCTAAAATATTAGATATAATGAGAAACCGTGTACCTGTGTAAACCGTAATACCAGTAATATGGCAAAGAGGAACAGAAAAAGAAAAAAAATAGGCCTCAGGCTGTTCATGGGGTCTCTGGTAATTGGAAGAGTCAATGGCTCTATGATTCAAGAAAATACCTTCCCTGGAGAAGGAGACTGATCGGCCCGCATTTATACAGCAGCTAACCAACACTAAGCAGGCTTTCCTTTGCATATTATTGGTGCCAGCCCAATGAGGCAGAAAATTGCATCGTGTCATTTAATTTCCCAATCTTTGTTTTCATTGTATTAATCTTTTGGCTTTACTTCACTTTATAATTTGAAGGCTCAGCAAGAAGCAAACCAAATGGAAATTCAGCTTACTTTCATGTCTAGCTGAATGTTCATTGCAGTTTTGGAAAGTTTAATTCTGCGTAATCTCATCCATGAATAATAATCATCTGGTTTTGTATGCAGACATATTAGTAGTTATTACAGACTGCCTTAAAAATTCCTGGGATTGTGCCCAAAAGTCAATCACCAAAACATGATTAACAAATAGGTTACAGGAAGAGAGCAGATAGGTTTTTTCAGCAGAACCTTTTCCCCTAAGTGTTATAGAAGAAAGTAAAGAAGTTGGCAGACTTCGCGAACTTGACTAATGATTTTAAAGTTTACAATTCCCAAAATGAAAAATAAAATAGTGAGGATATTAAAGCATGGAGATTATCTTAGAAAAAATACAGGACATAAATATGGAGGGTTCTCTTAGGTAAATGGAAGTGGAAGGAAAAAAAAGAAAAAAAACTGTCTCTCTTCTTGTGCTTGGAGTTAGTTGGCTTGCCAAGGGCTGTGCTGTGCTGGGCACTGCTTGGACAGCAGGGCCTTACCGAGATCTGTTCAGAAGCAAGAACGGATTAGCGGAATCATCTCCACCCCATCTTCCATGCCAGGGCAACGTGAGGAATAAATTCCAAATCCAGGCCTTAACTTGACTCTTACCCCCTCCAGAAGCATGTTGAATCATTGTAAAATGTCTGAAGGCTGACCCAATTGCTATTGGGTGTCTTATGTGCATTAATCTTGCTGTCATTTATTGTACTATGATGAAGACATGCTGCAAATTTATACAACACATCTAATATATATTTCATGCTGTGGTTATATGATTCCCAGTTCATGCGAATAGGATTCATGAGCCATATCTGATGAATAAAGCTATTCTTAAAATGAAATGTGTTTTTCATGATTCTGTCTCTGTTTTGTCAAAAAAAGGGATATTTTTCTTTCAATCAGAATCACTTGTAACCCTGATGAGGAGTTTAAAACTTCCCCTGCTCAGATCTCCAAGGACATCTTACCCATAAAAGTTTAGGGGTTTGTCTTGTATCATTCTATTGTGGGAAGTTGTCACCCTTGCGTGCACTTTAGCCACATTAAAAGAACATACAGCAAATAATGCTTTCACTGTCACGAGACCAAAATTATGAAGACTTAAATAAAATGAAGCTTATGTTTAAAAAAAAAAAAAAAAGAGAGGGTATCCTTTAAACATTCTTGACCCATAAGAAAAGGGAAGAGCACCATCAACCAGACCTTGCACTTCAGTGCAGCTCTTCACTTCTCTTTTAGTAAGAGACAGAAAACATCTGACCTGCTGCTGACTAACTGATGGTGAGTGAAAGACCCTGAAAGAAACCACTACCTAACTCGTGAGAGCCAAGCTTTGTTACAGAAGTTTAGCCAGTGTATTTCATGCCTGTCAGGGTGAGTAGCCCTACCCAGTCACTTTTCTCTTTTTCCCAAAAAGAAAGCTGCCCTTGCGGAACCCTTCAGTAAGTGTATTGCAGTTAAAAGACTCCAAACTTGCTCTGCTGCTGTCACTTGCTCTATTTGTGTCCCTTGAATGCACAAATCACGTAGGGGTGCACTTGCCTCCTGCTACGATTAAACGTGTTGAAGTACTCAATTATCACCAGGAAATAGACAAGACGTTTTAATGCTTCTTGGGAGATGGTCATCAGTCAGAGAGAAGTAGTTTGTAGTGCAAAATTAGATTCTTAAGTTCAGATTTTGAAATAGGCTTTTGAAAAGATTAGGAAAATTTTGCTAGAGTCACCCATGCCCCAAACGCACCAGAAGTTACTGGATTGTAGGATAAAATATGTCATGAAATTCTGTATCTATAGTATTCTAGCTGTGCAATCAGATAGTCATAATGTTCCCTGTAGCTCCCAAATTTTCACAGGAAAAGATGAGCAGCAACTCAGAGCTCCATTAGTCTTATTGAAATCCTAGAAATACCGTCCCCTTTCATCTGAATTAATCTAGCCTCAAGCAAACTCAGCATACAGGGCTGCTTCAGTTTGCACATTGAAATATCACTCTTCTTCCATTGCAGACTCCCTGTGAGCTCATTTAAAACAGACCAGAGGTACCCAAAATAGTTTCACAGACCTCAAAACTCCCTGACATAAATTCAAATACTCAACTGATTAAGCCAAATGATTCAAAGATCATTAGCACCAAGAATTGGATTTAGTTGCATATAGCTAGAATAAAACAACTTCCAGTAACAAAAAGAATTTTGGGGGTTTTTTTACATTCTGTCTCTAATTGTCAAGAAATGTAATTTGCTTCACCAAATTGCTATTGAGGCAATAGATGGACAATTTTCAAATACTACGATATGGAATGGATTAAAAGACTCTTTCTGCACAAGGGTTGCTGCGCCTGTGAAAGTCAGTTACCAGTATTTTGTGCAAACTGTCCTGCAGTTTTCATAGCCAGGACCTGACATGAATATATTGTTGATATTTAATTGCAGAACAGAGAGAAGATAATACATGTATCAAGACAATCAAATTATAAAAGACAGTTACAAATTCTGAGGTTTACAGTTTATGGGGGGGGTTCCTACACTTGATATTACTTTTTAGTGGACTTCATGAGTTCTGTAAGAACATTTTTCTGTTTAACTAGTTTTTTTCTAAACACTTGTTTTACCTTCTTGATGCAGAAAGGATGAACCTTTTGCAAATCTTGGGTGCAGAAGTAGCATGGGTTTACTGCACCTGCATTACTGTAGGAGGAGAAATAATGCACATCACCTCCTTTTCTTCCCACTACACTTGAGAAGGCCTCAGAACAAACTCATGAATCTGATGAGGACAAGGCAGACGGTCCAGGGCCTTGCAAGCAGCCAAGGAGAGAGGGCACAAGTCTAGGGCTGCAGCACAAGCATGTCTGTAGGATAAAAGAATGTGGGATAAGTCTGGTACGAAATGCTTTTGGCTGTGATTCAGTCTAGATGCTATGAAGAAAACTAGAAAAAAATAAGTGCTAGCCTTCCCCAGCATCTGTCCCAAAATCTGCCCTTGACAGTTAATTTGTATCTTCATGATTCAGGTCTTCAAGGTCTGTATGTGTGTAGACACATTTATCAATAATTTAAGGTAACACTGAATACACAACTATAACTGGAATAATAATCAAGTAAACAGAATTGTAACACTAAGAAGGTTGTGGACATCTTTAGTAAAAGAATAAAAGGACTGTGCAAAATGCTAAATGTACTAAATGCGCCCACAGATGCTACGTATTGCTCAATAGATTAACCTCCATGAGAAAATACACAGAGTGGAATAGCTTAATAAGTAGATTTATTATATTTTTTAAAGAAGTTGATATTACTTCAAAAGAAGTATCATAAGAAGTTCTTACTCCATAAGAAGAGCAGTTTTATTTTTCATTATGACAATTATTCGTATTATCCAGATTGCATTAAGTGAAAAAAAATGAAAGTAGACCTGGTCACCTTAGTCCTCTAATCTAAACAAATTAGCGAAGACCTGTTTGAAGCCAGAATGAAGAAGTGCTATCTTTCTTTCAAGCCCAATTCCATGAAACATTTGCAAACCTTTGAGCAGTCATTTAAATCCTAAACAGTTAACAAATGTTCTTCCTAATGCACTGTAAGTCACAGAACGTTGCTAACAAACTTTAACTCGTACCACAAACAAAAAGGGGGGGGGGAGGACAAAAAGTCCCAATCAAAAAAACAAAACAAAAACAAACAAACAAACCTAGCCATAAACTACTAGAGACTGAAGCAAGAAGGCACTGCAGGTGTCACCAATTTTTAGGTCCCCATACTAGCAGGATACTCGTTAAGAAATAAAATCCTATTCCACCCTGGAAACTGAGCAAGCAACGAGGAAATGTTCACACTGTCAAAGAAAGTACAAGAGAAGTGATGTTAGGAAACTATTTACATACAAAATTACGGTTGTATTTTTTAATTCTTTTAGTTGACAGAATTTCAGTTTGGTCTCTCTAACTCACTGAGAGTGTGCTTTATGTATATACGTCAACATATACTTGTTCTTTGCTTATCTGAAGACAAAGGTTCAAAAGACAAGATATTATAGAAACAATTCCCAGTTTCAGAAAGCAGCTTTCAAAATGCTGGCAATGGAAATTGCAGCCCTGTTTCCAGAATTTGTATCTAATTGCTTTTCCAAAAAACAACACTCTCAGACTTCCCACATCTATCTTCTGGATGGACTATAATTTTCTTTTACAATTTAAAACAAAGGGGGAAAGACTATGAAAATTTTAATTTGAGATGGAGAGTGGGAGAGAGTGTGTACCTTCTGTGTGAGCCACAAGAAACAGATGTTACAGCTAACAGCAATGAAAATAGCATTTTATGGTCTCTTGTGTTTTCAGAGCTTTGTGTGGGGACATCAGGGACAGGAGGCTGCTTCGTTTTAAATTTCCACAGACTGCAGAGTATTTCTGTACTTTCCCATCACTCTAATACTCTACCTTAAATAGCATGGCAAAATACCTTTAAGCTTTAAAATATTGAAGAAACTTGAAGAACAGTTTTAGGTTACTCAACACTATCCTCTTGAGACTGCTGTAGCCTGCTAGTGCCAATAGAAATGGTCTTTTGACTTTTCTGGGCTTTCAATACAACCTTAAAAATACAGTTTCAGTTCCAAATAATTGGCTCAGATGAAAGAAAATGATGATAACCATTGCCTGAAGCACTGGACATTGCCATATGCACTTCCATGAGGTCTAGAAATTAGTGCAGAAAACCTATACTCCCTGTGGCTCTGGCCTCTGACACCACTTTTTCAGACAACTGTCGCATTCAGCAGCACTGGCAAACTCTAAACAATAAGGAATTTCTGATGGGACTGAGGAGAAGAGATACTGAAGCTATGGCTACAGGCAAGTACTATTTTATTGCTCCTTAAATACCTGAATTTTGGAGCCTCAGTCTGCAGCCAATATCCTTCCAGAGATTCTGTCCTTACTTGTTTGTCATACCTTGCAGGTGACTACTGCTGTATTTACACTGGTGCATCCTGCAGCCTTTCAGTGTCCCACGACCATCCTGGAACTTGCAGCTTCTTAGTTCTGCTCTATTTGGGAACAATACATCTCTTAAAATGTGAAAAAATACTAACAACAATAACAAAAAGAAAAAAGAGAAGTTCTGCTAATAAGCATTATAGTCTCTGTTTCACGCAAGGGGGAAACTAGGGCAGAGAGATTGGTTCACCTGAAATTGTGGAAAAAGTCAATGCCAGGACTAAAAACTGGAAGCAGGCTCTGTGCTTTGACCGTAACCAGCCTATACTCAGTTAGGTGTTACCTGCATCCTGTGGGATGCTTTCAGTCACTAACCAAATTAACTCTGATACCAGAGGCAGCATCAGGAGCAGTGAAGGCACCATGTGAAAATCATCAATCCAGCACCATCAGGGTGGGTTTAATTTTATCTGGAAGATAAGTGTCACCCCGTAGCAGTTTTGGAGTGAGGACACTAGGACAATATGCTCACCCCAGCATAGGGGGGACCTGCGTGGGAACAATGAGGTGTGCACTTTCAGGGACATGAGCATGTCAGTAGGAATAAGAGGAAGCCCTGCCCGGCACCCCTGAGGGCTAAGTCCCTCAGACAGGGAGGAAAGGAGGAGCAAGAGGTGGAACCTCTTGCTAGAGCTATAAGGAAATTAATAGAAGAAGTGCAATCGGAAAAGGTAATCTCTCAACTAGAAAGAATTTGGTAGTTGGGAAATGGGAACAGGTCCACGCTTAATGGTTTATGCAAAGAATTTTGACAGCCACTTGGAACAAACATTTTGAGTTTGCGTTTAAAGTTAAATTGGGAGAGACAGCAAATAATAAGAAACAATGTAGACAGATAAAGAAGGTCTTAGAATAGATATTTTAAATACCAATACAGCTAATAAATGCAAATGAAGTTCAGTGCAGATAAGCACAGAATTATGAGACTGAAAGCAAAGAATAAAAAGGAGGAACTCTCTGCTTAGAGGCAATCAGCTGCACTGTAATGCCCAAGAATGAGATCTGGGGAATTATTGTAAAAGAAATCCCTAAAGCTTTCAGCCCAGTGAGAAAATGATTGAAATAAACAACATGATAGGCTTTATTAAACCACCAGAGTATAATGTTCAGCTTCCACACCCTGCAAAGTGTAGGAGTGAAATGCACCAAAGCAAAAGGATTAAAACCAAAAAAGCAGCACTAACCTCATAGAGTAAGACGGATTTTTGTCCTTGGCTTCTGTCTGGAGTCTGAATCTTCTTGATTGAGATGCTCCTTTGTTACTATAACGTCCTTTTTATTATTTCTCTTCCTTTTATTATTTTTTAACACGTCACATAAAACTTTATGAGAACTTACCCAGGAAAGGACATCTCCTTCACAATCACTGTAATCTATTGTTCAGGTCACGCAGAATTTTTAAGCATAAATCCAAATTCCACATCGGATGCCTGCCTGGGTTACCAAATTACCTCAGACCCATGTGCAGGAAAAAAATTAAAAGCAGTTTTATTGCAGTATAGCAACGTTCAGAGGAAGTGTCAGTAGAGCTTGGGATGTGGCAAAGAGAAAGCAGGTTGGACTGGAGAAAAGAACTTGCACTAAAAAAGGTCTGGTGTGAACTTCAAACGAGAGCTATATGCAGAGGAAACTTATCACTCCATCAAGTCAGTTTGCCCAGCTGTCTCTCAACACAGGTCCTCCAGAACTGACTGGGTAGCTCCTGGCAGCCATTAACACCTTCAGGTATAACCTTCAACCACTGCAGACTCAGGAACACAGCAGAACAGAAGAATGGACACAGTATGGTAACCTGGAAGGTCATTTAGCTCAGACCTGCTGAAGGTTTAAGCACAGAGCAAACACACAGCAATATTTTCCGAGGATTTATTCAAGACCTCAAATAAAATGCTGGTTTTTGAACAGGAAATACTGTTAACATTTAGTTCATCAGGTTATCTTTTAAACTCGTGTAAACTTTTATTACCCACACAATCATTTGGCAAGAAATTTCATGGGTCCATTCAAAATAAGACCAGTATTTTAGCTGCAGTATTTCTACTGATGAACAGAACAGGGGATAAAGTTTTTCTGCCTTTTTTTACAGCTCCCTATCTTGCCTAAAGAACATTCAGCTTGTGATCCACAAGAGCCTTAGGTATTTCTCACAGAACTGATTCGCAGTCAGTTGTTCCTAATCCAAGTTTTGGCAGCAGTAAACAACTGCACTAAGTGTGGAGTCCCGCCTTTGCCTTTTTTTTTTTTCTTTTCTGTCTTTGATCTGTTTCTGCAGGTTGTCAACACCATTTAACCTGTCCTTCACCTTGTGGCTGCTCTCCCCTCCTCATTTTGTTTCAACTTGAAATTTAATAGGATATTTCCTATCCATCACATAGAACATTAATAACAGCATTGACTTGCACCTGAACAAGAACAGACTCCTGCAGATACGCCTCCAGTCTGTCAGTGAAATATTGTCTGATGACTTTTTTAAGGTGTTTTGACTCTACCTTGCATGATTCTCAGTGTGCTTCCACGAATGTTGTACAGACAGACGCAGAAGCCTCAAAAACTTCAAGGGCCTTTCTCGTTTGATTTGGTTTTTTTCCTGTAGGTACTCGTATGAAGTTCATCTACTCTTGTGTTTTCCTACAGCTGAATTCAAATTGACTTGCCTTCAGTAGTTCTTCCATCCATTTTATCCTTCATGAAAAGAGACCACCTACCCTTCTCCCAGAACCTCACCTACACTCTCTGAGCTTGCAGAGATAAAATCCTATGGCTCAAGGAACATTTTGGGCTCTAAACACCACAGTGCTAAACTTCCTACTAGCCAGCAGGAGCAGTGAATTCAAAAGCTTGAACTTCAGGTAGCTATTCTCCACCTTCCCAAACTTAATTAGGATATACCTGAACCTGCAACAAAAATGAAAATGTAAAAGACTTTAAGCACTTTTTCAATGACATTTTTGGTCCACATTTTTCCTGCTCTGTTGAGCAACAAATCAACCCTTTCCTTAGCCATCATGTCCTTCAGCAAGTATGGCTGAAGAATGATTTCTTGCTGTTCCTTGTGTCTCCTGACAGTCAAGTTGATTCTTTTCATGCAGAAGAGTAACAAGCAACTAAAAGGACAGTGACATGGGTGCTGATGTGATCACGGTTCAAACTGCTGAGCCACAGGTGCAGCTCCCCCGTTTTCTGGATATATTTTAAAAATGCCTGCTCTGGTCTATTCCTGCGGATGGCTGTTTTCAGATGGATTTCAGCATAATTGCACTTTCCAGAGCACATTGCTTCTCATTCTGCTCTAATCCTTCTATCCTGGTCAGTCCAGGGTACGAAAGCTTAAATCAAACATTTTCAGGCTGTCACAAAGGTTAAAAAGCCTATTTACCACAAAATTAGACTCTCACTTGCAGGAGATGCCAAACTCCTCTGAATTCAGCAAGACTCTAGTCCTTATTAGGACCTCTGAAAACATCCATGCTCCTACTTGGGTCCTCCCAAGAATGGGTATGGGTCTTTTTTTGTCAGCAAGGCTACTTTAGACTCCTCTGCTGTTACAGCAGAGCCCAAAACCTGGGGTAAGCAGTGACCGGGCACTTCTAGAGGGCACAAAGTCTCCATAAGCAACTCTGGCACTTTGCCTAGATGTTCCCAACACAGAAGTACAGAGCTGCTTCCTTTATCCCCTTGACTCCTCGTGTATTTAGAGGCAGCTCCCAAAGGGCCTTCACTACCAAACCACCCAAACATCTGTAAAATGTGCCTGGCTCAGGGTCAGCTGTGGCTCAGCAGCCCCAAGGGCAGCTGGTACATGTCAAAGCCAGACGTGGGGGTAAGGTGACTGTTGGAGGAGGAGCCTCATATCCCACCTTTAGCACATTTTGAGCATAGCTCTGACTTTGGGTCATTGACTTTGTGACTTTCTTTGCACCGAAAGAAAAAAAAAAAAAAAAAAAAAGAAGGACATGGTAAAACATATGCATTTGAAAAGTAGACCTTTAATAGCCTCTCCTGGGCTGAATCAGCTGAGCTCAGATGCAAAACTGCTTTTTGCCAAACTGTGTGAAAGCATCACAAGATCTCATTTTATCTCTGTTCTCTAGATTTATTAAAGTGGTGCCCTCTAACACTTCCACTCCAAAAGTATTCCCATTATAAACCTCCTCCCTTTTTTAAAGACTTAACTCATCTCTGTCTGTGCATGATGCTGAACCTTGGCATACAAAGTCCTTAGTCCAGATGTGGATTTTTTTTAAAGAGGTTAAAATGTGTTCTGCGGTTTTTGATTTACAGACACATAAAAACTCTAAGGCTTCCACTTTTAAGAGCTAGGAAGGGTACCTGAAAAACAGAGATGATTGAAACCAGGGGGGAAATGAACTATTCCAGATTTTAATCCTAGAATCATTTATTTGAAAGGTAAAATATTTTTTCTCAGACTTCATCTCCTGGGCATCTACCTTTTTTAAATATAGCAAGGGCTCAATCTATTCCCTGAAACAAAGGTACTGCAGGGGAATATAGGAGGAACAGAGAATTTTGCCCATGACACATGGTATCAGGGAACAATTTTGGTATTTGTAGTTATGACTCAAGGGCTTACAAGGCATGACCAAAGGAACCAGTGTCGTGTCGCCAGACACAGATAACAGTGAAATGGGATGCTAGCAAAGCTGGCACTGCAGCAAAAGGTAACAGCTTCTGAGAAGTAAAGGACATGGTGGCTGATCCCTTAGAAATACAGCTGCTAAAAAATTTTCCACACACCCTCATAAGGCAGCTTTCTGCATGTGTTCTGAGCCTCCTGTAGTGTTACAGGTAGCCCTAATAAAGTCAATTCAATTTTGCTGAGAAGAATAATCTGCCACACACCAATAGCCAAGACACTCCAAAGGCGGCTGTACACGTCACAAAGCAAAGAACAGCCCACCTCTGCTTTCCTGCATCATCACCTGAGTCAATACCCGTAACTGTTGAAACAAACAGGCATAAACTGTTAAAAAGCTATTTTACAGCAAAAAAGAACCAGACTCTGATGTCAAAGGACCAAAAAAAACCCCATATTCCTACATTAGCTGTTGGAACCCACATGACGCCTTCGGTATTCAGAAAAGGAAACCACCAGCAGTAGCGTCTTTTCAACCATCCTTCTGATAAGTTAGAGAGCGGAACACAGGAGATCTGCTGGGCAGATGTTCAAGACCAGAACAAATCACTGGTCTCATTTACTGTCTCAAACAGGTGAGTATACAACGCTGCACTCCATATCTTGTGCCTCAGCTCAGCAAAAGCAAGTGGAGCCTAAACTCTCCAGTGGGCTGAGTACAAGTTTCATTTGCTAGTCATTGCACCCAGTGCCACAACCCAGTCTGGCTGCTGTGCAATAGCCCATGCACTGCATGGTCCAGGCAGACATAAAGTTAGGAGGCTGAGACAACAGTTCAAAAAGTTGCATTAGCTCCTTGGTAGATAATTAGCTAACATAATTAACTAGGGTTGGTGCTGCCTCACAACAGAGGGAGGCCTTTTGCATGTGTTTAGCCTCCATGTATTTGAAAGACATCCCAAGTGCTGAGACAAAATGCAAAACTGAGGCTGTGTCACACCGGGCGTCACATTCTCTGAATTCCTTTGGCTTTGCTCCTCTTCCCTCTCCACCGCAACACATGCTTTGAAACAGTCTTTCAACTATTTCAAGGGCTATGGTAAAACAAAATGGTAATTTACTAAGTCTGTCGGCTGTAATATTGCAACTATAGACTTTGCCTCACATACTTGGAAGTGAAACAAAGTAAGAACTTGTCTTAACACAATTAAATTACACTAGTTCAGAAGTCAGATCACTGAAGGTATTTCAGTAGCAAACCAAAATGGGTCAAGACACTTTTTATGGCCTTATTGTTTCTTGTAAATTGAGTAATAGAAGAGAAAAAATAGTATCTGTTTCATTGTGTTCCTTTTGATACATTGCCTGAAAAACGTGACATATTTTTAAAAGACACCAATTGAACATTTTAGATTTCCCATGGCATTATTTTACTATATATTCCAGAAAAGATTTGGCTTATTGAGACATAAAAGAAGTGAATAAGGAGGTGGGAAAATGGAAGTGACATCACTATTTTCTCTTTAAGGAGATTCATTAACCAGTGTCTTGGTAACTGCTGACTAAGATGTTTCATTATGGACTTCAGATGATTCAGTATGAAATTTCCCCAGTGCGTTCTGCAATGAGCAAGGAACATGAGAGCAGGATATTAACAAAGCTGCAGCTTTCTAATAATCCATTAAATCAATAACTTACAGTGCTTTTACAAAAACAAAAAAAATATATTTGCTCTTATGTTCTGGTTACATTTTCTCTTTAAATTTACTTATAAATGCCTTTTAGATTTGGTAGTATCACTACCTATCTCCTGCAGTTGTGAAAGTTTTGTTTTTCTTGATGGTGAGGTAAACGATCCCCTAATACATGCCCTAGTGGAAAGACATGAAATTTAAGTTAGTTTCCTTTAAGAAAACTCTAGAAAAGAAAGTGTTGTGGCATTGCAGTGCAAAACAATAGCCCTGGTTTTACAGTTTCTCTTTTCAAAAAATAAAAATTAAACTATTTGAAAAAAGAATAATTTAAAATTAAGGCAGTGACTTCAGTATTTTTGGTTGTGCTTGTTCCACCAAACAGGCTCAGTTGTGAGCAGAGGCACTTCCTCAAGAGCAAAGAATCCTGCAATAACATACAAGCATAAAGCATTTACTTTCCCTCACAAATTGTCACACTTGAAAAAAAAAATGTTTCTGTATTCTCTTTAATCAAAATCAGTTCTATAAATGCAGAATACAGGTTAAAAGAAGGCCTCAAATAATACATTACTATGACACTATAAAGAATGGTGTGTATGAGGTCTGCTACGCTGGCGTTGTTACTGAGCTGGAGAGACCTGCAATGCAGTAAATGTTTGATAGGAAATGAAAGACTGGGAAGGTTTACATTTCCTTTACGTGTACTCAAAGCATTTAACGTTTCAACATACTTATATAAACATGGCCTTGTTTCAGGCTTTTAGGGGAAAAAAACAAGCACGGTTTACTACTAAATGACTACTATCTGAAAGTGGCAATTCCAGTTAGCAGCCTGTAATTTGTCAAAGACAGATAACAGAACGCTGTTACGCTGCACCTGGTTAATCCCAGCCCAGTTTATCCTGTGTGTGTGTCTGAACAGCCCAGTGATGTCACTGGTAACAAATCTCACAGCACAGGCACAAATCCTGTTGCCTTGTTCATCAGATTTTATTGTCTTTTATTTTTTTAAGCTGCATGTAAAATATTCTTCTAAGGTTTGCTAACTATAGAATGTATATTCGAACTCCAGGACAACTGAAACTTTACAGGAAACTCAACTCTCATTCAGCTATTTTGAGAGGGGTAATGAGAGAGGCAGAGAGGTTTTTCTAAACGAGTTTTCACATTGGAAATAGTCTACTTTATGTTTTAATGCGCCATGGCAGAACATTAAAGTGTGATGTGCAGGCTTTTAAAAGAGAGAATATTACCATTTGTGTTTAGTCACCATCCATAGCCCATTATTTGAAGGAAAATATTACCCACTAATGGCAGCACACAGGAAATTGCTCCCTTGATAGAAATGGTTTACAACAAGTAGGAAACAACCTTGGAATGGAGATTTGCTAATAGCTTTACCTTGTCTTTGCAATGTTTTTTATTTTTCTTTGCCTTTACTGCAAAGTTGACTCCCTAATAGGATGGAGCCTTTATCAGAGAATATTAGTTATTTATTTAGCTTCTGTGAGCACTAGAAACAAATAATTTTGAGTTTAAAATGTTTCTCAAAGACCATAAAGAGCGTCCCTTTTAAGTTGCTCTGTTAGGGGCAAATATTTTATTAATTTCCAGCTTTATATTTCCTGGTTAATATCTTGTTCACTAGTCCGAGAGATAAGTTGTAATTTGTCTTATCAAAATCACCCAACCCAGTCTGAGGTAAATTTAATTTGGAAAGCAACTGGTAATGATATAGCTCTTCTTGAGTAAATATGAGATAAGTGAAGGCAAATACTACACAGAACAGCATAGAGCCAATCTAAAATCTGGATGTTGCATCTTCCATTCCACTGGCAGACACTACAAAATATAGAAGTTTCAGAAAAGCCATTTTTCAGAGTAAGATTCAACAGCGTAACTCTCTTACACACTACAGAATGTGCATTAATACCCTTTTTCTGTATAGTCTTTCATCTGACAATCTCAAGTGGCTTTTGAGGTATTAAGGTATTAACCAAAAATGGTTAACATGCTATCAAATGAGATTTTTTTTCTCTGATCTTAATCCATTTGAGCTTCTGTTCCCTGTATGGCCGGAATCCAAACATGGGGTTTTTTTCTACACCAGCTATAGAAGTCTGTTCAAAGGAGTGTTCCCCCAACTTGTTTTGAGATGCTAACAGACATAATGACCTTCATGATCTGTTGATATTTACAGAAAGTGAAGCCCTTTCTGATTGCCACCCCCAGACCTTTTCCTCAGGAGTTTGGAGGGGCTGGAGAACAACTTGTAGCAAAAGTACCAGATAGTTGTTTATATCTCAAGACTCTGACTTCTCTCTGCCAGAGAGCAAGTGGTCAGCCCAGGAAATGGAGGTCATTTGCTTACCTGTAAAACTCATGGTAGCTGATGTGGCAATCTGATCAAGCAGCAAGCTTCCTTGACCTAAGGAAAAGAGCAACATTGCTATTCACCCCATAAGAGGAACAATATGTTTACTAGACACTCAGTTCATGGTTATTTGGGTTAGAACATCCAACAGTTTGGGCAGATACCTATTGTGCTCAGGAGGCTGAGTTAGCAACTTACATTCCAGCCTAGTACCCTCTTAAGTATTCAGAGAAAGGTTTGCAGGTTCAAGCCCTAGAAACATCAGACGATTCTTACATGAAGTGGCACATATTTTGCCAAGTCTCTTCATATGTTAGCCAGCAGCAGAAACAAGAAGCAAGCTAACTCACTTGAGCATCCTTCCTGAACAGCCACAACCCTCCTCTCACATTGCAAGCCCGTCTCTCCAGAAGGCAGTACTTGCAGGCAGCTCAAGACTAACCCAAACGGATCAGCTCTGCAGGGGAAAGGACAAGCTAATAACCCACCAGTGACAGGAGGAGCCCTTCCAATAAATTCTCCCCACCTAGTAAGAACAGGCTGTTATCTGTCTGCATAAGTTATCCCACAATCTGTAAAATAAGTAGATTCTACCTGTCCAGGCTTCTCTCCCTGAATATACTGTAAGAGTAGGACATAACTCAGCTGCTGAAGATTAAAACTGTAATTCAGATGCCCAAGTACTTTATAGGTGAATTAAACCTGTGTTTGAATTTTGTCTATTAAGCATTTCAGCTGAAAGGGAACGAGAAAGTTGCATAATTTATTATTTAATGTTTTCAATAGACTTCACTATCATATGCGAAAGCAAATAGTTTGCATGAAATGCATATGCAGACAGGAGTTATAAAAAGGCTATGCCAAAATGTTTTATGGTGATGCAGATGCAATAAGAAGATTGCTTTATAAACGTGCTTTCCATGCAGTAGCTCATTTAATGACTGGAGAATTCTTTGTTCATTATCACAATGATGTACAAGACAAATTCAGGGTTTTTAATGACTGTGGAGAACATGACTCACTCAAGCTTCCAAATTTTGATTCTGCTCTTTCTTCACCTCTCCTCACAACATGACACTTGCCTATTTCCTAAGTGAAAGTTAATTTATTTCACTTCCCTCACAAAACGTGACTCAAAACAACACATTCCTTTACACTTTTCCTTGGAACACCATCATTGCAAGCTACCAGTCCTCCCAGTTCTCATTTTCTGTTAGCTAGGTTGCTTAGTACCACCACATTAGGTTCCACTAGGGGATGTGCAGTTTTGAGATGGCGTTTAAAAATACTAAAATCACAGGGCTCGGCTACTGTCGCTACCCAAAACACGAGCAGCTGTTTCAACCATTAGAAGTCAGGTATTACACACCAGTGTTACAACCCAGTAACATTGCTACCTCCCTTTCCAAGTGGCACAGGCATCATTCGCTGCTCAAGATGTAATTACTGTCTCTCGTCCTGCCAAGCCCTTTAAGGAGACAGAACCATTATAGGTGCCAGCTCGATGCAACGTGCTAATAGAAAATGAAGCACATATTTGGCTTCACAAAGCCATGCAACAGCAAAAGCTTTTTTTTGTTTCTGTTATTTGACCCTAGCATTTTAACTACAGAGCACTCTGATCCATAGCCCAAGACTCTGAGAAGGTCTCCTATTTCAGGGACAAAAGGTAGAAGCTTGGTATCATCAGAACTGAATCTTCAGATTGCTTCAGCAGTTTCTCTGTCATCAGTCACATAACTTTACACATCAGATGTTGTCATCCCCGTTGTTGGAGGCCAGCTTGCTCGGTGTCCAGAAACAACTGCAATGACATGGCAGCTGTCTGAGAGAGAAAGGAAACCAGCAATCCTAACCTCAAGGGCCCAGTTCTGTACAGGGGCATTAGATGACTGGGAAGCAGCAGGGAACTAGATACGAAATTCTGTAGACTGAAGTTCAATTGAGGGACACTGTGGGATACCAGTGGTTAGCGACAGAAGCAATCATCAGATGCAATGGGGAAAATGCACAGATAATTGATTGGAGCAACATTTGGGCCCAGATAACCCTTCAATTCTCAACTGATACTTATAGGAGATGTCACAGGAGCAATTGAGCCACCAATAACGATTATATCACTTTTCAACACATAAGATCTTTGGATGCTTTTCAGACTGGAGGATTGCTAATCCACTGACGAATTACAGCTGGCTGCAACAGCCATTTTGCAGCACTATACAATAGCTATTATAAAGGAAATTAAGAATAAACTTCTTCTATTGATACAGAAATGGAAATCTTCAATAGACAGAATGTCCTTTCCGGAGCTAAAGTAGAGGAAGGTTGCAAAATGGAAATAACCATAAGTATTAAAAAAGCTCAAGGTTAGCCTCAAAGAAATCTCTGTGAGAAGTTACAGAGGACACGGGGAACACTCAACAGCAAGCTGTAACATAGCATCTGGGAGCAATGGAAAAGGAAACCTCAGCTCTGCCCAATTATCCCACCCTCCTTCCCACACAAAGCATCATTTCCAGCCAAAACCATCATTCCCTATGGTCTTGTCACAGGAGTAAACAGTGACTGTATATGCAAATATAATTAACTTGCTCTTAAAAAACAGAGTGGGAAAGGAAGATAAATAAGGGATCTTTTCAACGCAGTCTCCTTCACATTGCCTGTGGGGAATTAGGTGACTTACAGCCTTTTTGGGTGGCAGTCCTTCCTCCTTCTCTGGCTCCAACAGAAACATTGGTTTTGCTTACAGAACAACAATGCATCCCAGGTACAACCAAACAATTCGTTCTGCATCTCCTGCCACCATGACTGGCATTTCACTGCGTGTTTTGTTCCAAAACAGAAGAAATGAAAGTAAGTCCTGGAGACTCTCACGCTGCAGCTTGAGGGTCCACAAACAAAACCCAAGCACAGCATACTCAGCCATGTCCTGCCCAGATTCTGCAGTACACCTTTGTTATCTCTAGTTATCAACTCCTGCAGAGGGTGGTAATTTTTTTCTGGAACAAGATCTTCTTGTTTTCCCACAAAATATGGCTGCTTCAGAGCACTAAGGAGAAGGGGATCAGATAATCTAATCCTCCACGTAAACATCATCCTTTTCTGAAATCACGTTACCCACCCAAATCTACGGTCTTCTGTATCAAGGACTGCCTGACACATACAGTGGAAGAGCAAGTGTGGATGTAAAATTTGTCTATAAAACTATTGAGCTCAAGACTCTGTCTTCTTTGAGAGCAGCTCCCTTCTCCTTAGCACCTCAAATCTTCTTGTCCTCTCTGATGTCTTCTTACCCTGTCATCAAAGGATTATTTTTCCAGCAATGTGTTGAATTTTTTCATTAATTCAGAGCTTAAACACAAAGGACATGGGACTTGAAGGAGCTCATTTGGTTTGGTTTCATTTACTTTTAAGATTATCCAAAACATCTTGGGCTTCATACAAGTAAGGCTTGTACCTTTTCACCCAACAGTCATATATCTGCAGGAGAAACAAAGACCACACAATACTGGCTCCTGGTAGTCGAGGCAACATTTTGATTTGAGCCTTAGGCATCTGAAGGCAGCATATTAATTTGAATTGCAAAATCTTGAGAAATGTGAAAAGAAATATAAATTAATTACAAATTACAAAACTCAGAAAATTCATAAAAACCACTCCATGACAAGGTGCAACAGTTTACAGACCACTCAGGGATGGACATGCATACCATCTTCCACTCATATGGAGAGGGCGCTGTTAGTCACTGGAGTTCTTTACGGTTTCCAGCGTTTATCCAACAAAATCCATCTATATAGAAAAGTCCATTTGGAAGAGACTTGGTGGACCGCCTGCTACAATGAATATTACTGCTTGAAAATTGGCATTTTCTGCAGTTTGCAGAAAGGTAGATCAGCAGAGTCAATCTGAAAGAAAGAAAGAAAAAAAAAGCTTTCATCTTCTATTTGTCAGGAAACTGGCTGTGTCTCAGGTACATTTAATCCATATTTTATAGACTTTGTAATATTCTGCAACCATTCCACTAAATGTTAATTGTCGTGCTGTGGCATGATGCATTTATAGGACCTGGTGACTTCATTGATTTAAATGGCCTTTGGATAAGATCCAGGCTTGCATCCTTGCTTAGTCTCATATTTGCCAAAACACAATTTAAAAACCATTAAGTCCTGTGAGAAGGAGATTATCATTAAGAAATTATTTTAATTCAATACCATTTAAGCCTAAAGTAACAGCTAATAACAGCAGTCAATGCTTAAAAGAATGTCTATAATGCTTTGAAGATAGAACGTATTCTTTGGTATTTATACCAAAGAAATGAGCTGGTTTTGAGGAAATAGTATCTCTTTTTAGCGGAGGAAGAAGGAATAAAGCAAGCTACTATGTGTCAGTCTGTAAATAAATAGTTTTTTATTTCCTACTTGAAAAGGCTTAGGCAGATAATAAGACTGACATCTGAACCAGAAGATTTCAAGTGTTTTGGTGCTATTAGGTACAAATCTGTTTTTCTGAACGTTTTCCTAAAAATGGACATCTTCATCAGACAAGTAAAGTGGTAAAAATCATGTCTCAGCAAGACAGCTTCTTGAGAGTTTACCAAATTACACAAAGGGATACACAATTAATTATGCCTTTGAGTAAGCTACAAACTAGCTGGTTTAGTCTTGTTTTTTTTCCTCATAATTATATTCAGAGTTGCTGTGCTTCGGTGATCAGACATGGATGAATCTCACAGGTGAACAGTTCTCCCATCCAACAGTTAAAGCCATAAATGTATTGATTCAAGTTCACCCTGGAGAGTGGAGTCTGCTGGGAGCTCTGAAGGATAGAGGAAAACCAGCCTGAGTTATATCATCAGTGTGAAGCTGAAGTACCTAAACCAAAAAGTTATTTTAGCACATATTTAGTTTACTAGATAGCAAATGGATTTTTCAAGAAAGTCTGAGACTGCTGCCTTAATGAAACAAACATCCAGGATCCTTGGTTCAGTGTTTTGCTTTCCACACTGAGAGCAAGACTAAGCATCAAGCCCAGAGTGTGCCCAGCTGTATCCATAAGGAGCGGGTGACCAACACTCATTTAGGATGTGAGGCTTAGCTTCTGCAGATTTAGTGATGTTGGTGCTAAAATCTCACTGGACAAAAAGGGTATAACCCATTAGCATCACCAAGAAATAACACAGCAGTTCTGCTGTGAACTCGTTACTTTTGTGTGGTCTTTAACTGAATGTCAAGTCTGTGATCAGCCTGAGTTTGGCTTGCGATCGTCAAGCATCACTGTAAAGTTGTCTTCCCTGAGGGCCACCTTCTGGCTTTGCTACGTGGCAAGGACATGAATGCAGAACTGCCTGCGAGGGTGACTCGTGACTCAGTGTGCCCATGCACTGGAGCAGTGGAAATGCTCCACTGCCGTTCATGTCCTGAGTTGTTCTCTAGCAGCAGCACTACGTTAAAAGACACAAACTGAAGTTAATTCTGATTAGCCTTAAATATTTATCTTCTTCTAGACTCAGCTACGTCACAAAAAAAGGGGCAACCATCCTATCTGTTGATCATCCTTCTCTCTTGCTGGAGTCTACTGTCCCTGCCAGTCTGGAAGTGGAGAAATTTGTCCAAGGACTCTCATCATGTTCCAAGCCAAGCCATGTGAATTAGCTCACACAACAGCACAGGTGGTTTGTTCCTGAAGAAGCAAGAGCAAAAGCTTGCAAGAAGTCCCCACAGTCTGACTAACAAGGCAAGTAATCTCTTCCATGAGCTCACCTAGAAGATATCTATGCACAGCCTACACTGTTGGTTTCTTATGTTCCCAACTTCTTGTTTTAATGAACCGATCCTCCAGGTCTCTACCACATGATACCACAAGACAGTTTGTACAAACAGGTTACCTGCCTCCAGGTAATCTGGCCAGTTCTCCTCAAATTTCATTGTGTTTCAGGAGTGCAGTAGAAAGTTTCGGTTAAAGAGGAAGAAGAGTAGCATCAACAAGATGACCCCTCAGTTAGTCTTCCTGAAGCCAGCTGGAACAGGCTAAGACAGAGGGACCTCAGGACTTCAACAAAAGGCTGTTTGTCAGATGCTGTTACGAAGCTCTCAGTTCTGCTGAGAAATGTCTCTTGGAAGAAGTGCTTGCTTCTTGGGAAGGAAGGGAGGGAGATCCCTCTCAGAAACTGAGAAAAAAGGACATCCCTTATACTGTGCACTGCTGTGGTTTGCATAAATCTGCAGCAGGTTCTCCTCTTCACCCTGTGGGAGCCTGGCTGCCTATGCTAAATGCTGTCTGAAGGCATGTTTGCTTTCAGGCATGTGTTTGCTCAGGGTGACTTTCAGCAAATAAGTGCTGTGAAAAATCCTCTTACCTGGGCTAATAGCAAATGCCTTTCTGGATCATGAAATGAAATCAGGACAAGTAAAATGACATTGAAATTGCAAAGAAAATTATAGTAATGAATCAGCAGGAAGACAAACAGTACTTCTGCAATTACATGTGGTACACCGAAAGCTCTCCATCAACAACTGACCTCTTCAAGTTGTCATACATGATACGTGATTGTACCATTCACCATCTATAGCACTGAAGGGAGTCAGTTGTCAGGCATCATTTCTTTATTATTATCATTTTCCATAGATTCAAATGCTCTTTCAAGATATTGGAGATTAATAAATAGAAATAATCTGCCTGTTCCGTCACTCTGCAAAGATTAACACAATCGTGTCCTTGGTGAAACCTTGCCATGCAAAGCTAACATGAATGCAGCAGTAAGGAAGATGTTCAAAGGACTTTTCCAGATCTTGAAGCAATCTACAACTGCATCCTCTGAGTGTCAAAACAGGAGTACAAGATGATGCCTTCTCCCATAAAAGTTGAGCCTGTTTCAATATATTTCAGGAAATGCTATGAAAGCAACTGAAGCTGGCATTGTATTAAAAAAATAGAAGAAAAATAACAGAGCAGGTTCCATTCTTTCTTTTGATACCTTCTAGCTATGATCACTGATCACCTCAGAGGCCATATCCACAACATTTTCATGAGCTGTAAAGTGAGGCTAAAAGACATACCCAAGCTTCTTTAGGAAGTCTGCTGCAGAGGAAAAGAAAAAAAAAATCCAACTTGATCATCTAAATCCCAGGCTAGTCTCTCAGGCACTGGAGCATCTTTCCTCTGCCAACTATTTATCAGACCACTTCACGATTCATTGCCTTTCCAAATAGCTTTTCACTGAGGAACAGCAAGTTGCAAAAGGCTTTGTAGATTGAGCTAGAAAGGTCCTCAGAAGGTGAGCCAGGAATGATTTCAGATACAGAAAGCAAAATGCTGTCTTGAAAGAGGTCAGAGAAACAGATCTGCATCACTTCACTGATGCTGCAAAGCTGATATGCTGAACATTTAGCCTCAAACATGAGCGGAGGAGCCTCTATTCCCCCTCTCTGCCCCTGCAGCCTATTATTTAGGTGCCATTTGGGAATTGTGCAGCTCTTTCATCTCTTAAAGCAGATTCTCAGATCTATTCTATAGTCCCAGAGCAGACTTCGTTATAAAAATAGAGCTGTGCCAGATACAGATGTGACTATTGATTAATTATCAGCATAACCCTTTATGCAGACACCAACTGCTTCATGATGGTATCATACATGAACGTTATTTCTTTTCATTCCTATCCAATTAGACAAACAGCCTTACTGACCCTGTAAGCAGCTTACAAAACCTCTATGACCAAGAGCCACTAAAAACATTTTTTATGTCAGAAATCCAAGGGGAGAGTAGAGGGCAAGTGACAAGAAAGGGTATAGGATAACAGCAGCTCGGACCCTAGGGCTTCATGGCAGGATGGGATTCAGCAAAATATCCAGCCATGTCCAAGGTCGCCCAAGCAACATTCAGCCAAACATCATCCAGCAATGGCATCATGTGGTGACAGGCTGCACATGGCTCAGGAGTCAAAGGCTGGCCACATAAAAGACATGGGAACCACCATCAAAAACTTTCATAGTAGTACTCACAGGTCTGCTCTGGATGAGAAGAGGGAACTTTGTGCCCCTACCACATTATCCTGGCACGATTAGAGCACAACAGCTTGCACACTCTAGCAAGATTTCATTCACTCATCTGACAAACAAACAGGACAAAAAAAAACACACCTCAGGGCCAAACCTTCTCAAGTAGGTTTTAATCAAAAAAAACCCAAAACAAACAAACAAAAAAACTACTTGCAGCATAGTCACTCAAGACAATCATGGTCTTTCTGCCAGAAAATATCAGCAGTCTCCTGCTTGGCAGAACATTGACCCCTGTGCCACAGGGTCTGGGGGCTGCGGGGAGGAAGAACGTAGATTTTAAACAAGTCCCATCGATAATGTCTTACTGGGTAAAGTGCAAGAGGTTATTAGACCCAGGATCTTTCAAGAAGACTTTCAGTTTTCTTCTTCTGAAATCCTGCAAACTGGGTTTTCAGATTCACTGAATATTTTCCCCAGTCTGAACATATAAAATATGACTGAGTGATAAACAGAGACCTGGACACTTCAACTGAATACCTGATTTCAAACAGCATATCCAGTCGTGTTCAGAAGGCAATGCCACATGAAGTGCTCCCCACATTTTGCTTCAAGCTCTCTGTAGCCTACCAGCATTTTTCAAAAACATGACAGCAGGTCTGTAAAGAGACAGGAACTAAAAAGAGTTGTCAGTTAAGGGTCTTGAAGTCTAGTTACTGCTGTGCTAGAGAAAGAAGACTGCAAGCAAGGGCTCTAATACCAGCAGAAGAATAAGGAGGAATAATTACACAGGTCCTTTTTTCATCCAGTGTGCTCACCTCACTTGCCTTGGGGATGGAGGGAGCAAGGGAAGGCACTTGGTATAGGGGATGAGCAACTGTTCAGTCATTCTGAAAATAAAGAAGTTTGAAGTTCTCCTAGTTTTGGGGAACTGTTACTGACCTCTTTCACTGAGTTGATAAGGGTTTGGGGTATGAGGTCTTTTGTTTCTTTTTTTTTTTTTTTTTTAAACTTTATGATGTTAATTTCCAGACTACCTTCGGTCTGCCAGAAACCAGCTGTGACTTCTTCTTCAACTTATTGTTATCATTAGATGCAGTTTGATTTTAAAAAGATAAAAGTACATTTACAATTCCAAAAATTTTAATCTAGTTTGGGTTTTGGTTTTGTTTTTTTAAGGTGAACAGTTTTGAGCTCTTAAGAGAATGAAGCTTAACACAATGAAGCCTTTGGTTCCTAACTACCAGTAACACCGCAGTTATCTGGACTGTGGTTTAATTTTTTTTAGATAGCATAACTACCTTTAAACAATAGCGGGGTTAGAAAGGCACCAGGCATACCCTGTGTCTGTTGTAAAATTGTCTGAGAGGTGAAACCAGCGAAAACTGAGGTACCAGCAAAGTTGGAGGGGGGGTAATTATTGTCACATCCAGAGATAGAGTCAGACTGACAGAAAAACACATAAGCATCTGTGAAAATAACAAGTGTAGAGAAGACATTTATTGTGAGAAAGCCTGGATATCCAAGACTGAAATGTCATCTGCTGTTATAAAATATTTTTTTAAAAAATCCCAGAGAAATAAAAGACATCAACTTCTACATAAAACACCTCATAAAACAATCTGATAGAAGCTGGGAAGGTATTCATAGTTTATTTCTTGATATATCTATTTGGAATCTCTAATCACTATTAAGAGACATCATAGTTTGATGCTGTTTACTTTTGATCAGCATTTTTAGAGAGAGTTTTGGGGTTTGTGAATTTACATGCATCATAACCCAGAGACCTTCTTCATGTTTCCTTGCTTCAGTATCTCATGACCGGTTTTAGCAATTTATTCTGACAAAAAACAAATACATTCATCTTAAGATAATAAATACACATGCACTCTCCTAGAGAATTTCAATCTTGGTTATCACAAATACATCTTTCATTTCTAATTTTCCTATGCCATGGCAGTAACCAGATGAGCCTTTGCTTGTTCATTTGTATCCAATCCTGTCTCCCTTTCAAGAAGTTTAAAATATACTGCCAGCTAGATGCACTGGATTTAATGATTACCTGAATGTTCCTACACATTTGGAGCTATACAGATAATACTTTTACTTCACACCATTAGCAATCAGTAAGGTAGGGCAGCACATTCTTCAGATCCCCACTCATGTGCTCCTCACAGGTCTCTAAAGCACTTCTGTGGTACAAGGTACCATTATTTGCCATAATCATCTGCACCTTATTTGCATAGATAGTATGTCTGGGTGAGCAGCATCAAAGCAGCATTGTATTCTGTTGAGCTCAGCAGTGCATGGAGTTCAATGTCAAAGGGCAGCAGAAGACTCCTCACATAAAGCATTAAAGTGAAATGTTACACCAAAACGAAGAGAGGAAAAAAAATCTCTTACAAGTCATTCTTCAGTTCAGTTACATGCTCCGTTTTGTCTCACATCTGCTTTTCAGTCTATCAAAACAATGTTAATTTTGGAGTAAAATCTAGAAACTGTAAAAGGGAGTCCACATGATGTTAAGGAGGCATGTCTGCACATTTGCCCTGTGTAAAACTAGGGTCTAGAAAAAAGCTCTGTGGATAGGAAGGCATTTCATTTAAAATACAAAAGCCGGTAGAGCTCTATTCCCAAATTAAACACCTCTGACTTTCTTTTGTTCAAAATGGACATATCTCATGTCATTATCCTAACTTGTGAGAACAGCAATTGCTGAAATGATCCTCCCAGGCTCCTTCTCATGGGGTGGAAGGGTTTGACTTTTCCTAGAGCACTTCCATATGCTTTAAGGCATTGCTGTTATTAAACCCTCCGTATGTTAGAACTACACAAGGAATTTATCAGCTCCTGCATGCCCATTCAATAATTGCATGGTCTACTGGCCTATTGACAACAACCTTCCAATAAGGTCTTGCTGTGGCAGAGCTGACAGCTAGGGTTGGCTTGTTTTACAGCAACTTAACACAAAAAAATTATCTCTTTGAATCTTACAGAAACACTGCAGTGTCCTAGCACAAGTTCAGTGAACTGTGACACTGCCTGAATTTCCTTGAATTGCTCTGAGAAAAAAAAAAATCCCTTTATTAAATATTCATTCAGAATGAAATCAAACCAGAAATGAAACAGTTTTTGCAGGAAGCTGCTCTATGTTCTGTATCAGAAATCAACCATGAGTAGCAGCCCACTGGCACTTGTCAAAGTCAGGGTGCCCAGCAAGAACTGATCTGTGTCACCTTCATTTCCAGTCCTTGAAATATATTTTAACCTTTATTTTCCCCTTTATTCTAGGATTTATTTAGCCACTTGCTACAGAGCAGCTTTTAAAACATGCTTTCTAACTTGCTGAGTTGTAGAGGATCATTGCTAGAGGTCCACCTTTGCATCACAGTGCCATAAATAATGGCCTTCATCTACGGCATTATTATCTTTCCTGTTCTAGTATCTCTCAAAGTGACAGTGCTCATGTGCCTGAGATAGATTAACAATACTCACAGGTACTGAACCACATTTAGCAGAGAAACACTGCCCGGGTTATTGACTTATACTCTAACATGTTCTCTCTCACATTCCTTGCAAAGCGTAGGAAAAACTAAGCACTCCTTGCAAAACTAAGTATTTTCCAGGAGGTTTCACAGCAGAGCAGTATAGCTTCTCACAAACTTTTCTTTCCACTTGGAGGCAAGCACTTGCACTAGCAAGTTACACTCATGTTTTACTGCTCATAGATTGAATTACATCTATCACTCTGCAAGCAGTAGCAGCAGCATGACTGCCCTTCCACATGTGAAACATGCAATTCATTGATTTCTGGAGCTGTAACCACAGCTTTACATTTATCATATGTCAGTTCTGGTTTACTTAGCAGTCCCCTGTGTGGGACAATATAGTTTAAAGTGTTGCCATTAAAGAGGGGGGAAAAAAAGAAACATTTCACATACAGTGGTAACATTCATCAACTGTTTTTTAAAGAGTGATGTAGCACTATTAATCACCTACCAGTTTCCAATTTCTCTAGCAATAACTTTCTTGCTCTTGTAGATGGATCAGAGATGTAAGAACAAAATCACAAAAAGAATAGTTGAAATGCAACTCACCTGCTCCTTGTGCTGAACTACAGCGCCTTTTTTACAATGGGAAGAAGCAATTTTGATCCCTGAACTTTTGTCTGAGAGTATAAATGAGCTCCATGATCCCTAAGGAAATTACTTTGCCCCCAAAATTAAGAACTTCACTCCGAATTTGGAATACTGACATTTGAGTGAACAAGTCCATATTGAAGCATCCTGTTTCAGAAGTTTCTAAGTCCCTCAAACACTTGGCTTCATGTCTGCTGACCTCATGGATGCGTTACAAACCCAAACAAACCTTGGCACCCGCCCTTCGGTTTTCAGATTAAATGACAGTGAGAGTAAGTGATAAAAATCTCATCCCTATCTCAATTCTAAGTTAGTATCTCAAAACATGAAACACCTTTACCTAGTTCTGAACTCTTCCACTCTTTTTTCTTTTCTTCTATTTTTTGCCACCTTATAAATTTTGTGGCTGTGAGCAGCACGAAGTCTCTGACAACTGGTAGGGTGTGCAGGGACAACATCTCTGGTCCCCAGTCAAGCAAGCCTATTCTGTTGCCTGGGAAGTCAAGAGAAGTTGGTTTCTCCTCGTTGCTAGAGGTGTTGCGTGCCCTTTCCAAATCCCAGATGCAGAGTGGAAGAGAGGCTAAAGAAACACACTCAGGATCGTCTGCAAAATATACATCAAGCAAAATTTCAGCAACCTGGAGTTTGTCTCATCTCTCCAGTCTTTAAGCAACAAGGTGTATTGCAGCAGGAGGAGCAACAAAGTGATGGTTTTCCCTGCTGCCAGACCAGGAGGTACAGCAGCCACACACCCAGCACCGTGACAGACACAGCAACGCAGTCACCCACTCGCTCCGGCTCAAGGATCTTTTCTTGGCCCTTTGCACTGGAAGAGACTGCTCTTGCTAAAAGAATAGCTCATTCTGGGGTAGGAGGAACATGGAGGGAAGAGGGTGGTGAGTGTCACCGCACCGTGTTCCTCCAACTGGAATATATTTTCAATTTGGCTGAGGGGAAAAGCACAATTTGTTCTGTCATAGCAACACAGCAATACAACCACAGGAACCAGCAGACTTAGAGCTCTTACTGAAAATATATACTCCAAGGCAAATGAAAGCAGAATGGCTTAAACAAAACGATGCCACCTTGTGACATGCAACCTTGAATATTTTTTCATTCTATCAGAGGTGTTTTCATGCAGTTTACAACACAAACAGCAAAATCACAGACTCTTTAATTACAAAGCAAGTCCTCGTTGTTTATTGTTGTCTGTGTGTGAAAATTGCTATTCTGACTAGTGTCAAAGATGTCTGAAACGAAAGGCTGTAAAAGAAAATCCCCCAAAAAAATATTTGTTTCCACCATTATACAAATATATATTAACAAAGAATAAATTATGTAATGTTGTTAATCGGTTTTATCTGTTTCATCTGTTCAAGAGTAAACTGGTTTTAGATGAAACAGGGCATAGAAAAAAATAATCCCCAACTTGAAGATCCACATTTGAGATGTTACTCTCAGGTAGGCAAAACAGAGATTTAAGTCTTTCTCAATCTCAGGTATGCAGGAAAAGGATCTCAAAAAGTCAGTAGTTTGACCTTCTTTCCGAAGTAGATCCACTAGATCACATTGGTCATAGCCATGTCCAGTCTAGCTCTGAATGTCTGCAAGAACAGAGATGCCAAAATCGCCCTGGGCAGCCTGTTACAGTGTTTGACCATGAACGTGTTGGAAAAAAAAATTCTAATATCTATTTGGAATTTCCCTTATTGTAGCTAATCTCTGTTCTCTCACATTCTTTCCCTCTGCACCTCAGAGAACATTTTTAAAGTGCAAACATCACCCACTGTAATCCCTTCATCTACTCACCACTGAAGGTGACAGACTGGTCAGCTGCAATTTGCCCACGCTGGCTGTTCTGAGTCACCTTCCCATTCTTCATGTTCTTGGACACGGCTTCCAGAAAGACAAGCTCCATAATCTTCCTAGGAACTGAGGTTAGGCTGACAGGTCAACAGTTCCCCACATTCTCGTCCTTGCCCTTTGTTAAAATGGCATTCAAAAGGCATTGGCCTTTATCTCTTCCCTGAATGCCATCCCATTTCCAAGATGATAGAGAGGGGGTTTGCATCTTTATTAGCCAGTGCTTGGCACCCTTGGATGTCATCCATGTAGTTCCACGTTCTTGTGTTTGCCCTGTTGACTCAGGTTGTGCCTAACTCAGTCCAGCACTCCCATACGTCAAGCATCACTCTCCCAGCCTCTAGCCCTGGATGCAGAGTTCTAAGAGGCCTCAGAACAAACCTTACTAATAAAAACTGAAGATATCAAATATCTCTGCCTTTTTAATATCCTTTATCCCTAGGTCCCATGCCCTGTTAAGTCACAACCTTACAGTTTCCCTGGTCTTCCTTTTGTTGCCAGTGTATTTGTAGAAGCCCTTCTTGTTGCCCTTAACTAGATCCAGGTCCACTCCATTTACGCAAACTACCTCAGCATTTTTCTGTAATTCCAATGATACAGGTCTGCAGCCACAGGTGCACTTCAAATTCTTTCTAATTGTTTTCCATGATGCATATGTACATGCACAAACCCTTGACTGATTGAGAGTATGCCTTTATAGAAAATAAGCAAACAAATTCTCCTTCTTTAATACTTCTCATTGGAAGTTCTGTTTATCTATACACATACCAATGTTATCATAGTTCTTGGATATTTAAAAACTGGAATACTACATTAAAAGCCTCCTATATATGGATTGCATAAATTCAGTAGTCAGACATCAGCTATAATTCCCATGTCCATAATCTGAAAATAAAACACAAAAGCCCCCAAACCCAGATAAAGTGCAGAGAGTGAAATAAAGTCTGAAGAGACTGTTATAGGACAGACAGGAAGAGAGAAGGGATGTACAATTGGGTGTCCTTGGGAACTGATATTCCTTCCCAGTAGTGAAGACTGTTCTCCAGTATTGAGCACAGAGTTCAAAGTATTCAAAAGTCACAAGAATTAACTAGAGGCAAGGAAGATTTTGGCCATGGTAGTTTATTGATTCCACCCACACAGCAAACAAATTACTCAGTGAGCACCACAGCAAGTCAGAGGTGTCCCCAACAGCATCAGAACCAGCGTTGCTGCTAAAGTGCTTTCTGCTAGAAAATATTCATTTTAATTTTACTCACATTAATAAATTCCAACAAAGTTTAGGCATACTGGTATGAATACACCAGTAATGCAGTAGTGCAACAGCCTGTTTATACTCCTGTAGAATGACATTTATTGCAACGATGAACTTTAGAAACACTTTGGACCAGATGGCAACTTGTTTCCTTGATGGCACACAGGGGAAGGGAAGCCCCTCAAAACTGAGCACAGAGGAAACCTCGGGAGTTCACAAGGTAGCACCTCCACTGACTGCAACTTTCCCAAGGTAATAGAGCTTTTTCTGTTTGCCCTTTACATGGAGGTAAAGCCCGGCTGGGTGTGAGCTCATCAGGAGAAACAGATGTGGCAACCTTGTGAAGATGGGCACAGCTGTAACCTGCTCCTTGCAATGCTCAGAGACTGTGGCCTGCTTCAACTGAGCTTATGAAGGTAGCTCAAGCCTATGTTGAAATGTATCAGAAATTTTGGAGAAACCCTAAAGCAAGAACAAACAAGGACAGTATTTTGGCAGGAACCTGTCCTTTATTGTTCAGGTCTCTGATTATTTGCTCACATTCAGCAATCCTTTTTTAGATTCCTTCTTTTGCTACCTGAGTCAGACCCTTTTAAAGAGCATACTGCCCTGACCCCCAATCGGCAGGTTATGATATTGGTTTGATACTTCACTGTGATGAGCAGAACTTACGATGGTGTGTGATGAGCATGCTGCAGGCATGGGGCAAAGCCCACCCACTCCAGCCGGGGAGGCCTGGAAGCAGAAAGGCCTCTCCCCTTCCCTTTTCCCTAAGAGGACTCCCATGTCCTGTTGACTCTCACAAACAGGCTCTAACCTGTTTGCACATGAACGCTGGTCTCCTGTCCCCAGGTGCACACTTCTGTCTGCACACTGCACATGCGCTCGTTTGGTTTTATGAAATGCAGATAATTCACACCAGCAAGATCTACACAGCTTACCACGCTTCTTAATTCTTGTCTGTACTAAAGAGACAGGATGGTGTTTGAGATACCTGGGGAAGGCACTCTTCAAGAATTCGTCATTGCATACACAGTGCATACCAAATGCTGCTATTTGCATTTACCTCTGCAGTGCAGCATTTGAGAATGTACCGTTACATTACCTTGTTGTGGGCAAAAAACACAAGCCTGGTGTTAAAATCATATCGTTTTTATAACCATCCAATCTGTATGTTAAAAGGTCAGTTCTGCAGGGCCATTTCTATAGCCAGCACAGCAAAAATATTTATAAGAAACAGATTTAGAAATAAAACCCTGGATGCTAAAAACTAGGATAAATAAAAATTAAAAGTTACAAAATCACGCAGACTTTATTTTGGACTAGTTGAACTTACAAGTACAGGTGCTTCAGGCATTTTCCCAAGAGAATTGAAAGCTATTGGAGGAAAAATCATTTGTGTGCATGCATGCATATCTTATGCATACACACAGGAACACACACTATATTTATTCATGCACATGGTGTGATTTCCCTTTTACTCCAAATAAAACATACAGGATCCTAAGGACTAACAGTTAATTTGATGTCTGCATCTTCAGATAGAGAGCACAGCTGCCAAATCACAGAAATGGATTGATTGCCATAGACTTTTTTCTTTCTTATTTGATGGTGATATAATTGATATCAGAAGCAGAGCTGGAATGCCAACCCAGACCAGCGGTCATCTGTGGCCCCAGCACGTTAGCTCCCAGTTTCCTCTGTTAGTTGTGTACATCTGTATATCTATCAACCTGTCGGGCCCAGCTTCTGAACAGCTTTAATGTGCATCAAAGATCAACACTTCTGTATTTAGGACAGGAAATGAGGCTTCTTTTGCCAACAAGTGTTGGGACAGAACCTTTCCAATTAAAAACACCACCTAAGCATTTTTTTTTTTTTTGTCCTCAATATCAATGAAATCAGAACACCACTGTAATTCTGTTTGTTAATTTTAGCATAATTTATTGGGAATAATCCCCCTGAGCCAATAGCTGACCTCCAAAGCATTCTAGCTTCCTGTGGGAACAAGGAATATGAAATACACTACTGTAAAATATGCACAGCTGGTATGAAGTTTGTTCCTGTGTTGTCAGATAGACAAGCCTATAGCAAGTACTCAGCAGTGATCAAATAAATATCGAGAGACCTTTTTCTAACAGACAACTCAGCAACTTCAAACAGATTTCTTGAGCTAATTCACTCGTGGCATGGGCCAATAAAGCAGTGTTAATCTCCTGCTTTAAATCAAGTCTCTGTCATAAGGCTCTATTAATCTCTCCCAAGTTATCAAGTGTCTTAGTGGTAGGAAATTATATTTCTAAATTGAATCTTGTTCTCTTTCAGTGTAGCAAGAAATATTTTCCAAACTTGTAATAGGAAGTGCAAAACCTATGATGCTGACAATACATTTGAATAAATAAAAGCTAAAATTTTAAGCCAATTTCTTCCAAGCCCTAACATTAGACCAAAATAATAGTTACCTACAAAGAAGAAATTAAACACGGGATTTGATATGAAAGTGAAGCAACAGATGGTTAACTTTTTTATCTTTTTTATAGCGATTGGATTTAAAAAAAAAAAAAAAATCCTTTAAAGTCAAACAATCTCCAGGCACTAATAAAATGCTTATTGATTCTCAGTATATACACTTACTCTACAAGATGTCCTAACCTGCAGGCTCCATTGTTTTTACCAGAAACAGATACCCTTTATGCAAGTCTGCAAAGTTAGTGCCCCTTTGTTTCATGGGAGACAATTTGCAGCAAGTAAATGTCTCTGCATTAAATTTACTATGGTAAAGTTAAAATTAATAGCAACAGGTGACAAAATAACAATTATATGGCCAGCAATAGAGCTGCAGGGTGGGTAGTGGTAGGAGGCAGCAGAATCTAACTCTAGCACTGATAAATTTTATGGCCTTTGCTTTCCAAGAAGAATCTCACAATCTCAGTAATGTTTAGATAGACTTGTCCCACAGGCTTATTTGAATCTTACCTACTCCTTACCATTACCATCACACTGACTGCAACAAACAGCATTGGTCAGGCCTTAGATCAGAAATACTCCTGCATGGTCACATAGGAGTAAATACAGAAAACTGTTACACATCAACGTACCAGGATTTGCATTAGGCAGAGTGTTCAAACCACATGGCCTGGGCACCACCACTCAATCCATATCAGCTTTGTAGCCAAACCCAGATCCAGGTAGTACAACAGGAAGGAATCATCTTGATTTATCAGGTTTCAGGTAAGTAAGACGGGTTCAATTTCACTCAAGATGCAATTTACATTAAAAAAAAAAAAACAAAAAAAAAACCACCCCTGTGTTTGCTATGGATTTACTCTCTCTCTCTGTAGTAATTAGATTTTTCTTACAAAATGCAAGTCAGAACCTTTATCACAAAGCCTTTTCTTTGGGACAGGCTGTGGGGTGGGAAGGGTGGTGCTACCTTTAAGTTCGGCTGGGAAACATGGTGTAATGATTGAATACAACCAAGACCACAGAAGATTGGACCAAGCAGCATTATAAGTGACTGCTGCCCCAAGTTTAATTTTAGCTGACCTTCATTAACTGTTCAGAACTTACTTGCATTAAGCTTTGTGCAGAAGGAAAATTTATTGTAAACATTTCTCAAGGCTGATACAGGCACGTGCGTGATGTATATGCAGGGAGAGAAGTCTCATACACACACAAAAGAAGCCATAGGAGCCAGATGAGGAGGCTGTGGTGAATTACATCTCTCAGACTACTGGCTACTTCTGGTAGAAGGAACTAAATAAGATTTGATGCAGAGCAAAAAACATAACTCAAGTGTTTCCACAAAACAGAGCTCTTTCTTTTTGACCTTCTTTGTGACAAATAGAAGGATCATTCTCTCATTCAACAGAAAATGGAAAGATGAGAGCAGGGGGAGGAGAGAGAGTAAAGAAAAAGAAACAGAGAGAGAAGGGTGGCTGCAGCCACTGAGGGAGAAAGGGAGAGCATATCCCATAGCCGGCAAGCCTCAGGTTAGCATCGCAGCAGCTCTCCTGCAGTTTCTGCAAACAATTAGAAATAAAAGGAGCCTATTCCCGTTAATGCATCTGAAGGGGCTTCAACAGTTTTTATAGTCCCTTTGTTTGCCCCTCAAGCTACTCCCTCAAGACATTAATTTTATCCCCTTTTAAGTAAAGCTGTTTTGCTGACACATTGGAGAGATGTCTGCAGCTGCAGCTCTGAAGAAAATAGCTGGTGCATTCAGCAGCCTGCACCCACCACACTTCCGTGGAAACTTCTTCCACAGTTTGCCTTAGGTACCCTCTGATAAGTAGGAGAAGAAATGTCTTTTTAAAACACTGACGTTTTCCCTGGAGTCTGATGATCAGTCTTTTCCTACCATAAGTGAGATGCAGTGACAAAGAGGAAATATGGTCTTAGGACAACATAAGGAGAAACACATGCTCCTCTAAAATTCAGGATTTTAAGAACTCCTCAAGACTACATGTGAAAATATGTAATGTAGGGCAGATGTTAACTCTCATATTTCAAGGTGCTCTTATATATGGAGAAAGAGAATCTAAAGAGAGTAAAAGGCTTCTTGAAGATAAGTGTCCTCATTTGTATTATCTGAATTCAGTGCAGATTTAGGTAAGTCACTGCTCAAAACCTAAATATAGCAGTTAGTCAATAAAAAGTAAAGCCAGTAATCAAAAATGGGAGAAAACCACAAAGCACATTATTCAATGTTCAAACACACACCTCCCATAGACAGCTGTCTATGAAAAAAGACTAACATAGAAACATGAAATTTGTTAGAGGAAAGAGGAGTCAGATTAATTATCTCTGTATTAAATACTCTTTATCAGAGGCATATTGCCATAATATTCCATAAATCCTCCAATTCCAGCAACTTATACCAATTTACAAGCAAGAGACCATTTTCTTAAGTCATTAATAAAAATTATGCTTTTTCCTAAAAGTTAAAAGTCAAGCACCTTTGGAAGATCAGCAAAGGTTTCTGAATAGAGATCTCCCCTTACCCACCAAGTTACACGAGTCTGATAAAGGGGATGGCCCGCGTTTAGTTTGGCATTGACAGCTTTAAGGCCTAGTATCCTACAAAGATAGGAACCAGATAAAAAGTCATAATAATTAAGTTCCCCAGACACACTGAATGAGCACAGCTTTATGGTCCAGGATCAGAGTAAATAGCTATCCTAAGGCAACAAAATCAATGAAAATATTTTAGATAGTTGGACTCCTTTTTTAGGGATGGTAAGAGTTGATGTTTGGCATAAATCACCACACAACTTCAACCTTCAAAATTAGAGACTTTCAGACCCTGCAGATTCTGTGCTGGTTTATTGCTTTTTATCTTGCCTTCTATCCTGCTCAAAAGCCATCCTGATGCTGTGAAGTTTGATTTGTCTGAAGGGGAGGATGGCATGAAATTCAAAGATCTGATATTTCACAGTCACAGAAAAAAACAGGTGTGTTTAAAAAAGCAGCATCTCTGTAGAGCTGCAGGATAGCACCCTGCATGAACAGATCAGCACACTTCTGGAAAATCAAGGAACTCTCCACCCTTGTTCCCCAAAATATTTTTTTTTTCTTTCTGCTGCCCACCCCAAGAACAGATTTCAAGTCTTCCCATGTATGTAACTGTTCATCTTACAAAGATACAAATACAGAACAAAGTAGCACAAACAACATTTGCTTATTTTTACACTGTCCAGAAATTGCTTTCCAAGTTGCAGAAAGCACCAAAACCCAACTCACTTTTCTCCTCCATGAAAATTTTTACAGAAGCAGGAGGCATGTACCTACACCAATCACACTAACAGTGAGCTTTAAAGCATGACACCAATGCATTACTGGAGAAAAACAGCTGAGGAGTTTGGCAAAACCTGCTAAAATACAGGTATTGGGCTTTACTTTATCAAACTAAAAATCATATTCATAGCAAATATATATTGAAGGAACTCGTTAGATTTAGGGTCAGAGTCTACTTAACAGAAAAAAATGCAGGCTTTAAGTATAAGTTGTACTAGTGAGAGCTTGTACATATACAAAAAAGGCAGGATCAACACAAGGTAGACTCTTGGGATGTGTTGAACTTTAGGTGGTTAGTCTTGGTACAGAAGTAGCCAGGTGATGTTGAATAGCTACACAAAAAGACCCAAGCAAGAGGAGCATGATGCTCACCATCAAGGCTTCTGAAAATGAAATTAACTTCTGCTTCAAGGAGGAAGTATGATTTGCCATGGGATAACCCTACTGCTTAAAAGCAACTTTCCAATTTTGTCCAAAGTTGGAAAGCAACAACTACTTCCTTATTTATCTGATAGTTAGAGAATCAGCATTAAACTTCATCAAAAGCACCTCTCCATTCAAACCATCAATTTCTGGATGTAAGAGCCTCCAGTGACAGGGTATCGGAAGCTCTTGAGAAGATGACAATCCCTGTGCAAGTTAAAGCACCTGAGTCACACTTGTACGGAGCACCCCACAGATCACTGGTTATCCAACATGACAGACCACAGGAACGAAGCTGTTACCTCACACTTTACCAAGCATATAGTCAAGGTGACAGGGTAGAACAAAACACTGAAGCAGGAACAAGCCTTGTAGAGTGTTTGGCTGATCCCAAGTCTTTCTGTTACCATTTTCAAAATTTGCAACCAGTGAACACTCAACAGCATTTCCAAGATACAGGGATTCCCTAATCACATGACAGCCACCTGCTCCAATTTGCCCCAACTGCCAGAAGGGCTCACCAGGATGGGTGAGACAGAAGAGCAAGTAGACCCCTGAGGCCCCACTCCAGGACTGTCTCCAAGGATCAGAATTAAACCCTAGGTAAAAATACAGACACTACATCTGGGTAATTCAGCATATCCCTTACCAAACTCATCTGCTCTGTGAGGCATTACAGAGACACATAAAGGCTGTCTCCCTCCTTCAGAAGTTTACAGTCTAACTATAATAGCATGGGCCTATGTACAGACACATGAAGAGATTTACTAAGGTTACAAAGGGGGTCAGTGGCAGACGGAGACATCAAACATGAGCCTTGGCAGTCTCTGTGTCATCTGCCTGTCCATTGAACTTTGCTGTCTGTTAAGCATGAAGATACATGACAGAGCAAAAGCCCCTAGTGAACTCACATCAAACCAGTCAAGACTAAGTAACAGAGAAGCTTGGTACTGGAGATAAGACAGATGCAGAAGTGGAAACAAAATGTACAGTCCAACAGTGCAAGACATGGCCAAAGGTGGGGGTGTTTTTTCTCTAAAAGACGGTAAAGAAAAGCTTTTCCTCAGGCATTTACACACACACAAAGTGCACATAACTATGAGCTCTAAGTGCACACAGCTAGGCTCTTGGGCAGTTTTAATGAAAGTATTTTTTCACCTTACAGGAAGCATAGCTTTACATTGAAATTTATCACAGTTACTCACTCAGACATTTCCATTATTTCAATCGATTTCTCTGGTAACGTTACCAGTGAAGACATGGGAAATTGTCACCAAATACACAGAAAGAAACTGTAATGAATAGCAAAGACTGTAAGTATGTTTGCCTGGTCTTTCTAACACAGTTCTCAAATTGCCACAATCCAGTCAAGACTGGAGGTGAAGATTCTAAACATGCTAAAATAAGAACACTTCCACAACAACCCCCCAACCTGAAAAAAGAAAGGAACATCTACCTAAGTTTCACCCAAGTGCATTTTCAACCTTTGTGTATGAAGTACTTCCAAGTCAGGAGAATGATTATTGCAAGCAAGGAAAGCAATACTAACACTCTGAACCTTTTCTTTTCAAAAAATGCACACAGAGACACAGAGACTATTTTCAAAAGAAACAGGCGACATAAATAAGTTGCATTTTAAAATTACGTCAAGGAGCTAAGGACCAAAAGCCCTGATACGGCTACTTAACCTCCACGTGTCCTGACCATGGAGTTCATATTTGGAGTTTTCCTAAATTAGAGACACATTTCAGCAGTTATGCATGCCACTGTGCTTATCGGGAGCATCTTTCCTGCACAGAAGGGAGCCCCTTCTCACATAAAATCTGAAGTTGTGGCCTTTCAGCAGAAGCTTAACTTCCTTTAGCACGCCAAGAAAATCTACCTTAAGGCATGGGGGGACAGGAGGGGGAGAGATATATCAAGATGACAAGTCACCAGAAGGCTCATTCTGAGCTAGTGTTAAACATGAAAAAGAAAATTCACCATCTTCCAGCAACCCTCCTGCTCGAGACCAACCATTCCTCCCAGTCTCAGGGGCAGCAGACTGCAGCCTTCAGACCAGGTGAGGAAGCAAAAAGGATCATATCTCTAGGAGGCCCAGGCACTTCTCCCACCTGCCAGCTGAATGACATATCTGTTCTTAAAACACCCCTCTTATTTCACATTTATACTCGGGACACAACTCACCTCTTCCCTGAAGATACTCTTCACTTTCAGGTGTGTGTCTGCCATTTATTTTCTCTTTTCTCTCGCTTATGGTCTTACACCTAAGAGCAGCACTAATATGTGCCACAAATCAGGGGTAAAGCACAGTAGTTGTCTCCAGGCCACCTCACCACGTCTAATCTATTACGGAATTTAGATTCCCTACAGTACAATCCCATCCTTTAGCTGACATACACCTAAAAGCCACACTGCTGTTAGCATCCACAGGCATCCAAACACCAATCAATAGCTGCATCACTTTATTTCCACAAAGACAACAATTAGAAGAATTAATTCAAAATAGTGCCTATAGATTCACCTAAATACATCAGAACTTACTAGCACAGACAAGCTGTGTATTAGATACCTGTAAAATCTTTGCCTGTGTGCATGTAAACTACTGTCACTCTTCAAGCATTCAGCTTTCTTTCCAATCCATGTAATTTGTAGACCAAGCTGTTTTTATATACTGGACAGCACTAGGGTTCAGTTTCCTTTTACCAGAGGTTATAAATTTGACTAGACAGCAACAATTGCTTTTTAATCTAAGCAAACTGATCTGTCAGAGGCAATCAGTACGGTGAACCTATCCCATGAGAATCCTAATAATCCCGATGAATCACTTGGCGCTGTATGAAACTGAATAGTTGAACTCCTGGCACAGAATGTCACAAGCACTTAATGCACCAAGTATATACAGCTGCAAACAGCGAGCTCAGGGACATGTGCCTTCACAGTGTTTGCACTTCTGCTCAATTTCTACACCTTTCAGCATTAACCAGTTTCTAATCATATTAGCTTTTTTATTTAAAAAAAAAAATTCCCATGGAAAAAACCAAACACATATTTAGGGGTATTATTTGCTGTTCCTACCAATGGTTATACATCACATTCAGAGAAAAAGATCAGGACAAATCTGGGTGAGAAACTGGGATGGCTCTGTTTTAAGAGAAAATTTATCAGTATACAGTAGTCAATACAGTAGTCAAAATGTTTCTGATGAGGGACTTTTTAACACTGATTGACATACAAATGACACTGACTTCAGAAGGAATATTTCAATAGACACTGCAGCCCTTCTCATTGGTATTTTGAGCTGATCTGTAGCATTTCAAACATATTAAGTGAGCATTTTAAAAATAACATGCTCTGACTAAATTATATGCCATGTATGTAAAGACACACAATAACGCCAAGTTTGAACCCAAACTAAAGGTGTGTTCTATCTTAATTCAGTTCTTATTAATGTCTTAGTTCAAATTACATGCAGATTTTTAAAACTGAAACTAGAAATACTGCTTTATAACTAGAAATGTTTCAATCTACCTAGCTGTATAGAGCCAGTAACCTTAAGTTAACCTTAGAGTTAACCTAAGAGTAAGCCAATAACCTTACGCTAGGTTTCCTTACACAGTCTGATTCCTACTGCCTCTAAACAACATCTAGTCCCACAGAAGTACATTAACTCTGTTATTGTCCTTAGACTGTAAAAAAGTTGTTGAATTGACAAGTGTGTCTATAAAACATATATCACAGTCTCTAGTCTATTGGCTGTACGATTATCTATAGTAAGTCTGGATAAAAACAGATGTTCTGACTTGAAAAGCACTTATCTTTACAACTCAAGAATCCCCTAGGAGGCTTAATCTAGTTGATTTAAAGCTTTGGTCCCTAGCATCAGTTCAGTAGTTGACTGATTTTACTTCTTAACTGGACAAATGCTCTTCAGTGGACATGCTAAAAATTCTCAGTAACAACTGCATATACAAACTACTAATTTGTCCATAATTTCAACAGCCTAAGTGAAAACCTACCCATTCTTTCAGAATTAAGCTAAGAAAGACACAAACGTACACGCAAATTCCCCAACTACAGGGCTAAAATTGAAAGCCTTTTATTTAATGTATAAAAAACCAATCATCCAGTTAGTAGCATTAATAAAGGGAAACAAAATCTCCACAGCCTAAAACATTCCAGTATGTAGCATTTTACTGTAGTAGTACTGATAAAAGTTATATATATATATATAAGTATAGAAAGGTGTTTTGGATTTATGTAATGTATGTATTTAATAAATATTGTTCTATATTTATTTCAATATTGTTATATATTTTATAAAATACAGCATGGAAGTTATAGAAAAAAAGAAACTAGTCTCCAAAATCTGAAAAAAAAAAACCCTGAAAATGCCTTCTTGTTCTTCCCTCTTCAACAGCTGTGTCACATTCCAAAAGCTTGTGGTGGTCACGTAGAAGCCTGGGCAGTAAGGAGTCAATGCATTGCTATGCCTCAGACACCAATGGCCACTCAAGTAGGCAAGTTAGAACAGGATGTGTTTGGAAAAGAAGGCCTTATGGAGGTAGGGCAGCACCTCTCTGGGCCAACTTCCCCGTTCTGGTCCATGGAGAGTGTGCAACATAGAAGAGCACAAGGGGTCAAGGAGTGGGCAAGACCAGTAGAGAGGGATCAGTATCACCGTAAGACCCTCAAATCCCCACAACCCATTTCCAGAAAGGTCCAGAAGAAAGGACTGCACATGCTGCTCACTTATGAAGAGCGAGAAACCTAATCCCAGGGTGGGGAAGACTCACACAGAAAACTGCTTCCTTGAACTTACCAGCATCACCATATTTGATCTGACCTTTCTCCTCTATTTCCCTCATCACCAGGCCAGGAAGCACTCCTCCTCTTTTGTCTTGCCTTCCCCCAGACGAAAACCACCCCCCAGAAGCTAAGACATAGAAGCAAAATAGCAACTTGAGACAACACCCTTATTTTTACAGACAATAAACCATTTAAATATTGTCTCCACTCTGGAGACTGCGGTGATGTTACAACAGGAACAAGCTATTAAGATAAAGATTCCTTGATTCACTCTCACAGCTGTCTTCCTTCATCATAAAGGTGCCTAAAACCAAAAAATTTCCAGTGTAAATTCACTCGACTTTTTGAAATTATCACGACAAAAGTGATAGTATTAGAAAGTGAGATATGCTAGAATATTTTTTCAGTATCTTTTAGTATTTTAATAACTGCTTGAATCATGTATTTAATAGAATGCTTTATAATAGTTATTTACTAGCTCTATGGAATGCTCTTGTGTCCAGAGAGCAGAACTGTAAAGACTACTTTCTTTCAGAGTCAAGGTCAACCCACAATTACAGAAAGAATGACAAGTTACTTGGTTCAATTTCTACACCTGATTCCTGTGCAACACCACAGAGGTGTTACTGGAAAACCACCTACACGTTAAGACTTGGAAGAACACTTACAGAGTATTGCATGTCTGCGTTTTGTGAGTGACAAATAAGGGGGTTTTATTTATTTTTCAAAATGTTTAGAAAAGCATTCTGAGCAATCTTCTCCCCCTTCCTTGGTCTATACCCCATTCATCTAGGTTGGACACCATGAAGAGAGCTTCTGCTCCTCCTCAGGTCTGGAAGGGAAAGGCTTCTGAGACACTACTTGAGTTGTACTTGCAGAGGAGAATCAGCTCATTTGACCTGAATAAACTGAATTAGTTTATTTAGTCCAGATAACCTAAAATTAAAAATTTCAGTTTATATTCCTAAATAAAGACTTAACATGTTTCCAAAGCAGAGGTGATCCTAATATTTTTCTCAACTATACATGTGGAAGTCTCCAAGCCAAGCACCTTCTCCCTCTCATTTCATTTTCAATTTTATGTGACTATGGAACATACAGTAAAAGTCATTAAGCTACATTTTACAGTTTATGGTTTTAATGGTTTTGCAACATTAGATGCACAACACATTTTCAAGCATCAAAAACTAGGCTTTGCTATCTAACATTTCATAAAGATAATAAAAGTTAATGAGCACTCATGATCTATGATCTGACAAGACATCTGTTCTGTTCTTTCCGAGATAAAACATTCACCCTGACTTGTTCTGGCACAGTGGGAGAGAACAAATATAAACTAATTAATCATTCTAAACTATAAGCTATATTATGTTATAGTTTCTCAACAGGCTTTTCATACCCTGTTGCTAATAGGGCACAGGTGTCCTGAAAACAGTCTTTCAATGCAGTAATTAAATCCTGCCAATTTCACATGGTCAGCTGCAGCCACCAGCACTGTTCAGAGTTTCAGCAGGAAAAAAACACCTTTTCAAACAAGCAATAACAAGGTTGATGTTATACCAAGATTCCAGTATCAAGACCCCTATTCCCACTTTCTACATAATTTCATCATTATTATTACAGGAGGATTTTAAAAGAATTTCATTCTGACCCATTACAGGGTAAGTAGTACTTACATTACGAGAAATACTACAAGATACTTCATAGAGGACATGACTAACACTGGCACGGAGGAGGGAGGAGTAATCTGCATCACCATTTGTGAGGCTGTAAGATGGAGATCTGTCACAGGAAACATAATAAAATAAGCTGTAGAACCGGGGCACCAAGCATGGCCCAGCTGTGCAGAAAAGTAAAGTACTTTTGCTAACTGAGGGATCCAAGACAACTGGTATTTTACACTAAAACCCCACACAGCCTCAAACACATAACCTAACTAAATAGCCAAAGCTTCCTAGCAAACCAGAAAGGAACAGCATTTCTCCACTGACTGAAGCAACAGGCAACCAGCTTTCACTGGACTGCCCCGCTGGAAGAGTCTGCTCTTTCCACTAACTAAAACCAGTACGCTCCTTAAGTTGCAGTCACAGACTCCACGTAAGAATTTAAACCAACATTTATACAACATGTGCACAAACAGAACCAGAAAGGCACAGCCCAAAGGAATATTACTGTGGCAAGACTGAGTCAGATGGTCCATGGATTCCTCTCTCACACCTCCAGAGAGATTATGTATGCTTTAGATTAAAATAAATAAAATCTGAAAAAAACCAGCACTAAGTAAGCAGCCTAGACAGATCAGCTGGTGAACTCAGGCTACACATGTATTAGCACTTCGTGTAGGAAAACGTGAACCGATCAGTAGGAAACTGTTCCTGCTGTGGAGCTGAAACTTAAAATTTACATGTTTGGGGGGTTTGCTATGCCTGAATTAATTTATGAACTCTTCAGATCACCTCTTCAGATCACTTAAGTCTTGCAGACACAAATTTGATGTTCATCCATTAGCATTTGGAATGTTTTTGGGTCGTGGTTTTCTGTTTAGTTTTATCTTAACAGATTTCAGTTTGCATTCTCTGAAGCAAAAGCACAACAAGCAGGGATGATCAGATTAATTTACAAGGAAAAATACACCCTCAACTGAAAAAACACACTGACAACCAAAACAACACTCCTAGCCTGTATCAAAACAATAATGTAGACCTATCCCATGGTCCCCGGAAAAGCAATTATGCAACAGCATCATCAACCCCAACACGTGCAGCTACTTAGCAAAAACACATGCTCATAAGCCCTTGCTGTGTATTTTTGTATATTTGAGTAATATATTTTAATTCTACACAAATTGTGATGGGAGATCCTAATAATTATATTCTTGTCAGTTAACCTCATAAGCTCAATTTCCCTCCTTGTGCATCTGTTTATGCCCATTCGTACACTTTGACAATGACTTCTCAAATGCTGCTTCCAAGACAATTTAAATTATATAAAGATTAATAACATCCAGGGGGAAAAAAAGAATAATCCACCCAGAGACACACAGACTTGTCACATTCAGATTCTGGTTAAAATACCAAAATTTAATAATACCTTTCAAAGATACAGTTAAGGAAAGAGTAAAGGCATTCAAACAATGGATATAGATCTTAAATAATATTTACAAATTTGAAATGGCAAGTTGACTATAAAGTCACAAATACATTAAATATTTAGTAGAATATAGTGTAAATTCTAATATAAATTAGATAAACTCAATCTGATATTTTTTACAGTCATAACAGTCTAAACTTTACATACTATATACATTAAAATACTAAAAAGTTATAAAATTTTCTGTTACTATGCAAAGAAATGGAAAATACATCAGCTCTGTCTTACTGTACAATATCCAAATTGAACTTTCTGTAGCGGTCTCTGCAAAAATAAATGGCACTTTCACATGCAACAAGGCATAAAGTACAACTCTGTCCATTAACAGTATTCCATCTGAGTGCAAAGTAAAATATAATGCAAATGTCATTCAACCACATAGTCGGAAATCAAAAGTAAACTGGGGAAAGAGATTCTGACAAACTTTCTCATATTGAAGTAATAATAAAAAGCATGTAAACTGATTTCCATACAGATCTGTAATTTTAAAAAATGAAAATACAGCATACTGAGAAGTTTGCTGTGATGGTATCAAAGCCACCTTGACAACACAATAATGGAAGGAAAGCTGATGATCCTGTGTGAATTCCGAAGCCCAGCCCTGTCAATGGGCTCCAGCATCTAAGTTGCTTCTCTACTGACAGTTTCCAAAATTACTTCTGCCACTCAAAATTGCACATTAGCAGTCAGATAAGTTTCCTAGACTTCATTATGCCATTGTGTAACCATAGCTTCCACAGTGCAATGCCACAAGAAGCCTGTCTTTCAGGATTTCTTTACTTGGGTATTCAGGTAACTTGAGCATGTTGATACTGAAAAGAAAAAAAAAAGCCACATCACAGTTCAGCAAGAAACTGAAAAGTAAAGATTTCTGATCGAAACCCCTAAAGAGACCACATTTATGGAAGAAAACAAACCCGTGCTGCCTTATAGTACTACCGAGCATTTGAATATATTGCAGGAAATTAAGTGTTTTTTCGCTTCAGTAAGTTGTAAAACAATAATTTAACTTTAAGATGCCTTTATTAATTTCACTGCTTTCAATTAGGCAAAATCAAGTAATAAACAATGAGCAAACATAATGTAACATCATCTGGGTTAAAACCCATCGCTTTCTTGTTGGATAGTGAGTACTCCAAAAACTGTCTAAATTTCTTTGGGACCTCTTAATATTGAAAAGAACTGTACTTTTGACTGTGACTGACATGAAAAAGCTCTGGTTTTAAGATATTTCAATAAGCCTAGTTAACATACCATGTGCTTGATGTTGGTAAAAGATTTTCAGTATACGGTACAGCAGCAATTGTAAAATTCTGCAGTCCACTGCCACCCATTATATGGGCAAAGCCACCATGAGGCACCCTGGAACTGAGAAAATTCACAGAAATTAGACCATTGCAATAATGCTATAAAGCAAAAAGTATAATCTTTACACTGAAAACATCTCTTATTTAGAGCAATTTGACAGTTATTAATACTTTCATCAAGGTTCCCCTTCTCTTACCAATACCAAAATTCTCTTCATCTAAATGCTTTTAATTACAAGACTGAATAATATATTAGTCCACTTACATTAGGCACCAAATTGACTGATATTTAAGATAATTCTGCTTGCAAGGACGACTCATTTCTACAACCAATTTCTGTAACAAAATGTTCATAGAATCATAGAATATCCTGCATTGGAGGGGACCCACAAGGATCATCGAAGTCCAGCTCCTGGCTCTGCAGGGATCACATCATGTTCCTTAGAGTATTGTCCAAACACTTCTTGAACTCTGTCAGGCTTGGTGAGCTTCTCCACACCCCTGGGGAACCTGTTCCAGTGCCCGACCACCCTCTGGGTGAAGAACTTGTCCCCAGTACGCAACTTAACACTCACTGACACATTCATGTCATTCTCTCAGGTCCTGTCACTGGTCACCAGAGAGAAGAGATCAGTGTCTGTCCCTCCCCTTCTGCTTATGAGGAACCTGTAGACTGCAATGAGGTCTCCCCTCAGTCTCCTCTGCTCCAGTGAACAAATCAAGTGACCTCATATTGCTTCCCCTCAAGGCCCTTCACCATCTTCACAGCCTTCCTTTGGGTACTTTCTAATAGCTTTATATCTTGCTTATGTTGTGGCATTATCTCAGTTAAGATAAACATGGTTATTTATGTTTACAGTTTAAGAAATATTACATCATAAAAGAGTTTATTCTCTGATTACTATCTATGGGACAAATGACCAAAGTGTCCTTGATATATCTATTCATCTACTCTTTCAGACCAAATATTACAAGTAATTAATGCAAGCATTACATCAGTCACACTATCACCCAGTGACAAACTATGGCAAAACCAGAACACACTAAAAAAAAAAAAAAACAACAAACAAACACTAGCATCTTCAGGAATGCATTCTCACTTAATCATTTTACTAAATTTTTTTCCATTCACTAATATATTATTCAAAGGTTACTCAAGGCGTAAATGGGCAATAGCCTGGAGTGTTCAGAGTCCCTCCCTATAATTTTAAACTAACAAATAGAACACAATTCAGATATTCACATATTTTCATAGTATCAATTTAAGTTGGTATGCACTACAAGATAACATGTTGTTAGTATAGCATACACACACAAAAAAACCACCAAAAAACCAAAAAAACCCTCAACCCCCCCAAAAAAGCACTATAATGAAAGGATAAGGACTACAGAAGTTGAATGCATTAGGAACAATGTCACCAGCAGGGCAAGGGGTGGTGATCCTTTCCCTGTACTCAGGGAGAAATATTGGAGTTCAGCTTCAAGCTCTCCACTACAGTAGAGACAGGGACATAATGCAGCAAACTGAGCAAAGGACCACAAAGATTGTAAAGGACTGGAGTACTCGACACAGGAGGAAAGCGAGCTGGGACTTTTCAGCCTGGAGAAGAGAAGGCTCAGGGGAATCTGATCAATGTGTATAAATACCTGAAGGAAGGAATAAATAAGATGAAGCACTCAGTGGTTCCCAGTTACAGGACAAGAGGCAATGGGCACAAATTGAAGTCCTGGAAATTTCCATTTAAACATAAGAAAAACTTTTTTACAGCAAGGTGGTCAAACACTGGTACAAGTTGTCCAGAGAAATTGAGAGGTCAGCACTCCTGGAGACAGTCAAAACCTGTCTAGACAAGATCTTGAGTATCCAGCTCACCTCACTCTGCTCTGAATATGGCGTTGGACTTGACAATCTGAGATTAGCTCAGTTGGTTAAAGAATGGTGCTACTAACACCAAGGTCATGGGTTTGGTCCCCATAGGCCACTCTCTTAAGAGCTGGACTTGGTTACCCTTGTGGATCCTTTCCAACTCAGAATATTCTGTGAAAATCTAAATCTCCAGAGGTCCCTGCCAATCTCAGCTCATCTGTGATTTTGTTGCTAGCAAAGAAAGAAACAAAATAAACCTTCCATAAAATATATAACAACGGTTACAATTCTGGATTACAGGTACCTATATAAAAAACAATGTTCCCGTATTCACCAAATCAAGTGACTGTAAAAACAGGAGCAAGAAAAGAAGTAATGTTTTCACTCACAGTAAAACTACTTGGCAAAAAAGCAAAAGAGCTAAGGTTGCTACTGCTAAATGTGAAGGAGCTAGAACACAAGTCACTGTAATACTTTCTAAACATACCTTTAAGAACTAGCTGTAGTATCCCACATATAAATCTGTATCACCTAGCTTAATAACAGCAATGTTGGGCATATAGTTCTAACACTGGTATACAAGGCAACCACTATGGAGAGAAGTGCTGATTATTGGCAGCATATTATTTCTGACACAAATGGAATTGTCCTCACAGCAACAGTTCAGAAGAGTTGTAAAGATTTTACAGACATACTGTTATACTGTAGTTTTGGCTCATATTCCAGTACAGTTCTGCCTCCCCTGCAGTGACTTTTTTCTCCTCTCTAAGCATCCCACATTCAAATCAGCGATAAAGAGAGACCTAACTGCTGAAAATTTCTCATTCAGTCCATTATTAGCTAAAAGTTTTTGCAATGTAACTTATTAGAATGTTTTCCATACAACAGGTCAAAATTGTATAGTATGATCATGACTTTGAACATTTTAAAGTAACATTTTAAAGCTGCCAACTTACGCTTTCAAGAAATGAGTTTTCTCTCCAAGGAAAATACGGCCAATATAGTAAAGAAAACCTTCCAAATATATGCAAAAAATACCACAATATCTTACCTCTTGTACTGCATGTGCAAGTAGCTTTGAGCAAGAGCAACAATGCAATTTCACAGCTTTGGAAATTTCAACATTTAAAATGTTTAAGTTTATATCTGAATCCTAGCATTTCTACCTATTTTTCTACTGACAGGTTTTGGATAAATTTACTTGAAATAAAAACACTGTAGAAGAGATAATTTAAGCTGGTTTCCTTATGTTTTTTTTTATACTTCTTTTATACATGTAAAAATACATGTTTTACATTTAACAACTACGCTGAATTTCCCTTAAAATAGCAGGAGCATATTGCTTATAGCTCAACAAAAACTACAGTCCCCAAAGAAATTAAACAGCAATCTTCATACTTGTAGAATACCAATAAAGTAGAATTTATCATATAGAATTTATCAAGCTGACAAGACTTCCCTCCAACTGTTTACTAAAAACCTAATCAAAAGTTGCCGATAGATAATTAACAATAATTTACCCAAATACTATTATAAATACTAAACAGATGAAGAAGGGGCAAAAAAATAAGTAAAAGCACATAGAATTGGCAATACCATCTCAAGCAGCTGTCAGCTGAGAAAGAGTAAGTGGTGCATAAGTAAACTTTCAGATCCCCATCATGAGGCACAAAATTATTTAGGCTTTTCTTTGAGTGTGCTAAGACTGCCAAGCACATTCAAACTTTGCTCATGACAATTACTTTACTGTAAAAAGTTGTCTCAAAATTGGTATTAACAACAAATGCAATGGCATCTCCACTGAAACTACCAAAGCAAGACTTCATTACGTTGAAGAGAACAAGATGTAAGAACGGGGAAAGAAGGCATAATACAAAGTTTAAGAAATATTTAGAAATGTCGGAGAAACACTTTTATATAATTCACTAGATTAATTTCATAGTCTTTGGAAACAAAGAAGAGTTGCACTTCACACACACACAGAAGATGAAGTAAGTGAATGTGAAGAAGAGATTAAAGGGAAATGGAAACAAACAATGAAGATTTTGAATATAGCTTGCCAACCACTATACAGAAACAAAATCTTCACTAAGGAAATGTGAAGCTAGAAAAAAGCTCATAGTCGGAAATCAGGTATACTTTTAGTGGATAATTTTACTTAAGATACCAGCCTGTACTAGACTAACTTGTGTTTTAGCTCACAGATAAGTCAGCACCTAAATCTTCCCTGCCCAGAAACCAGGACTGTCTGGAGATTTATGTGCAAAAATGCCAGCTGCCTATCACTATTAGAGGTAACTTTATAAAGTTAAATTTTTATGGAAAAATATACCTACTGCATTTCAATCACTGAAGAAAAAACATAAAGGATTCCTTCTAGCTGATACAGAAAAAAGGAAAGAAAGGCAAATTGTTTTTCAATTCCAGCCCAGAGTTCCTAAAAGCCACAGGAAAAATTTCTTTCCTACTAACAAAATGGGTAAGAACAAGACAGCAGGTGATTTGTGACCATAACAAATGGTACTGAAGCACGTATTAATCAGACAACGTAATTGTTTACTTGATAGAAGTGTCCCTTAGAATCCAGCAGATTATTGCAAATGCCATGAAAATAGTGAATGTCACTTCAGTAACATTTGGAATGTTTTAAGAAGCGTTTGAAACATGACCTTACATCTTAGAAGTTCCTTATTTGCTGTCTAGATTTAAAAATGGACTAGTCCACTAAAAATGAAAGACCAGCACTTGGCATGCAACACATATGCAGTTAGAACTGCAGGAATCGTTTCTTCAGAGGACAAAAAGATCAGTGTGCACAGAGCTAGCTTCTTAAATAGTCAATGATTCCTAAAAACAAGTAAATTCATAATAAATCAAGTGAAACTAATAGAATTTAAAAGCCGTGGCATTTGATGATACATCCATGACTGTGAAATTCCATAATATAAAAGGCAAGTTTTGATGATCTTAATTGGTATTTTATCATTGCTTAACCACAAAACTTACACACAAAAGGTCAGCTACTCTAATCCTAGAATATGAAGGGAACAGCAAAGTGAGAAGATGGTGGGATCTCTGCCTGCCATCAGAAAAAGACTGGATTGAACAGCTCAGGTGCCACATATACGTCGACAGATCCACTTTGTGAGATGTCTGTACACACAAGCTCAGTAACTCAACGGGCATTTATTGCTCAAAACCTTCCGTCACTGCCCCCAAACCATAAGGGAAATAAAAATGGCTTTCCCTAGAGAACAAATAGAATTTAGGACAGAAAACCTATATAAAGCAAACAGTCCTGCATAAGGTTACATCTTCACTTACTGTGACATACTGCACTGATGTTAAATTCAACTCAGCTTTAGGAGAAGGATGCTCTGTTTACACTAACTGAAGTGATACCTGGTTATCTCATATATTACAGCCGCTATTGATTACTGGAGAAGCCAACAGTCACATAAATATGCAACAGGAAGAATATAAAGCGCAGTTAAATTCGCTATAGCCTTGTTAAAAATTGCCTGGACAGCAACAAAGGCCTCTTGCAAAGTAGTCAAGTATAATAAATACGTAATCAATCATTTTGCTGGCAACACAGGCAGCAGAAGTATTAACGCACACTTTGTCTACTTTGATCAACATATAAACACCCAAGTATGCAAAACAATTTCTACGTAGATGATCTTTTATGGCAATCTCAAGTCTCTTGACTTATTTCAGAGTATCTAGACAATATATTTGTTCTTACAGAAAAGTCTCTCACCTGCCAGTAACAAACTGTAATAGTAATACTCTCTCTTCCTGAGTTAGTTCTTCCACCACATCCCAGAACCACTAGATAAAAAATAAGTTAGTTTGTATTTTCCATAAAATATACATGAAAATATAATGGTAAAACAATAAATGGAATATTTGCCAGTTTGCTACTTAAATTATGGAAATTTTCATATGAAGTTCATACATAATTAGTTTACTTAATGGAGGAATATAATATTAAAAAAAATGCAGAGATTTCAGCCAAAACAAGCTTCCATAAACACACAGAGATAATGACAACAACAACAAAATCATCTTTCTTGGATTAAAATGAAATAGACTACATTATAAAAAAAAAAAACAAACAAAAAAAAAACCACCACTTTACCTGAATAACTTGGTCTCCTCTCTCATAGCCACTCGTATATTCTGTATTTTTTAACCAGTCATTCACATCAATCTCTGGCATACCAGACAACAAAAGCTCCTTCAGAAGAAGCACACAGGTTGTGATTAGTCCTCCTGCTTAACCATTAATTTCAAGAGTTTATGCAATTTAAAAATAATTGCTTTAAGAAGCAGAAAAATTACAGCGCTTTTTCTGTTTAATTGCAACCTAATGCAACTTACGATTAAATTTTAATTCAAGATTTTTGAATTCTGGTAACTTCACATGATCTGTTTAATTTCAGTATGCAGTATCAAGAGAGAACATTTATTACCAAAGAAACTGAAAGAAGAAAGCTCTGAGTTTTGGCATGACTTGAGACAAAACTTGATATGTGTTGGTTACAGAAGATCAAACCACCAACAAAAACTAAGTGAAATTTGATACTGCGATTCAGAAAAATTAAAGACAATTGACTGCATCTCCTTACTCTTAGAGAACTTCTGTCCTCCTCAAGGAAGATACAAAAAGGCTTAAAGGTCACAACATCCTGATTCATATTGAAATTACAGTTCAAAGCATTTATCATTGCCATGTGAAGCTATCACATTCCAGGAAGTTGGTAATTCTCAGTAATTAGAAAAAGCAGGAATACACATAATGAGATCTTCACTGATAGATGGCTGGGAAGCAAAACCAAAGTGAAAGCTATAAAATGTTTATGTTGTGATTACCGAGCTTTACTTCTACATCATTACTCTGCTGATGAAGTATGTTGAACAAAGTATTTGAAAATATACAGGCATTTCTGCTTACCAGTTCATATTCATCAAAAAGCTGAATCAAAGATGGTGGAATGAACATATGGAAGCCTTGTAAAAAGGCATTTATCTGAGGCTGAATGGCTCTTGTCATTCTGAGCTCTGTCACAAGCTGGACATACTCAGCCTGCAATGTAGAAAAAGACATTAAGATATACCACAGCAAAACCACAGAGCTTGTACAAATGCATACACACAAATGCCATCCTTCATATATTACAGATCTCGTCCACTGCAAGGTAGTAAAAGTCCCTATGCACTTTCCACATTGAAGAAACCCAAAATAATTAAGAAGACCCTTCCAAGTTCCGAGCCCCTTCTGGTCTTCCCTCTTCCTTCCTTCCAAAGACAATTCTAAAACAGAACAGTTTGAACTGTTACATAACCCAGACAAAAAACAGGGACTTTGAACAAGATAAAGGAAGTGAATAAAACTTAATTTGTCATGCCTGCCATCTAATACAACCACTATTGTGCTCAACTAAGGATAAACACGTCAAGGTTTGTAAACAAAAATATTCTACTAAGCGAACTGACATAACTCAGAAAAAGGGTAAACTTCTGAAGGAATATTTGCGAGCCAAAAAGCTCCCTAGATTTCCCCCTATCTCTGGCAGTCTAACAGAATATACTCCTTACCTCTGCAAGCTTTGTTGGCTTAGTAAGAATTTCATTTTTTTAAAGAAAGTCTTGAAAATCTCCTTAGTTTATAAAAAAGAAAAACACCAGAAAATAATTTCTACCATAGCCATGGGAATAGACTATATCACACCTTAGGGATTTGGGGGCTCTGTTCCCTTTAAAAGATGCCAGCTAGAAAAGGAATCCACCAGAACTTCCCTTTTGTTGAGAACACAAAAGCCTAGAAGGCGTTAATGGAGGAAGGTTTTTAGGAGACAGGCAAAAGTAAAGCTCTATAAACATGTCTCATTTACTCTGACAAAAGTACACAAATCTAATAAACTTTCTTTACCTAAGAAAAAAGTTTCCTACTTGAAAATGAAATTTATTCCTAGAATATTTATGGTACTCAGTCTCAAAGAAATGCTTTGACTTCCTGATAATGACTTTTAATAAGAAAATCATGAAATATATCCCCCAATTAAACTATCAGCTTTCTTCAAGACAATAATCTTACAAAAAACCTTTGATTTTTAATTTTCAAAAACGTCAACCTAAACTTTTAGGTTCTGAACCTGCACAAAAGCAATCAAGCATTTTTTCTTTCCACCCTTTCAGTAAAACAGAATGAAGTATGAAATATTTCAAAACAGAAGGACATTTTACAAAGGCAGCTCTTTACATTCACAGAAGTACAAGATTGTCACTTGCTTTGCAGCTGGAAGGTATTTTTACATGCATTACTACCATTTTACTAGAGTGAAAAGACAATTATTTTGTGAAGTGCTCTGAAAAACATAACCTAATCATATTTTTAATTGCAGAACTGTTCCAAAAAATCTAGTTTCAATCTAAAAATCTCCCCAGGTTGCTTCTACTATCAGTGGAGATGAAGACACCTCCTTTCTCCAAGGACTGAGGGGTAGCCAAAGGAGATTAACTGCATTAGACAAAAGTCAGCCTTTGCGTTTACAGAAGAAATCAGAAGCTTTCGCATCACCAGGATTTGAATTGATGTTAACACCGGTCTTCTTCCATGATCAGAAATGCTTGGTTTACATCTCTTAAATTGCTGTTACATAGACTAGGCTATTCAGAAAACAGTAGAAAGGAAAATTCACAACCTTAGTTTTAAAAAATCCATTTAAGAAAAAGAATATGACTTATTTTCTGTATTATAAAAATACTACGTTGAACACTTTAATTATGAAAGAAAGCAGTTGCTGCGCTTTAGATGTAACAAGAAATGTTTTAAATAGCCTGGAACTGCTGAGCATCCTGACTATCAGCACTGGCACATGATGAAAGACCTGTAGCACAGAATTTACATAATATATGTCAGTAAAAAACTGGTCAATTTGTTTTTCTCTCTCTTCACTTCATTTACATTTTATTCTCTCTCAGAAGCCTTAGGAGCACATTAGAAAACAGAAGTACCCATATAATTTCAGATCTACATATGCATCCCCACATAATGCACAAAAGGTACAACCCAGACTCCTTCTAAGAAGGGTGATTTGATTGAACATATATTAGATGGGCATCACAAATATGATAAGGTCTAGTTTGGGTGAGGGTTGTTCTGTATTTTCCTCCGAGGTAAATAAAGCACAGATCATGCTTCCTTGATTTCACAATCCCATATACTGCGAGATGAGGATCACTGTTTATGGTGTTCAGATTCAGCAAGCAGCTCCATTCCAAAGCTGCCTGGAAAAAAAACCCCACAATTTTTTACTGCCAAACAGCACGGCCAGCTCAAACAGACAAGTCCTGTAAGGACAGAGAAAGCCATATGATCGTGAAGATTTGCACCATTTTTTAATAAAACAGTTATACAAGTTGTAATTTTATTTTTTTTCTAGAAAGTAGAAAGCTGCAAAAAAACACACAGCAAAGAACAAAGATAAGTGTATATTACCAACACTGGACTCAGCCTGACTTCTCCCTCTAAAGTCTCTCCTTTACCAAGACAAAAGGCTGTTGAACCACAGCTATAACTGATACTTCAGCTGCCTGCTACATGGACACTGCAAGAAAATTCCTTTGTTCGAAGAAAATAACTTTTTACAAATAGCTCTTACTACTGGTGCATTTACTCTGTTTCAGTTTTCAATGAAAAGGAAATGGACTGTTTGATTTCTGCAGGGGTGGGGGCGGTGTGTGTTTTGGTTTGGTTTCGGGCTGGGGTTTTTTTGTGGGTTTATTGTTTGGGGGTTTTCAAGGAATAAGGATTCACTCAAATTCATTTTTAAAAAAAAGCTATCCTTCAAACAAGTAATCTGCTAGTGTGCATACACAGCACATTCTTCTAGAAGCTGAATTTTCTTCTCCCAGAGGCATAGCAAACACAATGAGTTTTAAACAGTGATCTTTTATTCCTTGGGTAAAGGCAGAAAAAAAAAAAAAAAAGATACGTCTTGCAGGAAATAGATTGGGTTTTTTTATAAAGGAAAGTATATACATTCCTATTTAAAATGATAGAACAGCTAAGCTAAAACATACTGCAAAACCACGTCACATGAAAGAAACCGGAAAAAATGCCCCAACACCATTAAAACACAGATCTACGATTTTCAACCAGTTGGCCACTGTCAACAACTTTGCCAGGGAACATAAGACGGTGCCAATTTACAGATGGTTTTTGACTTCGCATTTTGCAGTTTCAAAGTCAAAAAAAAAAAATCAACTAATAGTTTCAAACCTACCACCAGAGTCATCTATTTCTTACCAACTTTCAAATAAATGCTATACAAACTCTGATCCCCTCCTGCCACTGCTGGGGTATACGGCTCCACCGACTATGGAGGCATCTGGTCTACACATTTTCAACCACCCTTTGTAGTCTGTGCCATAACTCCAAAGTTAACAGAGCAATTTAAGCTACTAGTGGGTAGTACCCTCATGTGGGCAAACTTCTAATTTTATCCTAATTGAGAACAGGTTTTAAATAGTTGTTATGAAGCTACAATTTATGTCAAATACATCTTTTTTATACACTGAGAAGCTAAGACTGACCAGAAACAAGAATCAACATCCTTGCATTCTCCAACAGATAATAAAGAAATTAAACACACCCTGCCTTCACAATTAAGACTTATTTTACCATATGTTTTCTTTCATGAATGACTGTATTACAGGAAACATTGCAGAATCAGGCTAATAACATGTATTCCTGTTATTCGAATGACACTCTGCTTTAATAAAAATGAGGATTATGGATACAAGAATCCAGCGCCAGTTGCTCCAAGACAGACCGAAATGTCCTTGCGACAAACACTGACACCAAGTGGCCATTTCCCAGCGCAGCAGCCGCCGACACCGCTGGTGCAGCCGAACGCTCACTCAGTACACAGAACGGGCCAGGCCAGCCCAACATAAATGAAATTCAAAACAGAAAGCAGACATCTGCATCAAGAGTCAATGTTACGAGAAATTGCACGTCTACCCATGACAATCCTGCAGTTGCTCGAAGCTGTTCAGTCGGTAACTGCAGAATTCAATCAGACTGATGTTGATTTTAATGTCTAGATTATTTTTCAAAATCCAGCGGTTTTTTTCAGTATTTCTCTTTTTGAACTAATGCTGCAGAGAACTAGGGACTTTCTAACCTGTTACTATTACAGTAAATTAAAAAGATGCATTATTTCCATATGCACCAAGCGACTTGCAAATGGCTGAAAAAGCTTCCTGCAGCCTTTTACTCCGTCCATTATCTGCATGTTAATGTAGAGCAATACAGCGGCACAGACTGCCCCAGGAGGCAGCACACTTTGCAACATTAACTACAATTTTACTTTCAGCAATTGCTACTGTTGTACTTCTCTGGTATATATACCCATGATTTAACTTCAGGAATATTTATAACCTTTAAAATAAACCCTTCATTTGAAGCTTCCCTTCCACAGTTCTCACAGAAAGAAGAACCTCCAGCCTGAACTCTTAAAAATTTCAAAAAGCACTATTTCTGTATAACATGCTAAGCTAGAAAAAGGGGCAAGAGTGTTGGTAATTTTTTAACTTTTTTGTATTTCCTTCAAAATGGGTATACCATTTATCCTTCCAGTTATTCAGAAAGTCGGTCTAGGAACTTTTCTTATACTATCAACTTTTATACTCACCTTGTTTTCCTGTGTAACAAGTATACTTGCACCCCCGGGCTTCAATGGCACTTCTTCCATTGCTCCAAACACATCAGTCTCAACAGAGAAGGTCAGCTCTAAACCCAGATCACTGATATCATTATCTAAAATCCACTGCAAGTTCTTTGCATATTCTGGATCAATAGATGCTACATCCTGATAATTTACAGGTATACCTGGGGGGGGAAACAAAAACAAAAAACAGAGACAAAACTGCTCAAATCAATAGGATAAAGCTAAAAGATTTCTAACAATATATGGCAGAAGATTGCCCTCTAGAGAGAAACCAGAATAATGCAGTAACAGAAAAAGGGAATAAGGAATCCAGAGTTAAAAACATCAGAACATCAGAACTCGACTTACTATATTTTTAAAATATTACAGAATCAAGTTTCCTCTGTGTATTTTTTCCTCGCAGTGAAGCAAATCATACCACTCGGGCAAAAACAATTTGCACAATTTTTACTCATTAATGGATTTAAGTAAAAGCATCTAACCATACTGAACACACAATGTTAAATGTTTCCTACAAAGTCTTAATGTTTTCTACATAACTTTTAAAAACCCAAATACCATAATTTTCTACAATAGTATCTTTGCCCTCAGAACATTACTTGGAGAGAAAAAATGTTCCTGTAGTCAGAAAACCCTTTTGCTCTTCAGTTTTCTTCCTATTAACTGTGGTTGAAATGGGATCTATTATACAGTTGAAAAAAATTATTTATAGGAATTTTACATTTTCAACCTGAACTTGCAAGTCATTTAGAAGCATTAAAAGGCGAGTTGCTATAAGTTTGACTTTTATCCAAGTACAGGAACTGGTATTTACAGCCCCTTCACAGACATGGCACTCAAAACACATTTGAGCAAATGTGCCCAGAACAAGGTGACCCTGAGTTTATGCAAGAGAACTACCCTCTTCACTACACAAGAAAGCAAACCCCCCAACTACTTTAACACTGCCATGAGAGATACTCTAACTCTACCAAGATAAATACATTTCTGGGAAAAGCAGCAGGGGATGAGGCTGGCAGTAGGTTTAGAGAAAAGCAAGTTATTGGGAAGTACTGTCTTTGCTTCGCCATCTTCTGTGCATTGTGCAGTGTCATAAGGGTGCCCATTAGTAGGAGCCTTGGCACAACACGGACTGTGGATGCAGTACCCCAGAGTAACATAAAATTTAAAGGTTAGAAGCCACTCAGACATCTAAGTGCAAAAACTGTTACAGTATTTCCATGGAAGAGCTGACTAGTGCTGAAATGGTCTGTATATAAGCTGTAAGGCATTGTTTTTCTAATAAAATCAAGCAACACTCCAGTTTAAGAGAGGGATAGATAACTTCCTAATTAAATATCACTGTCATCTGTCTCTCAAAAAAAAAACATAACAGCTGTCTAGTAGTTACTAGAGGAGATTCACTTCTGCCAACTAGCAAGCATATGCACATTTCACATATGAAATGTAGAAATAATGATGTCTCTGAGGGATAAAAGCCAAATGTGGGAAAAGAAGACTGAAAAGTAGGAATCGGAGATGCCAACTTTAGAGAAGAAACTTAACTGCAGCATTATGATTAGAGTACACTCATAGTCAGCATATTGTGAGACCAAAGCACTAAGCTCACCCATTTGCTTGACAGATATTTTACCAATCAACAGGCTCAAGAGGGCATTTATAAAGAAAGTCCATCAGATTTATCAGGACAAAACTTGAATCCCATGAAATACTATGTATCTTTCTCTTGTATACTCTTAAGGCACCTGTAGTTTGAAAAGGAAGAGAAATCTATTTGAGCATAATAGTGATTAGCAGGTATTTCCGTGCAACACAGAACTTCAAAAAGATACTACAGGTAAGCTCTGAGACAACTTCATTTAATACTCAAGGATTTAAGGCCTCCAGTTAATTTCTGACCATATTTTTGCCCGTGCTACATCTGTAATAGAGTGCAGCCTTAATAAACAGGCAGACCTACGGAATAATGTTTGATTTCACAGCACAGACACACAAAAAATTACGCATGCTACATATCTAACACCTTACAAAGCACATTAGTTGTGTGTTAGCTGGGTCATCACCTAAGTTGGTGATCTTTCCTTGCCTACCAGATATTGCTGCAGAAAGATCTTAATTCACCACAGTGGAAAAAGGTGATGCACCCACCCGAGTCTCAAAAAAGTAGCCACATTTGTTCCTACAGGTTTCATCTTCTAATTAAGGCATTTCCACATCATGTATGCTGACTAAAAAGAGGAGTTCCTTTGAAAAAGGTTCACACTGTTCCTCAGAGACAGAAGGTCTTACCTCACAACCGGTGGTTTTAGTGCCATCAACAGATGGATATACTTTAACTACGGGAAAACAAGGATCTCAGCGCACAGTGAAAAACCAAAGGAATGGAAACAGTTTCAGGCTGCAAAAGATTTCACACTCTTTCACTTAAGGCCTGACAAGTAGTTGAAGGATATTCGTATTTCTGTAATCTGATAACTTGTATTTGGCATGAGTAACAGTTAGTATAACCCATAGCTGAACCTGAAACAAAAATTAAACAAAAACTCCTCAGAAGCATCTGTTGCTGCACAACTCTGATTCCTTAAGCAAGAAAATAGGAGATGCACAAAGCTGATGGAAAAGGTCTTGGAATGGTGAGGCAGAAAAAGCAAGTACTCTGGGAAGTGGAGGTATAGTTTTTCCAGTTCTCTGGGTCTGATAAGTAAGACGTGATAAACAATTGTGAAAACCTAAACAAGTTGAATGTGTCTAAACATCTAGAAAGTTCCAGAATGCCTGTTCAACAGAATGACAAGATCTTACTAAGACTGGTGAGATCTTATTAACAGAGACTACTGACTGCTGCTTCTTTGTTTGCAACAGTTACTCTAGCAAAATGAAAAAGGTAAAAAGTAAGGTCATCTTGTCAATTTAGAAACCAAAAAATCAGGTATATCATCACTAATCAAACTAGTAAGGAACTCAAATTCATTAGTAGTCAATTCCAAAAGAGGTGACAAGAGCAACAAGCAGAAAAATAAGTCTTTCTTTTTTGTGAATACATCACATGGAGATTAGCCTGTGAGTCTGTGAGCGTTACTCATAACCACATCCTGGGCTGCAACAAATGAAGTGTGACCAGCAGGCCAAGAAAGGTGATTCTGTCCCTCTACCCTGCTCTCATGAGACCCCATCTGGAGTGCTGCATCCAGCTCTGGGGCCCTCAACACAGGAAGGACAGGGAAGTGTTGGAACAGAGCAGGGGCACAAAGACGATCAGAGGGCTGGAGCCACTTTCCTATAAAGACAGGCTGTGAAAGGGTTGGGGTTGTTCAGCCTGGAGAACAGAAAGCTCCAGGGAGACCTTAGAGAACCTTCCAGTACCAGAAAGGGGTTACAAGAGAGCTGGAGAGGGACTTTTTACAAGGGCAAGTAGTGATAGGACAAGGCGGAATGGCTTTAAACTGAAAGAATAGGTTTAGATATCAGGAAGAAATTCTTCACTGTTAGGTTGGTGAGGCACTGGAACAGAGTGAATGCTGTGAATGCTCCATCCCTGGAAGTGTTCAAAAGGCCAGGCTGGATGGGGCTTTGGGCAGCCTGGTCTGGTGGAAGGTGTCCCTGCCCAAGGTACCTTTAAGATCCCTTTCAACCCATATCATTCAAGATTCTTCTGCTCACTCAGAGGAATCTCTTGATGTCAAAGGCCAAGCCTTAAGTCAGTACCAAATTGTGCCACACAACGATACTTTAGAACCACTTTCCTATGTGAAGATCAACGAGCAGGGAAGCATTGCCTACATGGTCCTGCTTCAGACTGGCTGTCCTCCACTACCTCTTGCCCAGAACAGTCACTTCACTGCAACAGAAAGTGGTACTAAGGCAGAGAAGTAAAATACATTCCTCTGTGAAGAAGATCTCGACAAAGATGATTGAGCCTGCGCCATCAACAAACTGCAACAGTGTTCCTTAAACACTTTCAGGGAAGAGAAACAGTAAACTTGAAGAGTTGATCTGTCCTCAGCAAACATCACAGGAAGACTACAGTAGACAAAATTAAAGAAAATCATCAAGCTATCTTATACTTCCAAAGAAGATCAAAGGAAGTGCTTGAACACAAAGGAAATTCTGCATGCAGCAGCAAATACATTTATGTACTTAGAGGAGTAATAAGAATGGACAGGGAATTTAGCTTTTCACACATTTTCATACAAGAAGAAAAGTTTTTACATGACAATGCAGAGGAGGAGCATCAAGTTCAACAATCAAAAGGCACAAAAGGTTCTCAAAGAAGAGCCCTAGACAGTAGATACCACAGTTAACAGAGGTTGTCCTCTACTAAAAAAAGTTACATTTTTATAAAGACTTCTGACCAATCCCCTTGAATGCTACAGTATAAGCATATGAATTAACTGTCCTCGTTAAGGAGACAGGATGAACCTGCATTAGTTCCAAAACACTATTTCAGGAAATAAATTTGCAACAGTATGGTTTCAACTTCTGAAAACATTACACGACTGATGAACTTCAGGCATAATAAAGAACGCCTGATAGAGTTTTGCCAGATTTCATAAACATTCTCAACTTGGTAAATCTGTTGCAAGTTGACTAGGGAACAATTATTTTCATTTCTCAAGAATGACACTACACAGCAGGATAGATGAATTTCACAACTGTGATGCAAAAAATTGCATATACCACAAAAGCAATTGGTTGCACTAGTCTGCCTTTCAGGCATTCCTAGTCAGCAATAGTAAAGACAACTACATTACATGATTAGGCTTCAGACAGAGTAATGATGCCTTTCTTCTTTTTAATTTAAGATTCATATTCAAATATAAAGATTAGCTATTTTTTAAAAAGTTGCTAACTGTATAAAATTCCCACATGGTTTTGCTCATGTGTTTCTATATTTTCCAACTACAACAGCTCGTAAGTGAGGCACAGACTGGAATAGCAATTACTGCCATATTATTTTGTGACTCTGACGTACATAAAAGACTAGCAAAACATTAATTTCCAAGACTTTTTCACTTTTAACACACACACAAAAGTAAAAAAGGAAAAGGTTTAGTGCTCAGACAACTATTATGATTAATAAATAGGATTTTAGTAAAACCATACCAAGAATATGTTTATAGAATGACCTCGTGAAGTAGATATTCACCAACTGCCTGTGATTCAGAGCTAGCCCCAGGATCTGGCCTGCGAAACGGAAGTAGTTCAAATGATCTGGATTTACAGAAGAGTTGCTGTTGGGCTGGAATGTTGTTCCTATAAAATAAAAATATTATCATATTTCAGTACACTTTTTTCAAGTGAAGTGTTTATTTGTCAAATACACTAAACATCTGAAACCACTGCAAGAGTCTTATTTTGGGGTTCTGGAAGTTTGGGGCTTTTTGTTTAACCAAAAAAGACTTCAGATAGAAATGTATTAGAATGTAATAGCACCCTACTACTACAATGATACTGCTTTTCCAAGTCACTTTCCAAGGCACCACTCTGAAATAAGTATCATCAACAAAAGGGTAATTATAAACTGGTAAGTTTGGCCCTCCATTTTAGTATATTACTACGGGCATTTTTTGCTTACTCTAATGGGCTCTGCTTCTATCAACTTGTGAACATGCTCAACGGAAGGATCAGCATGTATCTGCTTCCTTTCATCTGTTTCCAGACAGATGCAGGCAGGACACAGTCCAATCCTGATCTCCTTGGAAAAGATTACCTCAAACAGACCTCCCTGACCTTTTCCTTTTAGCTTTCATGAAATAATCTACTGTTGACTGAATCCCTTGCCACTTTCCAAGACTTTGTAAGGTAGAAAACAAAACACTCAGCACTGATGATGATAATGACCATGATGTGAAATCTTATTGATAAAGACTTGCTTTATATGAAAAACCCAAAAGACAAAAAGTCAAATGCAAGGGAGACCTGTGGAGATCAACATCTGGTTTTACAACAAAAACAGCTGATTGAATTTATGGATTTCTAAAAGGAAATACAGGAATACATTCACAGTTCTCTTGCAGATGCAGAAGAAAGGAAAACTCTCAAAGCGTTTTGTCCTTCTACAACCAGGCAAAGATAGTATGGACCCATCAAAACCAACAACTCACTCTCCTCTTACAGAAGAGAACAAAACTTCAAATGAAGAAAAATATTTCATATGTTCAGGTAAAAACAAACAATCAATAGATTATTTCTCTATATACAAGATCAATTCTGCCAGTGTTGATTTTAAAAAGTAATAATCTCACGTTCTGAAATAATGCTTTTATAAAAGACGATACTCTAAAATCAGGGGGAAAAAAAGGCAGAAACATACCATCAGCTGACTGGGTAAATAAGGCATAATCTGGGTTAACTATTTCACTGGACAAGATATCAAACCATTCACGCACCACACCCTGTCCCTGCATGCCAAAAGAATAAAACGTATTAGTACAATGAACTTTCACTGCTCCAACAGTTATACCGAGTAATTACATGTTTCTTTTGAAGTAATTTTAAAATAGGATTTAGTTCAAAACAATACTTGTGAAAAGACAATTAATGTTTCCATACAAAAGTACCATAAAAACAATGAAGTTTTACCCACCATGCCTTCTTCTCCGTGAAATCTCACAGCAATCCCCTGCTTTAGTTTCGCACTATTTGCTTTCGACACAACTTCACAGCTACTCCTAAAAATAGAATCTAAACACAAAGCGTCAATTAATTTTTTCATCTTAATTTGCTATATTTCAATGTATTTCAAAGACATACTAATTCCATTTATAACACAATACCTCTGTGAACCAAAAGAATGTCATTTTCATTGACAGGCCTGTGCACCATGTCCGAATCTGGCTGCCCAGCATGCAGATGTTCATAGAACCACTCACAGCGATCCTTAAATGGCTACAAAACAAAGTGTAAACCATATTATATAGATGAATTCCATCGAATAATTCATCTCTCATAGGCATGATTGGGAAATAGTTACACAGACTTCACAATTAATTTTTGAGATGTGCCGAGTTACCTCAATATGCTATACAGTGTTTCGGGAAAGGACTAGACGTGCCCTTAAGTGCTTGCTGAAGTTTGGTATGCTGAAACTGGGTATGCAGGAAAACTGGACCACCAGTTACGCAGAAATTGCTATCAAAATTCTCCACACAAGAGAAAAACGGCTCAAAACTTCTTACAGTGAAGCGGTGGGTGTGAAGGACTCTAGATAAGAAATAAGTCACTGGCTTCTGTAACACTACTGATAATCAACCACAGCTGAGCACAGAAGCACAAGAGATATAAACAAGCTCTACTTGTGGTAAAGGTCACTAGCAGTGTAAAACAACTCAAAGGAACCAGAAACCTTCCAAAGGAACTCCTAGATGAGAAGGTTCTAGCTTGTTTGACTCAGGATTGAGACTGGCATTTTGCAGCTCTTCCAAGACAGGCCATCCTTGTGTCATATCTTTCTCATCCATCTCAATTCACAGCTTGTACATTTACCTGACCTGACAAACAGGGTGTCAGTTCTCAGGGTCTCTTCATTATCCACAAGTAACAAATTTCAAAAACACACATTTCAACCAAAGAATGAATAAACAATACATCTACACTGTTGTCCCACAAATGGAACTGTATTTCTAAAAACAGTGTACCTTTAAAAACAAAACACTGTACTGTTCACAACTAAGGAAATAAAACTTTTGGAACAGACTTTCCACAATTATTGGGGGAAGGGGGTGTTATAGTTGGGTAGAAGAACTTTACCTTTGTTTTCAGAAAATTTGGTATTTGACCAAAATAGCTGACTGTCTCAGTTTAATGAGACAGAAGTGTTTTGCTAAGGCGGATGAGTTATGAGGAAGACCAAAACTCCTCTCTCTAAGCAATTGTAAATCTGAAATTAAGAGGCTTCAACTGAGAAAGTGTGGAGAAAGGAAAAATAACAGCCCTTTATTAAAGGATATATGTGTATTGGCAGAACAACAAAAGAACACAAAACAAAACCCCAACCGAACAATAACCCTATACCCAAAAATCCCTTTCAATGAAAACTAAACAGTTCAGTTTGTGCTTTTTGGCGCAATTCTAACCACAGTCACAGGGGGCACAGTTGGATCTCTGGAGGTGCAGAGCCTGCAGCGCTTGGGGGTGGCCGACAGGAGGCACTGTTGGGCTCTGGCGGTCGCCACGTGGGTGCCCCGGGTGTGCTGAAGGAGCTGAAATAGAGCCCTTCCCTCCCCCTCTCCGGGAAAGGGAAAAAGAAGAAAGAAAGGTTCTTCCTAAAGGGGACTCATGTTGTCTGCGGCTGCCCATGTGACTTCCCCCTCCTTCAGTGATGTGCACAAAAAAAAAAAACCGCTGCCAAAAACACGGGAGCAGGGGAGGGAAAACAAAGGTGGCTCTCCCCCTTCCCAAATAGTTCCTCTCCAATGAAGTCCAAGCAGGTCCACCCGGGCGGTGTGGGGGCAGAAAACAGGGTGCCAGCAAGCCAGGCAGCCAGGCTGAGAACAAAGCAGCCTCCCAGCTTTTGCAATGCACACCTTTCCTCCGTTCCCACAACCACGAACTGTGGCTCGAACTGTGTCTCATTCCCCCCACCTCCGGGAGAGAGGAGGAAAAAAAAAAACAAAGAAAAGAGTCTCCTAGCCCCTCCCCAGGCCATCAGCCTGGAATGTCAGTCTGCTGGCCAGTTCTTTTGTGTTAGTCAAATACCCAAGGCAAAACCAGTCTGCCCATTCAAACATCCCCACACACAGTGGGGCAGGGGGAAGGGAAAATTCTATGTTTAGTTTTTTAGAACAAGTGAATCCATCACATTGACCAAAACCCCTTTAGCGTAAGGAATCTTTCTAATGGAGAACAAATCAAAAAGTAAACCAGTGCATGCTAAATGAAGGAGTTCCAAAGAGCTCAATATTTCCCAAATACCCTTTTCATTTGTAATAGAACCAATGCAGAGCACAGTTACAAAAACATGGCAGATGCCTAAGACTACAGCGTTACGTAAGAAATGGTAGGAAACAGAGCAAAGTGTAACAAGACATAATGTTTCAATAAAGAAGATGTCACTAATTAATTACAGCCAAATCAACTAATAGTGATGTATTTATCCTCTGGTTTGTCTCAAAATGTAAGTCAATTAGGGGAGAAGTATAGCATTTTAAAGTCCAATCTATTAAATGTGCACAAATAGATTTAAAAATAGAAATTTAGCTTTGTTTAACGGCAAATTGGACTTGTAAGACATATCTAACATCAGTTCTCTCAAACGGACTCACATGTATTAAAAAGAACTACGAGTACAGAAATCTAGCTGCCATGACTGTTTAATCTGATCTTCCAACATCCCAGATTCAGAAGCACTAGAGGTCACACTTAGTTCTTCCATCCTCCCCAAATGGAATTCCTTTAAATATTATTTTTAAACAAAACACCCTTTGTATATTCACAGAAGTTGTAACTAAGCATCTCCTGACACTTACCTGAGCTTTTATGATGTGCATAAATCTGGACATCAGTTCAGGACACTCAAGAAGAAAATGAAAGTGGTCAAAAATTATTTTGGGGTTTCTGAAAGAAAAATAGGTTAGAAGCCTGTTAAGAGATTTAATAATAATGCTTCATGGTACAAACATTCCACGAAAAGAAACAATGCAATTAGTCATACAAAAAGGTTTTAACAGACTCTTCTACTTTATCCATTTTTCTCTTGTTTTCAAATACCTCATCTGTGAAACCTGGGAGGATTAGAAGCAGCTCCCAACACAGAAGCAGCCCCAGAGAAACTCTGGGAACAGTCAACTGCAAAAAGATAGTTTCAACTCCTTTAAGAAGTCACATATTGGAGGAAGAATGAAAGTTTTCACCTGCCTCAAAAGTGAAGCCTTTATTTCGAATAAATATGAGGAAAGGATCCATTAAAGAAATTATTCTGTTGCTCTGTGAAATAGATTTTGGTCACGAAATCCCACAGAATCTTATGAATAGATCATTTAAATATGCAAAAGAGTTCATTTAAGTCTGGACTCTCAATCACTAATCTATAGTCCCTTGAATTTGGCAGGACCATTAAAGTGCATACAGTATATAGGTTACAACAAAAACCTAAAAATGCAACTCAATAAGAAGAAAAAAATCAGTTTGATTTTTTGGGGGGGAGGGTGGCCGGGCAGAGGGATGGATTACAAAACCCATATTTGTTGAAGCTTACCGGTTAACAAAACACTTAAGGACATCATCGTGTTTACAAACAAATTCTATAAAACGAGGTGACGTCATCCTGTTCAAAAATCATATGATGCTTTTGGTTAGTGAAATTGAAAATAATTTGAATTACATTAATTGTTGCCTTTTTTTTTAATAAAATACTACACAACTAGAAACTGATATTGTTTAACTACTCATCATGAAACTAAATACTCGACAGCATTAAGATCTCATAATAAACTAATAAAGACAAAAATGCCAATAATCAAGAGGTTCAAGCAACATTACCACTGTTACTAACTCTATGAACTAGAAAAGCTCAAAGTAAGGGAGATACATATTTTTCTATTGAATCCTTCCAGCTTTCAATGGAAGCACATATATGGAAGGACTGATACTACATGCACAATGTATACGATATGCAGGTTATTCTATACTCCTGTTTATTGTATGAAACTCCCACACACATCTTGTAAATGGTGGTATGCAAGAAAGAGAGCCAGGAAGAAATAAAATTCAAATTTCGCAAACTTAATAATGGGGACAACAGGTTATTTAATGGCAAAATATACACAACAACAACAAATACATAATAAAAAAATATAACAAAATTACCTGCCAGGCAAGAGTCTCACACTAGCATGAATTTATTTGTTTTCTCCTATACACATATATATATATATATATGGAGAGCGAGGGAAAGATTAAAATGGGTGCAAATTTTACATTTATTTACATCTATCCTACAAAAAAACCCCAAAAACCCAAAACTTAATTGTATCCTTCAACTTCAGTAAAAGCTAATGATCAGTTGCAAACATGATTAAAACCCTTTCATCACGTTTCTTTAAAGTCTGTGAAAAACAGTACTTTACTTAGTCCAGAATAATAATCCTAGAACTGTTCCTGTTCCCCACACCAATTTAGACAAGAGCTGCTGATTTTATAAAAAACTGAGCTATTTTCCTTATTCTCTTCTGAAGAAACAAGTCTCACTATATCCTTTCACTCATCTGCACAAAAAAAAACCAAGCAAGCAAGGAAAATCTTCCAGAGACCAAATAAGAACATTTTAAACACACTCCTGGTCTGGGAGATGATTTGAAAACATTAAACAACTAAAAGAGTCTTCCCTAAAAGGAAATTAACTCTATTTGTAAATTGCCACACAAGCTGTAAGATACAATATATGGGGAACAGAAAAAAAAAGCATACACTTGTCATTTTTGATGCTGAAAACTTGGAACATTTTATTTCAGTGTATTAATAAACAATGCCTAGATTCAATGTCAGCATCTGCACAAGCACAGCAACTGTGGCAAGTAAAATAAAATAACTGAAATACTTCAAATGTTAATCAACATGAAATGCCATCCTTGTTGTATGAACATCAGGAACAATGGAAAACAATGAGCTTTACTTATTCTCTTCCATTAAACATAAAGACACTCAAATCTAAATTTAGAGCTGTTTTAAAACATTTTGTCTGAAAACATAGTTTGTTACAATTTCAAATGTTATTTGAAGATGGCAGCGGTACTGAGTTACATCATTTACTGCTATTTGATGCCTATGGATTTTTTTGATTTTTAGTTTTCTGTAGATTTTAGAAGTAGCTGTAGTTAGCTCACACTTCATAGTCAAAGCATCCTTCAAAATCCCAGAACTTCGGAGGAGCTCTAAAGACTGGACGTGCTGCGACAAAGAGGAAGATGAGGAAGAGGGGGCCTTAGAGACCCCTAACTCAATTTCCAGAGGGCTGTGCCAAGGGGCAGAACTGGGATTGGATGGACTAATACCTTAAATTGTGGATCCTCCTGGACACGGGGATGCGTGTCTCTGTACCCCTGTGGTGGTTGAAGGCCTTCTATTAAAACTGCTCTCTACCTTATCTGTACTAATCATTGCCCAGTGAGTAAGTTTTTGGCTCCCGATCTCAGGCAGTACTATTAACATAAAAACATTAGTAAAACAGAGCAAGTCTCAGATCTTTGTATTCTCTACACAGTTCTGAAAAGCCCTAAAGCAACACACAATTCAGCCTTCTTTCCCACATCCCAGGCAATTCTCTCAGTTATTATTGAAACAGTCCTTACACTCCTCACTTCAATGACAGTAACTCTCAAACTTATGTAGTATCTGTGGGAGTTCACCTTAACACGAAGCATAAACTATGCTTTGGGACAGACCTACAGGGCAAGGCACATCAGCAAGTCACCTGGACATAGGGAGACAGTCACCCTGATGACTGAACTTTGGTACAAAGAGATGGATGGTGCAGGGGGAACATACTTAATCACTTCTGTAAACATTTCTGCTTTTTATTTGGCTGCTATCAACAATACTTAACTGCATTTTATCTTTTATCAATGGAAATGGTTAAGCAGCAGTTCCTTTTTCAAAGTGGAGTAAAATTAGAAGTGAAAGTGCTGAGGAGCTTGTGGAACATGCTGATCCTCATATCATCTTCGAGAATGTCCACAGAGGAGTATGTCCCAGACAAACATTAGTGGCCACTTTTATTAAACTCAGTTTGTCAGAAAAACACTCAAAGTGGCCAGGAATAAAAGGGAGTTGTCATGTAGTATGAACCTTGCTTCTTGATTCCTCAGAGAGCTTGTAATACCACCATACTTATCTAATCCTGTATTCACGAGGACCAAAGAATTCCCTACTTCCAAGTTCACAAATATACTCCATAAAAATCTTGGCTTGACTTAGACCTCAGCTACAGTGTTACAAGAAAACACTTGTTTTCTGTTTAAACCAGACACTAAATTTACCTAAGTTGCAGTGCCTGTTCCACACAAAACTATGTGTTTACCAAGCTGGGACTGGATTCCATGTGACTGTTATTTTTGAGATTGAACTCTCCCTGTTATAAACTTCAGCAATAAAGACAAACAATTTTTGCTCCAGCCATCATTTTCATACACAAAGGTAGTTCACCTTTTTTCTGAGCTTACAGCTGTTCTTGTTGGATAATCATATTAAATTCAGGGATAATTTCACATTAAGAACCAAGAGAAAATACAGCTAATTTTCTAGAGATCAGAATTCTATTACCTCCAAGTATACTACATGATTACAAAAAGCCATTAGACATTTAATACAAAATTTGTCCCAGTGCAGCTACACTCACAGGCAGCAGCACTATGGAAAATTTGCAGTGCTGTTTGGTGCCATTAGAGCCAGAAAAAAAAAAAAAGGCATTCAAATAACTGAACTAGTGAAAGTATTAAAAAAATATACCCTTGACTGTCACTAATACAATGTGGGCAGCACCAACATTCTTCCAAGGAAGTATGTGTGATTTTAAAATGGTAACAGTTTGGGTAACAGAAATGAATCCTCTCCTTACCCCTGAGGCATCTGACAGGAGCAGCACATGTAGAAGGCCTGAATGACAGCACTTAGCCTGTTTGCTGTCATGGAGATAACATCCTGGCAATCAGCACAAGCTTCCTGCTTCCCAGCAACATCATATGCTTTTAACTCGACAGCATCAGTGGATAGGTCTTTTCTTTCCTCAGTTCCTGCAGTAGCAAAGGAAGGCGCAGGAGCAGCATCCTGGTGATCTGGTCCTTTTTGCTTCAGTAAAATAGAAGTAATGTTGGCAGAGTCCCTTTTGTTTTTCATAAGCTCCGTGGCTATAAGAACAAGCCATTCATCCAGAGAATGCCAGAGCAGTTCCAGTGGCTATAATAAACACATGAAAAAACAGACAGAAAAGGAACACGTTGACATTAGGTATTAATAATGTGATAATGCTCTTTGGGCAAATAGTTATCAGGCACATTTTAAAGCTTTCAGTGATCCTTTGGAGGTCATGTTAGAGGAAAGAGTCAAATACTCATAAAAAATTCTGTACTTGTAGCCAAAGAGTAAAAAAGAAAATTTCATATAGAAGGAAAATAATCAAGCAGCAGATGGAAGAAAGGTAAAGTAATTTAGAAAGAACTACAGAAGAACTATAGAATTGAACTGTGTAATGGAGTTTGGCCTCAGGGTTGTCACACAGCACACCTGACCGCTGCAGACAAGCAAAGAAACAATAACACACACGTGGAGTTGCCAGAGTGAGAGAGTTCTTTTTTAAAGACCTGGTCAAAGAAGCTCCCTCTACCAAGAAGATGGAGTGAACTCTAGACAAGACCACGGAGATTCAGACCAATGCACGTATCTAATAAGAACATGTTTTATGTAGAGTGTGAGCTCGTAACAGATCATTTTGATAGTATCCCACATGTCTCAGATAAGGGTCACTGACATCTAGATTTATGAAAGAGAAACAAGTATCATCAAAATCACAGATGAATTTTTAAAGCTGTACATTTTATTTTAACAAAGGCACTCTTTACACACTACACGCTGCTCAAGACTAGTAACATTAAAACCTGGTACAATTCCATCACTACACATTTGCTCCGAGGTGTATGGAGAAGAAGGCCTGAGCATAAAAAAGACCACAGGGGGTGTAAGGCCTCGTTTCACAAGCCTACAGTCTAGTGAGCATTGGTATATGAATCCTACAGGGAGATAATCTGAGGTAATCAAGTACTAGGTAATTCTGACTCAGGAAACTAGGTAGTTATTTACTAGAATACTAAAATCTAGTTTTCTTCTCCCAAACTTTTCAATGGTTAGCTTGCCAGACACCATTTTCCACTGATATCTTGTGTTTTATCTTTTATTTCCCACAGACTTAGCACAACTTTTGGAACCTTTCCACCTGATGTGTTTTTCCAAATCTAGTTCTTAGATTCTGATTACAAAGTCATTCAAAAGGGTAGTCAAGCATAGCAGATTCAACATTTCATTTTCTTTCTTTCCAGTCTACCTTCAGAATATAAAGCACTTCTAAATACTGCCCATCACCTCCACATCCACGACGGTCAGCATTTTACATTAGCATCCGTGATCAGACCATTTCAAGTGTCATGTGGACATACTCAAACAAACCATTAGCAATGTTTTTTTCAAAACTACAAGTCAACACACAACTGAGTCCGACTGAGTACCCAGCTTTTCCAGCTACACGCCTTGCGCCCCAAATGCAAGAATTTAATTATGTAATGCCTTTCTCTTTACCCATCCAGAAAACAAGACACAGTAATCAAACCCACATTCAAACCACTACATTGGAGCAAAATCTTCTGCCAGGTGACAGCTTTTAAGACAGAGGGCACAGGAGATCACTGAGCCATGAAGCAACTGTCACAGCAGAGAAGTTACCTCAACTATAGAAAAGAGTAGTATTTGAAACAAGGGAAAAAGGTTAAGAACTTCCCAACCTTGTTCAACTACAGAAATTTTGCAGCAAGTTTCCCTAATATGCGATCACACTAAACAGCAACTGGAAGAGCAATAGATTAAAAAGTTACGAGTGTAAACTTAGTCAAAATTACTCTTCATAAAGTTTCTCAGTTGTAAGATCTTATTTGAGTTAGCAGTAGCTTATTTCAAGGTTGGGAGACAAAATTCAATGATTCTTTCGTATTTAACAGGTCAGTACAAGGATGTGTATCTTTAGATAGTGCTTCCACTTTAAAACATTTGGATAGGCCTGAATCACATGCAGGGAATTTCAGTAAAGCACACACAGCCCTGTGATTTTCTTGACCTTGTCAAACAATAACATTCCTCAGTAGTCTCAGATCAAGCTGTACTCACATTTTCAATCCCTTAACAATTAGATTACAGTGACAACTCTTCAAAATATGTTCAATCAGTATATCAATACAGAAAAACTTCACCAAGCTTTAAGAGAAAAGTTAGAAGAAAGTTTTTCTTCATTCCTTATACCGGATAAAATATGGGTTTGCACCAGCTTTTTAAAAAAAAAGGAGTTATGAAGTACATCTTCAGAAGTCATCAGGTACAGATCTACTTGGAGCTAACAGGAGTGTATTTAAAAGGAATGGAAACAGCTCTTTATAACATGCAATAAGGCCTGATAATGTTCCTCCACATAGCCAACCACAAAACAGAACTCCTGCCACTGCTATCCTCGATCCTCCTCGGGTAAAAGTCTACTATTGAAAGAAGAGAGTGTTGGACAATAGATTAACTTCTTATATTGTAAAGACAGACTGTATCTAGAGGCCTTCACTCACTCAAACAGTATTCACATAAGTGGGTGGAGAACTGTATTACTTTCTTATGCTCTGGAAAGTACTCAGCACCTTACATGAACCATCAGTCTGATGGTTTATGTCAGAAACCTCTATCAAAATTCAAGTTACCTGCAACATTTATACCCATAACTGAATTTTAAGATCAGCAGCAAACTCCAATTTAAAGCTACGGACTGCTAAAATTTTCAATACAGATCTCAAATTTAAAATCTTGAAGTTCCATGTTGACTTCTTTAACAAAGATTTAACACCCATTTTGTAGCAACAACCCCTCTGGTTTCCTTAATAGTCTGTACTAACCAGTTAGACTACCTATATTCAAGAAAAGGCAAATAAAATCAAAACTAGAAAAGGAGTTCTTTGTCCCTAACCTGCATGTCACACATGCAAGGACTGATACCAATGAAGACATACAACTGTCAGGTCTTCAAGCAGCTTGCAAACTATTGCAATAATCTAGACATATAGTGGGTTTTTTCCCCTCCTCCCAAAAGGCAAAAGAGACAATCATAACCACGTTTTCAAGGAAAGGACAAAAAAGAAAACAGAAAGGCAGGAATAAGAGAGAACTGGAAGTCACCCAACTCAACACAGCACTATGTGTAATCTCCCACTTCCTAGTCACTGTAAATTCAGGAAAGAACAGATTAATCCAGCCACAAGTATTGATTACTTTAGCATTGCCAGACCTGTGTGCCCAAACAAGAACAAGTTCTCATCAGCAGTTTCATATTTTTGAGTTTGAAACTGAAATGAATGTTAAATATCATGGAGACAACAGTGGCCCTAATGAAGGTTTTAACACTTCTAAATAAATAAATTACAATAATTGCAATAATAACTTCTAAATCATTCTGAAATGTTAGCTAATGAAACAGCAGGATAGATTTTGCTTATTTATTAAAAACCTAGAAGTGGTTTTCACACACTTAAGAATTACTGATATTTTCTAGGACAACTGTGGCAGTTGTGTAATATAAGTTTACTGCACAAGTAACTCCACATTACTTTGAGAAACAATTCTTTCAGCATACATAATAGTTTGAGCACACAGACTAGTGATTCTGCTGAAATACCATTTCCTTTGCAAATTGCAATTGAATGGTTTTGTTTGTTTTATACTGAGTTCTGAAATGATGTGGAATTGAAAAGTCATGTTCACCAAGTGAACCATCAGATCTTGTTGGTAACTATTTTTTCCTTTTCTCTCTCTCTCTCTTCTCCTGTTGTCTGCACCATGTGAGCATTTTTCTTTCCCCTCTCTACTTCCCTCTCTCTTTACTCTTTCAATCTGTTTTCTTCTTTTACTTTCTTTTCTCCTCTTGTGGGTTACTTAAAACCAATGAAACCTATTGATAGTTTTTAGTGGGTGTTTTCTGCGCAATGGGTCTTTGTGCTGAATGTTTTAGTGAAATGCTTTTTCCTGGTTGTATTTTACTCTTGTAACAACCTTTTGTCAAACTATCTTATTTTCCTCACTAAACTAAAAAGAATTTCTCTTAGGGAAGAGTGTGTGACTCTTTCTCCGGACACTAATTACAGGTAATAACAAACCAAAAGGTTTTTAAAAAGTCTTAAATAAAAATGTAACCGTTCTGGGCAGCTCATAGCTTAAATCCGGAGTGTAACACCAACAAACATAAAAACCCCAGACACCTTCAGAAATTAAACAACTAAATGGCAATCACCTAAAGCATCTGTTTGAAAACAGCTATAAATCAATAACCTTGCAAGGGCAGTAGTAAGGTGACATGTTTCAGAGCATGTAATAATAAAATCCAAGAACAACTTGCAAAAAGACTTCATGGTCACAGTGAAAACAACACACAGATCAAGATTTCAGTTGTTTCCATTTTCCTTGTGAAGTTGGATAAAACTGAATCATCAGAACTTGCAGTGAACCTCCAACTACTATTCTGCAATTACATGAATATAGTCTACTATATTAATGTTACTGCATTTAGAGATTACTACATTCCTAAATAACAGAAAGAAAAACAAAGTTTACCAAAATCAGCTGGGTAACTAAACTTTCAACATCTAATAAACAATCTATTAAAGAAGAAATAAACACAGATCATCAGATGAGATGTGCATCAGTGGTTAAATGAATGCAGTGGGCAAAAAACAATAAAAGAGAAGAAAAGAGGAAGGTTTAACTTAAGAAGGGATAGGGACATCAACCAAACTTACTTCCTGTTCATGAGATGTCTGATTAATGAATGCATGCTTTGTGAAATTCATCTCTTTAACGTCTATCTTCCTAACAACATCATATACTTTTCTGACCTTGAACACCTGACTTCTTGGAGTTTTATTTCCATTGTAGCCCATGTCATTTCCATTACTGGGAGAGGATGGGCCAATACGAAAGACATGGCAAAATATCCTCACGATCCTTAAGAGACTCTTCATTTGAGCTTCATAATTACTTGACAAGCTGGGGGAAAAAAAAATGCAATGTTTAAGTTTCTTTGCCTAGATGGAACAATTTCGTATGTTAAGGAGTAAGCAATCTAATGGTAGGGTCTGATACACATGCTGAAAAAAACCCCCAAGCTTTAAACTCTAGTGAATTTTAACTTCCATTTCCTGCACCAGCCCCAAAAGTCAAATATAAGTACTATAATTTTACTAACATGTACACACAATTTTAACTAGTAGTTACAACAGCGAATTCCAAATCTTGCAAAACACTTCATTTGTTATTATGCACATGTACACTTCTTATGAACCGCTGGCAGGAAATTCAACTTACTACAGCAAGGATCTCAGCGTATGAAACAAGTTGGATATCCCAACTTGAATTCCCCAGATGAAAATGCTTTTCAATTCAGGAAAGAGACCATCCAATGGCAAAAGCATAGTAACTAACCAGATATGCTGCCACAGCCCATCCTCATCAGCTGTTATGCTAAATGCCCATTAACTATCTCAATCCACCAAGGGATCAGGATGGTAAAGATGCCACTATTTCTACTCAAGAAAAACATTTACCTAAAAGACACAAATAACATAGTGGTGCTTTTGTTTAATCTATCAAATAAACACACCAGAAGTTTTATGTCTGCAAGAAATGATTTTTCTATCAAAATCTACTAACTTATTATAGAAGTGAGCATATATTCAAATCTATCCTTAAAGTACTTGCAACTTAAAAGCATGCTTTCTAACCACAAAATCAGTAAACACTGGAAAACTGACATGTTAGAGGATGCTGTAAACCTCTGATGCAACTAATAATCTGTTAATTCAAACCTGAAACGTAGCCAGTTGTAACATTATAGTACCTTTATCATGACTTCATTTACCCTGTGTCATGGGTAAAAGCATTTACCCTGTGTCATGGGACCTATTTGTTTTCAGCACTACATTTTAATGACTGCCAGTGAGTTGTCAATTTTTAAAAGCAATACACTAAGAATTTTACTAAACTAACAAAGTTTGTCTTTGTTGTCACAATCTATACTTTAACCAATGAAGTTTTCAGTAAATCAGTATAAAGAAAGGAACAGAAAGAGTAAGGAGTGTAACAGTGGGAATGTTAAGTTTCTAACCAGGTAAAGAAAATCCTCTGACTAGTAGTCTGTAATTGTACTACCAGAAGCTCTGGTCACAGCCACAAATTAGCATTTATGAAACCTTTGCTTATATACCAAAAGAATATGTGAATAGAAGAACCTAACTCAAGAAGATAACTTAAAAAACAAAACAAAAAAATAAACAACTAATGTTTCCGTTGAGGCCCATCATCTCTGAGCAGCAGTGTTTTCCCAGTGAAATTTCCACTTAAGTCAGGTCTCCAGGAAAAGGACCCGTATATACATAAAAACCTTAAAGTGTTCTTAATAGCTTACTGAAGCTTTTACTGGCATGTTTGTAAACATTCAGCTAGGCCTAACCTGCACCAGCAAGACCCAATCACATCACACTTCAATTATTTCTTGGAAAGAGGAAATACACAATGGAGGTAATTCTAACTGAACAGGGTCCTTGCTGGTACTCAGGGAAGAAGTCCTCAAGCAGAAGCTTGGTGGCACCCCTGGCTACTTGCTAGAGGCATTATAAAAAACAACTTCAGACACTTTTGAACTAAACAAAGACAAATCCAAAAGCAATGGGCTGCAGGTTAGAATCCAGGAAATGAACAGCGATGAGACTAATTCAGCCATGCAAAAATATCATTATTGGAGGTTTTCAGGTACAGAGTACATTTTACGTATTTTTGTTGCAAGAAGGAGAGAGAGGAAAGAAGCCCAAGCTCAGAGTACCTTTATTCATCAAGTACTACCTTAATCCTTGTTCTGTAAAATAAAACAACTGAGAAATACTTTCTTAGAGTAGAAATTCGCTGCTTCTGACAGGAAACAGAACTGGAGAGAACAGACACAGCTTTTGTGAAACTGTGTCATGGAGTTATTTTCTTTTTGTATTACAATTCCGTTGTGACATATTACAAAGTACCAAAGAGAAGCGAGCCACTAAAAGTCCTACAGGCATCTCTAGAAATGACTCCTCATCCAATGCCATGCAACATTTCCATCTTGTTTTCAGTCACCGCTAAGCCACCCACATGCAGCAATACAGGAATACACAGCAGCTCAAATTGAGACAGTACAAGCACATAGATACTGTTCTACAGCCATACTGAGGGAGCTCAATAGAGAGGAGCACTAACAGTAATAAATCAAATCTAGACAATAATCAGTTTAATATACCTCTGGAGACACTGAAACAGAAACAAATACTGCCTCATATGATCTAATCCATCTACCACAACTTCCGACAACGTACCTATAGAGAACAAGTTTGAAGCCCTTTCCTGCATAATGGTTTTACACTTTATCCCAAATTATTTGTGGGAGATCTACTGGCTCTAAGGAAGTCTGCAGACAAAAAGGAATATGTTACAAGTTAAGCTGATACACATTGAAGCTCAACAATAGCTGAACTCCTTCAAAAAGTCATCTTTGCAGAAACAAAATGTCATTAATGTCTATGCACTTTAATCCCAAACATTTAAAGAGTTTAAGACTTTTGCACTAATTCATCAAAGCAAACACCCATCAGAATAAGACTTTGATTAATGATATAATGAACTTCCTAGCATCATTTAGGAGTTCTGACCTGCTATCTACAAGCTCCATCCAAATGAAACATGACTGGTGGGGAAGAAAGGGCTCCTAGAAGTAACAATATATTATTTATTCTCCATCTAACTGATGGGCTTCTTGCTCCCTGGCTCCAGTTAAAAAGAAACTTTCAGTCATATTCCTCTACAACCTACACTGACAGGTTTCTCTGGTTACAGAACACTCTTAAACCTCTTTCTCAGAAGTCATCCAGAACATGTTAGTAAAGAACTTCCAGTCATGCTTTCAGACTCGACCTCTTTCAGTAAAGATTCTCTTAGCTCCTAGTAAAGCATTTAGGTTAGACCAAAATCTGTTAGTTTTTGAAAACAGTAGAATGTTATTGGTGTTCCAACAAATTACGGATCAGGTGTTTCCTGCAAACAGATGCCAGAAAAACTAGGACAGCATTCTAGATAAATATGCTTACCTATTCTATGCGTCTCGCCAAGTAACCACTGCTTGTGCTGCTGAGGCCAGCAAACGTGAGAAACTGTCTTAAGTAACAAAACTCTCCTCAAGCATACTAATAAAGCATGCAGAAAATTAAAAATGTGAAAAAGAAAAAAAAGGGAGAGGGAGGAGAAAAGAAATTATTTGATACTCAGTCTAAAAAGCTTCCCCGCCTAGAGCTGACACAGTCAAACCAATCAAACAAAAAAATACACTTCTCTGCAACTCAAGCTTCTAGGTGCCAGCAGCTATACAAGGACACCAACTTTCTTTCTTGAAGTCTTTGTGAAGACAGTGATCTAAACAGGTACTGCCCTACAAACCAGATTTGAGGTCCATCTACTCCAGCACGTGCTGAGCACCAGATAGTTCAGATTATTAAAACTACTAAGTGGTACTAAATACCAGGTAGGTTATCAACCTACTTTTGATTTTCTCACACTTACCTAAGCAGTTTGTGACCATTTGTTGTAGCAACTTCAGCAAGACTTGTCAGGATTTTAAGATATTGGCTTTCGCTCTGCTGAGACAAGTGTTCCAGAACTTGGCGCAACTGAAGGATTAAAACAAAAGGAATTGCATAGTGTCAAGGAGCATCAGATCAACAACAATTTATTAATTATCCTCCACGTATTAATATCTAGTAATAATAATATAATAATGTATATAGTCCAACATCTAATCTAACCTCAGTTAACATTTCATTATGATTTACAAAGATTACTGAAAAGGCATACATTCTAGTGTCAATGCATGTACTGCAGGATATTTAACATTACAGAATCTACGAACGCTGACTGCTTAACCATGTATTATTAATTCATAAGAACAACTTATGACATTTAAAATGTGAGTCCTGACTTCAACATATACCCAGCCTCCTCCTGTCATCACTTTCAGACAATATGAACTGGTCATCATCCAAGACTTTGAGCAGAACAGGTCAGACTTGGCAAAAAAAAAACATTTTCAAAATACGACCACATTTTGGCAGTGACTCACATTATATACCACATATTATCTAATTAGAGCATGGTGATAGTAACAGCAGGGTCCGTGGGTTCGATTCTCATATGGGCCATTCACTTAAGTGCTGGACTCCGTGATCCTTGTGGGTCCCTTCCAACCCACAATATTCTGTGACATTTGTGAAATCTGAACATTTTGCACACCCTCTCATTAAGATCTTGTTTTTGCACACATCTCCACCATTATCCAGATAGATGAAAAATTCATTTTTCTAGCCATCTTCACTTCTACAACACACAGGGGTTTTTGTTCCATTGTTTTAGTTCTTTTACTTCCTTTTTTAATTTAAATAATCTTTATCATTTCCCCATGCATCCAACGTACTCTTTGAGGATTCTCACCTCTGTCATTTCACTCTGTAAAACTCAACCCTGTTTCAGAAAATTAAACATTGTTTCTATATATATAGATATATATATCCTCAGTCTCTTAGTGGAAGTAATGGAGTTAGAAAGAAAATTAAAACATCAAAAATCTAGCAAACTAAGCTCAGCAAAGCGGCAGCCTATTTGCCTTCCTAAATCTGTTTTTTTTTTTTTTTTAATTTGCAGTCTGTAAAGTTGTTTGCAATCATTTTCAAACAAATAATGTATTAAAAACCCCCAGCTACCTAGATTGGAAGCGGAAAAAGCACCCCATGCTTCCTTCCCACTGCACAAACAAGAAACAAAATTTTTTCCGTGTTTTAGATTGTACTACCCCACAATAACAAAAAAACCAAGGTATAGAACCATTAAAAAAGAAACAGAGTAGTTTCATCTACAGAAATAATTAAATGAAATTTCAGCTGCAATCTTTTACACTCTAGTTGTACAAGGCAACTTCATACAGATCATGTATGAATACTCATACTACGAATGTTTAAGTTCATTCTAAATTATTTAAGCCTCAAGACATATCCTAGAATCGATGTCTGCAGATACTGACTAAATGAAGGTAAATAGGCCCCATTACACAAAATAATTGGATCTACAGAATGCTCTAACAGCACCTTCGTACTGAAGCTACCAACAAGTCTGCTCTTTTAATCGTCTACAACACTTTGCCAAATATGCAAAGTCAGTGTTCTAATTGAAAACAGATCCTACTTTTAATCCCAAATTCTTATGTTTAAAATAATGTAGACATTTTCCATGGAAAAAGAAAAATAGATAGTGGTCAACTACTGTGGCACTGACAGTCAATTGCTGGTAGTGTCTTCTAACCATGACACTCATATGAAGCAATCAGACCTCCACAATACAGGCAGTTCCCTTAGCTATAAAACATGCAATACTGTATTACCATGTTCTCCCGTAGATCTTCATTCTGCGTCATTTGAATTATTGTCTGGAAAAGTCGAGGATGGTACTGTATTAAGACTTCACAAGTCTCTCCATAACCACCCTAAAAAGCAATCATTAAAAAAGTATTTTAATTAAAAGAAACATTTTTTTTTTTTGCTTAATGAAGAAATTCTATTCTAAAATAAATTGAACTTCAATGATCAAAGTTAGGTATCACAAAACTTTTGTGAGAAGACAGAATCAAATTTTTTTCAATATATTGGCTCACATATATCCACTTCCTTTTCTCTGGTTTTTGAAACATCTTCCTACTTAGCAAGCCAAAGTTATAGTTGAACAACACTTCACCTAACAATGACCAAAGACTAAAAACAGTGCAAAATTTCACTTCTCTTTCCCTTGCTGAAGTGTCTACTTAACTACACCCAGAATCTAAACCTTCAGAATAAACATTTTCTAAAGATTCAAAACAAACATATCTGACTTGTTATAGGAAGAAATAGGATAAACCCATGAAAGGATTATTTAACTTTAAAATCAATACAGAATATGATTCCACTTGTGCCTTAGACTAACTTCACACCCTTCTGAGAAAAAACGTTTTCTGGAAAGAACAGAACTTGAATTTGTGGTTTATCTGCATCAATTCTTATGTAACACAGCTGCATTTTTAAGCAGACATCTAACACCTGAATACGTATCAACTTCTACACTGGAAAGGTGACCATATAATGTGTTAAATGCTACAACTTCAGGGACTCCTTCTCGTTCAATGACAGTTGACAACTTACCTCAGTGATAACAGATTCATTAAACAGATTAATGTAATTGTTTCTGGTACAAAGAAATCAAGTGTTAAAAAATAAAACCACCCAGAATCCAAAGAACTAAATAAAGTCAAATCTTCAAGATCAAGGTAATACCACATTGGCAAGAAGTATACGAATCTATAACTTCAGTCTTCTAAAAACATGTATCTACTCTGAAAAACAAACCTGTAAGCATAGAATAAAACCCTTGATGCAAAAGGAAAGAAAACATTTTGTTTTCTCCTTTCTTACTTGGCATCACAAACTTGTAAACTACATGATCTCAAACTGAGTAAGATCATCACTACAAAAGAGCAAACACCAGGTGTCACTACTCACACCTAAATAAAGTTAACAGAACTTTTATGTATAAAGTGGTGCCACGAGGATTGCAAAACTGCAGACTGAAGCAAAAATTGAAAACACTAATCACAAAAAGTAAGAAACAGTACCATTAAGTACATATTGGCATAGAATCACAGAATCATTTAGGTTGGAAAATACCCATAAGATCAAGTCTGGCCATCAACCTAGCACCACCAACATGTGCCAGTAAACCATGTCTTCAAGTGCCATATCCACACATTTTTTGAACCCTTTCAGGGATGGTGCCTCCACCACTTCCCTGTGCAGTTTTCTCCAATGCTTTACAACCCTTTCCTTGAAGAATTTTTCCTAATATCTAATCTAAATCTGCCCTGCCATTGTCTTACAGGTCTGCAGCTGCAGAAAGCCTCGAAACTAATTAGCCTTCATGAGCTTTTACGGTAATGGTAAGTCATTTTGCCAAAATGACAAATGCCAAAGGAAAAAAAAAAATCTGAGCTTCACAATCAAGTCAATTGTGAAGAAGAATAGCGATCGGGCACTTCTAAGTGACCAGAGCTGAGGACTTAATAGGATTTCTTATATCCAAAAAGAAACGCTGTAAGTAACCTAACTTAATCCACACATAGTCTAGGAAATAAATCTTCCAGCGTTAAACATCCCAAAAACGTCCCACTGGTACTGCAGACAGCACTCTAGCACATACACCCAACTACTTCAACTGCAAGTCTTAGGCACATAAGCAATCTTCAGAAATTATATAACTTGAGCCTGAAATAATCCAAAAATACAGGGGAGGGGAAAAAAAAAAAAAAATCAGAAAACTTCAGCTTTATCCTGACAAACTACTAACATGCACCAAGGTAGTATGATGTCTGCCAAGTCCAGTGATCTTTTTCAGCCTTCAGTTCAGTATTCTAGTCTGCTGATTACTAGCAGAGGTTCAAAAGCTTCCATTCATGTTATTTACACACTGACCTTCAACTGATTCTACAGAAAAACGTGCAAGTGTCCACAAATCAAGAAAAGACCCTTTAGCAGGCAGTACAAACAGTATTTGGTATCAAACAAGAAAGACAGAGTTTTGCAGTTGAAAATGTTGCGTTAGCTGAAAACACATTAGACTTTCGTTCCTTGTCCAGATATAGTCATACCTTTGAAAAGTAGTAGTCAGCATCATGTAAGTTTTGTTGGTTTTTATTAGTATTATCTCTTCAAGAGAATGAAAATCTATTAGTTGATATTAAAAAAAACTTCAATCCTTTCTGCATGCTTTTACCTCTTACTTGTTAACATTGAAGCACCTAAATAGTCTATTACCATTATGCCAAGGATTCCCAAACTTTCTAGCCCAATGGAGTTCTGTAAACGCTTTCTCATGAGGTCAATTCTTGCATTAGACTTATGCAAAGGGCACAAATTATGAACCTGCCTGTAGGATCAATTTAGTGACAGAAAAAATGGAGTCTACATTCGTCTTGCCAAAGGACAACCGTCTTTCAGAAGCCTTAAAAACCGAAATGGTAGCACTGATCAGGTGACACCGTAGTAAGTCACAGAAGTTCACTGAAAAAGAGTGTTGTTAACTTCATACCTGTACACAGAGATCCAGTGGAGTAACACCATTCTTGTCTGGTAAATATTTGGCTCCTCTCATCAAAAGAATTTGTGCAGTGTCCCTCTGACCATGGCTATTCAAAAGAAGAGAACACAGTTAATACAGCATTTATGTCCCATTATCAGTCATAAATCTGTCTTCACTGCACCTAACAAATAAAATCAGCATAAGCCAGAAGAACACAAATAGTTATGCAACTGAGCAGAACACAGGATGGAAAATAATGCCTCAGATTCATCTACTACCTGTCAAGACTACTGCAAAAGAACAGCACAAAATTACATAAGGACCATTTATCAAGCCAGCGTCACCCTCATCATTCAGAAATGATTCATCTTAGTCTAGCCTCATAAATATCTATGAACTGCATTTCCTGCAAAAAGAGAGCTCTTCCTCAATTCATACCCTAATTTACTTCACAGATAAAGTTCTCGTCACTGAGTGCTTTGCTCACTTCTATCAGATTTGGGGGAAAAATAATCTAATTGTGCTTTAACTATCAATAAAAAATCAGTAACATTTTTTTATTGATAATTTTTTTTTTTTTTTTGGGCACAAGAATTCAATATATCACTCTAATGACTCTGATTTCTTCAAACCAATACCTATAAATGTTTTGCCTGGCTTTTAAATGTGATGAGTTTTACTTTTGCATTCAAAGTCTATTTCACAATCTCACTCATCTATTTATAGATTGTATAGGACACTTAGTTTCCTTGAGTCGAGAATTTCACAAACAGCTATTCCACCATGCCACCACTGCCTACAAAACAATAAGACCAACCATTATTTATATCTCTCAACACTTCCCAAACCCTTTCCTCTGATGAAAATGAAAAATTGGGTAGCAAGGATCAGATGTTTACTTCATTAAAAACACACTGAAAGACTAGTTGACTGTTGCCTTCACCAGCATTCGGTGCATATACTGCCAAATGTAATACAGAAGCATCTAAGGGGTGAAATGAAAGACTAATACAAAAGACATAGCAATTAAGGTTACAGATGCAAGTTTTTTCAGTGAAGTTTTATATCTCAAGCTAGTTTGCAGTACAGAAAGGGCATGAGAAAAGTGACAATCAACAGCAGGGGGACAAGAGGTAGCTTCACTGATCTCTCAATAGCTCCCAGAAGAGTTACTATTCCTGTCCTTCCAGCCCAGGATACCAACAGGTTAACCTAAAGTACCAGACTTTCTCCCAGTGCAAACATGCATTTAGAGTCAGAAAGCAGCTAAGACTAATGGCCTACTTGCACCATCTTCCCTGTAATTCTCTACACTAAGTGCACCCAACATCTTGACAAAACAGGTGTTTCAGACTAAAAACTTTTGAGTACTGATAACCTTTCCCCAGCTATCACAAGCCACTACTATCACATTGCCACATCCTGCTCTCTCTGTCATCAGGGGCCTATAACCTTTCTTCAAGGTTCACTGTAGTAGCAGCATTGTACCCTGCCAGCTGCTCCAACTGTTAACTTCTAAAAGAACGTCACTGCTGCACTTTCAACACATTCCCTTCTTACAAGAAACCTTCAAGCTGAGGTAAGCTGCTTCCTTCTTTTAAAGCAGTTGCCAGCACCAGGCCCTAAACCAAGCACCAAGGATAGCAACTATTTATTTTCTCCTTCTTTTCAACTGCCAAGCACCAATATACACTATCTCCAGAGACCACAGCCCCTAGAACATAACTCTTGGCAGGTCAGCAGGTCAGTCCATTTTTCCTTTTGTTTTTATTAACATTTAATCTTAAGCGAACTATTTAACCTGTAACCAAAGCACGGGGATTATAAAAATTGTAAATGTTCAACCAAACAGCAGAAATGCTCTCATTAGAACAGAAGGTCCTTTATCATACGTGATTAGTTTTAAAATTAAACTAAACTGTGAATAAAACTGAACTGATCAAAGAAACAATATAATTTTAATTCAACATTGTAACTTTAAGGCATATATGCCCATTTTGTACACACTGTAATACTATAATGTACATTAAAGCACAGACAAACTTGCCTTATAAAGACTGTTTTTAGTGTGCTCAAAATAACCTACATTGGTACAACTCATTTTTCATAAAATAGTTCAGCAGTCATTGATTTATAACTCATGCTAGAACATGCACGTCTGTGTATCTAACATGTCTGTTAGAAAGAGGTATATAAGCCTGCAGTACTAAGATAAGTAGGTAAGACACCAAAGTACATTCAAATATGAGGAAAGCTTAAATACCAGTCAGCTTTTATGTTTTTTAAATTTTGTGCCTTCTAATCATTGTTATTGCAGAAGGGGAAAAAAATTATTTCACCTTTAGCACAGTATTCAAAAGTTAAGAATATACAACCTGCACGCAAAATAAAGCGGAGTTGCCCCAGAAACATTTGGCCTGTTTATATCTGCTCCGCTGTCCAGCAAACACTGCACCGTCTAGAAGAAAAGAAAATACCAGTATTAGCCAAAAAGCAATGGAAAAGTCTATCGGCTTGCAACTACTTAGTACCACGCATGTTAATTACGCTGAAGGATTTAATTTTCCATAATGAACCTCAAGATCAAAATTCCTAAACATTAAATGGAAAATCATGGCTATCAGGAGCTCATAAAGCTTCCTTTGAACTGCCTACTTTAATAACAATATGTTTTATTGAATGTCAGATAATATCAAAGATTCCTGGATCTACAAGCCATTTAAAAATAAAAATGACACTTTTTAAAGAAGGAAACCATACACAGCCTTATCACTAGCTGAAGTTTCAAACTCAAACTAGGCTAGAAGAAATATGTAAGGAAATTCTAAAATATGAAAACACTGAGCAGACTCTCAAACATCCTTTTGTTATAAGCCAGTCACATAAATTAGGTAAGTCTATAGATAACAGGTTCTCAGAATTTGGTCTTCCAAAATTGAGCACTAACAATGACAACAGAAAGGATCTGAGTAGAACAATTTTATTTTTTTTTTAAGTAAATAGTTCTGGAGACAACCTGTATAACTCTATATGGCTCTATATGGTAGTTCAAGTAAACCATCCAGAACTGTAGTCTGAATATAAATAGTCAGCCCTAATGCAAGGCCAGGTGTAAAAATTATTCACACATATCAATAACAGAAGGGTTCATTTGAACTTGTGTACTGCAGATGTTAAATATTTAACTGACCCAACTCTTTGTTCATTTTTCGCTCACAGTACATTACGATCATTTTAGATTTCAAAAGCACTGTAACAGCTGGCACAATTATAAATTAAACACATTCTGAAAAATAAGGAAGAACATTTTCAAACATTTCACATTACATGAAAACTATCAACAAGCCAATAACAGTAGTACAGAACAGCTGAACAGTATACAGTAAGTCACCTAAACTCCCATAAACACTGAGATCCATCACCTCCACAAGAATAAGTAAGTTGTTCCCATGGTAGTGTATGCAGTTGATACTAAGACAAACAACGGTATTCTTCACCCTTCTAACCATTATCACGTGCATTACTAGTCTGAAGTTTATTAAATAACCACAACTTTGAGGCATTACCAAGTTCTTAAAAAACCCATTGTGCTCATACAATTTAGAAACTTACTGTCTTGTGTCCATTTTGACAAGCTACATGAAGGGCTGTTTGTCCCATTGCATCTTCAACATCTACGTTACTGACATGTTGAACAAGATCATGAAGCAATTCTGTTCGTCCATTGACAGCCAACCAATGAATCTAAGTACAAAATGACGACATACATGTTTTCTTTAGCAATGATAGAAGTATTTCATAAATATGATTTTAAACCTGACTGTATTATTGTCAACACTTTCACAAGGAGAAGCTTTGAACAATACTATCATATGCTTAGATATTTTGATCATATCATTTGATCCTTGAGGGCACTGGACACGCAGCAGTTTTGTTTTACATGTAAGATGGTAAACGCTTAAAAAACTAGCATCTTCAAACTCTTCATTCCTTTTAAGAACATCATGATAATCAATAGCACTTACTGCAGTCAGGCCTTCATTATTACAAATGTTGACATCTGCACTGTACTCCAGAAGTTTGCTCATACATTTCTTCTGGCTATAAACAAAAGAATAAATTAAAACCCAGCCAGGGAAAATCACTTACAAAGACTAAATACCTTCTTAGAGCTCTGCTCACTCAAATTCATCACTGTGCGAAGTGTTGCAGCTAAGTTTCCAATTAGAAGGAGTACAGTACTAACTAAGCATGTCAAGAAGAGAAGTGGATCATCACGCCAGAGCTCCTACAGTGCAAGAGTAGCACACAACAGCACAGGACTAAAACGACAGTTGTTTTTGTGGAAAGTCCAGAAGTACTTAACCACTGCTTTAACAGCTTCAACTCTGCATGAACTACACTTTGAAGACAAGAAGCCAGAGTTTAGTTAAGAGAAGTCCTTGAAGCTCACCACCATCTGCACACTTCAGTTAACACGTTTACAGTACACCTCTAAATCATTATTTAATGAGACAGTCATTGTAACACTGTGCAAATCTGTGGCAAGTGCCATTACTGTCTTAATGAAAGTAGAGCAATGTTTTCCTAATACATGTTTTCTTCGGTCTTTTAATGTTCTTTAATGCTTTAAGTGCTTTACCCTTAAGAAGTTTTTGGGTTTTTTTGTTTTGTTTTGTTGTTGTGGGGTTTTTTTGTTTGTTTGTTTTTTGTTTTGTTTTGTTTTGGGGGTTTTGTTTGTTTGTTTTTTGTTTTGTTTTGTTTTGGGGGGTTTTTTGTTTGTTTTTGTGGTTTTTTTGTACTCTCACACCTTTCTTATATCTCATTTCCACATAACTGTCTCCTGTGTGTATTTCTGCATTTCATCAGGTACCACTTGGCTGCTTCTTTCTTCTTCTACAAATTGTCTTCCCACATACCTAGAAGCCACTAAACATGCTCCTCCTCATTTGAAGTACCAGCTGTGATACAATTCAGTTATTCTAACACACACACACGCTCTAAAAAGAAAGGCAACATTACAGATGCATGTTCTCACATACTACAATTCAAGAAAAGGATCTTAAAAAGGTACTTGCTTACTGGTTTAGGTTGAGGGCTTTTTTCACCCTCTCCTAGTATCATGCAAACCCACTTTATATTCCTTTCCTTGTAGTAAACTTTCTCTGGAGACACTATCTTAGAAAAATTAGAAGTCTCTGAACCCTACCAAGCCCTCCAAAATCTTTTCTTACTCAGCTAACTGGAAGGAGAACACATCCCTTCTTCGATATCTGTTGTAAGAATCATTATGCCCCTGCTTAACAGAAAACACTAAAATGTCTAGCCCTGAAATTGGTATTTCAGACATTGCCATTTATAAAAAAATATTTTCTGAATATTTAAAGTATGGATTTAAACCTCCTATTTTCTAAAGTGGAAACCAAAGTACTTTGTTTGAAGCATGCAAAAATACTACAGAACATACCAGCTTGAGTGCACTATGCACAAAATCTTTCAAAAGTTTTAAAAGCTTTTTTCTTACCCGTTCCTTGCTGCTAAATGGAGAGGAGTACATCCTGAAATGTCCTGATAGTTTGGATTTGCTCCTTTTTTTAATAATAGAACAAGGCATTCAACAGATCCACAGCTAAGAACAAAATAAGAAAGGGAAAAACTGTACCAAAGATATTTACAAACCAAATCTGTATTGACATAAACACAACAGCAATACCATGTACAGATAGATTACACTCAGTAGAAAATCTTTACAAAAAATTGTTTTACACCCTCATAGTTAAAGCTACACAAAGCTAAAGGAAAGTCACCTTAAATGGAGTGAGAACTGATTATAACTTGTTGTAATTAATAGATGCTAGTCTTCTATGTGATTTTAACGGCTTTAAAAAACAAGAGTGAATCTTTAAGACTGGTAACTCTTTAACTATAAACTGTTTAAAAAGTTTTGCTTACTATTTTCTCACATCCCTCATCTTTAATCAATTCATATTTTCCATTAAATAACAATTCCAGTATTTTGGGTTTTGTTACACTTCAGTGTCTGCAAGTTACATCTAAAAGTTTAAATATCTAAAACTTGTACAAATGTTTCTTTGCTATTAACATTGAACCTCTAACTCCCTTTTACTTTTCATAATATGTCAGCTCTTCAGGATAACCAAGGCCACCAAGAAGACAGAAACTCTGCATTATATGTTTATTTGGCTCCTGAATTCTACAAGAGCAAGAGCTGACTGAGAAGATAAGCATATTTTTGTATCCATCACAACCAGCTTATCCATTGTTACAAATCTTCCCAAAGTCGGAACTGCGACACAACAACACAAAGAAACCAAAGACTAGTTGTACAATACGTTGCAAAACCAGCAGCTTGATGACCGCTTTGTGACCCAACAACTAGTCAAGATAGAAGACAATCCAGAAATTAAGTGTAACACAATTTCTTGTGTTTTAGAATCAATAAATACAGTATATTTTCAAATACACTTCTAAGGTGGATGCTAAAAATGTGTTTGCATTTTTAAGTACTTCCTTAAGTAAATTTTATATAAGCAGTATGCAATTCTGAGATGAAATGTTTGGGAAACATATTTCTAAAACGGACTGCTTAGGAAGCTGGAATTTCCACCTTTATTGTGACCAAATACCAGCTATTTATATGCACTACTACTATTATTTCTTTTATTTTTGCCTCTTTTTTTTTAACAATTTAACTGTAAGAGTTTTCAGGATATTCAAAAGGGGACCCAAACATAGAGCATTCGTTCACTAGTTTAAAGTTTAGTTTCCTGAAAGGCCAAGCCAAAAACTATCTGGTTCATTTCTACTTTGGTTGTTAACCTGTTTCTTGGCAATACAGAGTTATCCCCACTGACGGGCTACATTAATAATAAATAACCTAGGTCAAGGTTATATAATTTGCACTTAAGCCCACTATCCAGGATACAAAAAATTATTAGAAGTGAGTACCCAGGTTATATTCCCTTCAGTTATGGTCACGTGAAGTACTTTGGAATAGTTGCTTCCCAATGAACATCCAAGTGCTTCCCACTGTTTGAAAATACTTCAAAAACAATCAGCATCTGCAGACAAGATTTCTCTAACTCTACAAAGGCAAGATGAACCCAGGTACACAGGATGTGCATCGTGGCTGTATTTCTTCTCAGACTTGAGACTTCACAGAAAGGCAAAAACGTATCTAGCAAGATTTCCTTCACTAGAATTTGGAAAGCCATTTGGTATCATACATAAAATCTGTCCTCTCAGTGAGGCACGCACATTGCTAGAAGAACAAACAAAATACAAAAAGGAAGTATGAAAAGAAAACGTTAACTGATACTAAAGTGTTTTCCAGCTTACATTGGTGCCTTAGATTTGTGGTAATATTTTCATTGTTAACTTCTGGACTGGACTCAAGTAAGTCTTACTTTGCTGCAATATGAAGCAAACTTCTCTTCACACGTCCAAAGGCATAATTCACATCAAATTTTGAATTTGATAGCAGCTCTGAGACAGACCTACAAACAAAAACATACTTTTACTTTAAAAAATAGTTCACAATATCCAAAAAGTTTATACTATAAGTTGTACACAAGTAGTCTATTTTTCACTTGATCACTATTTCTTTTCCCTTCAACTAATTTCTGACCAAGAGATCAAACAGTTTTCAAGCACTTGCTGATTAACAACACCTTTTCACTTCCTCCTTGTGTGTAAAAAAGAAGAACTGCGATAGTGGGCAACTGTTCCAAATGTAAACTAGTAAAAATTACGCAGACAATCAAATCACTTCTTTACAAATACAGAAAACACACATTTTAATAGCTTTGTTTGCAAAAAAATAAATTCCCATTTTCTACCTTTTCTCATCACAGACACACACTCCAACCAGGTATCCAGCAGTTTTCCTAAACATAGCTAAAGTACAGAGGGAAGATTGGCACGTGAAATCACAATAACGAAGTAGAAGGATACACGATATGCCAATAGGACAAAAAAATTGAAGGACCCTTCAACTTCCAGTAAAGGGCCAATCACATCATTTTAAACCCTCACATGCAATCTCAACAAATGCAGAGAACAAATGTTTATCTTGATTAGATAAACACTTCACTGTTTCAGTAAGAATTACTACCTGCTTCCCTGCAAAATTCATTGGAAGGTCGCACCACTTAGCCAGCACTATGTAGCCTCCAGTCCCAACTGCTTTGAGAACAACTGAATAAGAGAAACAGTTGCTCATCTGAGGGATCCCAGAAGTATCACTGTCCAACTCTTATTCCATGTCTTTCTGAGACATGTGATGACATTAAGAGCTTCTATGTCATTAATAAATACACACTCAGAGCTACGACACAGTTACAAAACAACACTTTTGTACTAATCCTAGGGCAAATTTCCCTATATACATAAAGAAAACATCCGGTTTGTGGCATAAAACAAAACAGTTTTCTTGGGCAAAAGTATGCTTGGATGCACACAGTCAGTGACTAACTTCAGATATAGAAGATAACTAGGCAATACACAAGCTACAACTTCAGCAAACACTCTGGGTTTTTCAGACCTTAAAAAAAAAAAAAGGTAAACTTAAAGAAGCTCTCACCTGTGCTGGTCAGCCATAACCATGGGCATCAGTGTATAGACAGCAGTTTCATTATCTGAGAAGAAATTAAATTACTCCATTACCATAAAGAAATCTTTTACAAAAAACCAAATGATCTAGCAACACATCTTTACCTTTTCAAGTGTCCACAGTTCAACAGATCATTCACACATCAAGTTTCGTTACAAAGGGGAAGTCATCATACTTAGATAAAAGAGACAACAGAATTTCAATACATGAAATTTCAGTGTGGCTTTTTTTCTTTTATGAAGTAAAAATTACAGGATTTTCAATGGAGCATCAATTTCTTTGAATTGACAACTCTGTTATTTAAATCAAAGGTTTTAAGAAATCTGCATTAACAAAAGAAAAAAAAACAAACAAAAAACACTATAACACTTAAATGGTTAATTTTAAAAATAAGGAAATTTCCTGTGTTGCAAGGTGACTTCCACAATCCTGATACTATGAGTTTGTAATAGTGATTTCTTTGAATAGAGTTACTTCATTCACTTTTGTCTCTATCCTTGCAATCCTGAAGGCAGTAAGTTTTACTTTCATTTTTCATCTCTAATCAGTTTCACATTTCATATTTGAAGGCACTGAAAAAAGGCCAGAGCACAAAGATTCACGTCAGTGGTGGGAACAGACTGACATTCAGCTGTACAGTCTCTGTCATTACTCCTGCTGCACATAGTCACTGCATGGGTGTGATGAGCCTGCTTGGTCACTTACAGACTTCCAGAAGTAAAATACTATCTGTAAAGAATTAATTTGACATAATTAAAAATGTTTTAATGTATCATAATCATAAATAATATTAATGTGTAATAGTTATTAATTTTATTATGTATAATTATTATATTTTTTGCCTTCAAGCAAACTACCCACTGCTGGGAGTACAATCTCCACAGACTGTTCACACAGATGCCAACTTACGACAGGAGGGGCTATGCTTTCTGAGAACCCAGGTATATGGATCCAGGATATAGAAATAGAGGACTGTTCTCATAAAACTTTTATTTTGAGGTTTTTCCTCATCACCTACATTAATCCAGCAATCGGAACAGGGAGCATTAAACAAGTATTGCATCTCGTGCCTTTTACAAACCACGCCTCTGTACATGCACTACTTCCACTAGATAGGTAAGGTGACATTTCCTGAATATTAAACACAGATTCTTCAGAGTTATCAAGTGGAATGAAATAAACTTATGATGCTGCAGCTGCGCTATTGACTATCATCATTCTACAATGCTCCAAGATTAGTGCTGCTATCTGCTGTTGGAAGCAGTCTGTCCATAGCTAAGAAAAGAAAGAAGCAATGCTAACCTATTATTACCTTTGAACACTGAACATAGGTAAGCCATATTCAAATTCAAATTACGTTCCATCTGTTATAAAAATTTAAAAATAAATTAAAAGAAGTCAATTTTGCTTACAGCAAACACGTGGTGCAAGAGACACAAACCTCTCAAAACACCAAATCACAATTAAAAGCTGTAGAGAGTCACTGTAACCGTTACCAAGTTCAAGACTTTGAACTCTCTACAGATTGTTCCATATGGCAGAGTTCTGTGAGCATCAGATAACTCCATCCCCACGACACACGACTAGAATTTGACTGGTGGGGGAAGAACAGGCTGGGAGGGAGAGAGAGAGTCCTGAAAATTAAACAGATGTCAGATAAAGATATCAATTGTGAAAAATATTTGATGACTTTTTAAAAATGTATCCATGATTAGCTCCCAGTACACACAAATTTAAAAAAAAGAAAAGAAAAATCTTCTTTGAGCTGTTTCACAGATCTCTTGGCAGAAATAGTTTCATTCCGAAATGAAATACAAAAACAGAACTTCAGAACGTCATCTAAATTTAAGCATGACATCCTTACATATATTTTCACAATCATGCCCTATTAAAAAAAAAAAAAAAAAAAAAAAAAAAAAACCAAAACTTAAAAATACCAGCACACTTAAATCAAGTGCTTAATACTTGATCCTAATTAAATTTAACTGTAATTCAGGTATAGTGATCTAGAAAAAGAAAATAGTTAAATATGACTGTACCTGGGCCATAAAAGGTGTTTATAGTACAGTTATAAAACTAAGCCATTTGCTATTCTATTAACAAAAATTATGCTGTGGAGTACATGCAGATTTTCCCAGAGTTTTTCCGTACAGAAATAATCAAAAGGGTGTGGGACTAAGGAGCTTTTGTGGCTATTTTTGGTGAATATTTTCCCTACTAATAAACAAACTCCTATTCACTTAAGCTACATGACAGCAAGTAAAGAAAAAGCATTATACACCTCCTGCACTTACAGAACTTATCTGTTATCTAACTTTCCTGTATTTCAAGTTTTGAATATCTAAAGACAAAAAAAAGGCACACAAAATGCAGTCAGAGCTTTGGGCTGCAATTGCTAGTTTTCAGGCACTGAGCCTTAACAGTAGAATCCAGAAATATGTGTTAAGCTCTCAAGTGTCCAGAAAACAACTGCTGAAGGACATTTCAGAAGAGTGATAAAAAAATTACACTATCTTCTATTTGCAAGGTCAGCTCAGGGTATTCACAGGCACTGGCCTCAGCTGTTAAGACTTACTTTAAACAAAAAAAAAAAAATCACTTCAAATTCATCATCTATAATCCTGCCCTGACAAGATCTCTTATTCTTTCATTTCATCTGACATATTGTCATGAATTTGGCAGAGATCACAACCTTAAAGAACTGTCAGCACCATCCACATAATACCCTAATGGCTACGGCACATGCAAAGGAAGTTCAATACCTAGATTTAGTGCCTTCTTCAGCATAAGGAAGTTCAAACATACATCTCCATTTCCTAAGAGACCACCATGACTCTTACTTTAAGGATGGAAGGGTAAATTATGTATCTTTTAAATTAAAGCTATTCAAATGTAGCAGAGTTTGGGGGCAAATCATAATACAAGAGTCCAGACACACACACAAAAAGCCACCTAACTACATACCATACTAGACTGGTGTGGAATATTCTAAGATGATCCTGTCAGTACATGCTTGGAGCAAAACACTGCAACCCAAACCTGCTTCTCAAGAAGAGTAGACCAGGGAAGACCTGCACAAGCCTAAGGAACACCAAGGTCAGGAAAGAAGATACAAAATGAACTAAGGCCGACCAAAAATTTGATGGCCATTGAACAGAGACCTTCTTGGAATGCAATTCGAAACTTCAGTATCTTAAGCCCATTTATGTCCTTATAGCAGTCCAACAGCAATTCATAGAGAATGCACAGAACTGACATTCCTTCTGCAGTACAAGACAACAGAAGTACTGGTATCAAAAGTCTCAGGGCTCGCACTTACACTGCCGCTACCATAGACATAATTATCTCTGAATTGTAAGATAACAATGTCCAAGACAGGAAGAAAACAGATTAAAATCAGAATCAATTTGCCAACACTAGTACTGGAGTAAATTTAAAGCAGCTCCAACTGACATAGACTGTACAAAGCATTAGTTGTATTACCATCTTCAATTAGTTAAACTGGTGCTTCTCCATTATTTCTGTAAGTCTGAGCTTAAGTTAAGAATATTACATCAGTTTTCACTGCTGCCATTCAAAGGTCTACAAGCAGCAGCAAAATCCATCTGCAGCTTGCCTGTCAATTTTGTGAAGTTTATGAGCAACTACACCGGCAAACACCAAAACTGTGACAGGTGACAATAAGTGAAGGGTGTAGCAGCTCAGTGCAGGAGGACACCAGGAAGTCTAAACAGAGAATGCACAGAGAGAACAGAATATTACGCCCTCTCCTCTACCGCCAGAGATGAAAGCCGGCAAACAGGCAGCCAAAGTCCCATCCATAAAACTAAACTCTGAAGAAAGTACAATGACAGGACATAACTTAAAAGAATGTGTCACGGAATTCTACATATCTGTCAGTCAGAAATTTTCCATATCCAAAAGTTTTCCAGAGTTAGCCCTCCCAAAAAACTCTCAAAAGCTGGGCCTGCCTCGAACACTAAACCACTTCCCATCAGAGCCTGAAGCTGTACTTTCAAACCATCCCGATACTGGGGACTAGCACCCCTGGTAAGTTGTCTAGAGCCAAAATTTAGGCTGTGACAGGTGACACCTACAACACCTTTCCAAACAAAATTCATCACTGTTAAAAAACAAAGATTTGTCATGGCTAGTCTGCCATCGGGGAAACACGTAACGAAGGATTTAAAAGCAGATGAAAAGGGTGGCGAGTACCCCCGAGCACCCGCTGGCCCGGGCCCGGAGGCGGCAGCAGCCGGCAGGGACCCTCTGCGCCCTGTGCACCGGTGGAGGGAAGGAAGGAAGGAAGGCAAGAGACGGGGAAGCCGCTGTTGTTATCACCACCACAAAAAAAACCAGCCTCTCAGAGGCGGCGGGAGGGAGCCCGTTCCCATTCTTCCCAGTGGCCTCAGCTCACCCCGGCCGGGCCGGGCGCGGAGGCCGCCGCGGAGCCGGGACGAACCGCCACGTCAGGGCCCCTCTCCTACCGTCCGGCAGCTCCACGGTGCGGGCGCGGCGCAGGGACCTCGTCAGCCGGTTGAGCTGCTCCATGGCTCTCTCCATCCTCGGAGCGCCCAACCCGGAGCCGCGGACACCCCCAGCCGTCGCCGCCTCCCCTCAGCCCATCGCGGCGGGGGCAGCGCCAGGTCCGCCCAGGCCGCCGCCACCACGGGCGGCTGCGCGCATGCGCGGGGGCGGGTCCGGGGGCGGGCCGTGCACCTCGTTGTGCCCGCTTTCCGGGAATGGGAAAGTGCCGGGGGCGTTGGAAAAACCCGGGGAAAACGGGTCTTTAAACATCTGCTTGTGACGGGTTTTGGAAAAAAAAAAAAATAAAAAAAGCCGCCCTTGCCGGGTGATCCCGCCCGTGCGGGCTCGTTTCCCAAACAGACAGGACGCACTGATGAGCTCTCGCAGCTTTGTAGCCGTATTCTTTCCCCTGCAGCACGAAGTCTTCAAGGAAGAGATCTCCTGACATTCAACAGCTCCCTTAATTGATGACTATATAAAAAATAAAGGAAAGAAAATCCAGTGGAGGCCAAAAAGCGATCCAGGTAGGGGTGATATGATCTCAGTGGTCAGTGTCGATGGTCACAAAGTTCAGTATCACTTCCAGAGGCTGCCTTAAACTCAAGATCCACCCAACTGTTTTGAGGAGTGCATAAATGGCTAGAGGTTTTTCTTTTTAGTAGACTATAGTACGCTTAATCATCTGAAAAAAATCTCACCCTGACCATATGAGCTTTCAGTATGTCCTGGGAAATTCCTACTTGAACGATGTGCTTTTCCAGTTGTATTGCTACTGTCCACGCCTATATTGACTGACACGGAGAATAAGCACCTCTGGATGGTAATTAATTTCATCTGGTTTAGAAATGGGTGTTGCACTAGGATGAAACACCTTCTGAGGTGTCTGTAAGACACCTGTAATAAGAGTAGGTCTCAAATGAAAAGCTCTTAAGTGAGTAAAATTAGCTGCAAGTAGTAAAATTAGCTACACACTAGTATCATCAATGCTTTCAAATTTTATTAATTTCCTTGGTGTCAAGGAAAAAACAGACATCTCAAGAAAAGATTACGATTCCCAACTCACCATTTACAGCTTTTAAGTCATTTGTTCACTGAATGCAGCCAGCAGAGTTCCCTTCATAAGATAAGGAAACCCTAGTATATCTGTCTGATGCACTTACATGTGTAAAAATGCCGTGTTCAACTGCCTACGAGTGATTGGTCAAACTTGTCTTTCGCAGTGAATAAAGTCAAGTCAATTATCAGTCCTGTGAAAGAAACACTGACTCATACAAAGACATTGGTGTGAGCATCCTCACGGGAGATAGCCTGTGTTTCTTTCCAGAAAAGATAATACCATCAATACAGTTAAAACTGTGGAGCTCATGGCATTTGTTTTGCTACGAGAAAAGTCTTCTTTAGAGATAAAAAACATTTTGTTTTCAGAATTGGGAGAAATACAGGTTGTTGTCAGAAATGGAATGCAGTACTAAGTAAAACTAAAAACATTCAGGTCTTTCCCTGTTTTTTCCTCTCTACATTCTTCACACAGGCATAGAAAATTATAAAACTTTATGCTAGTTAGCCTACAGTGTAGAAGAAAGAAAGAAATTGATATTGATTTTTCCACTTTTAAATCCCCAGAGAAATTTGTGGCATAAAGACTTCAGTAAACTTTGGATCTTGTTTTTTGTTGCATTTTGTCTATCATTAGATTGGTAGATATTCACAAAAAGTCTTCTCTGACCAGTGCTGAGCCCAAGAATCTAGTCCTAAATAGGACCTTTGGTCATCACTTGACACCAAAATGTAGGAACAAATTCAACATGTGGGAAAGTGCATTTCATCTATAGTCTGTTCATCTGTTCATCTGTTCATCTACAGTCTGTCTCCTTTTACCCCCCCCCAAAAAAAAAAATTGAGATTCTGTTGAAGTTCAGATTCAGTTTAACACGCCCTATTCAGTTACAGGAAAACTATGAGGACTCCTTTAAGAAAAGATCAAATCTCTGCAGGAAGGAAAAATATCATTAAATACTTACAAATAGGTAAAAGAGTATTTTTTTTTTTGTCTGCAAAGACTTCTAAGATCATCAAGTCCAACCATTAACCCAGCTCTGCTTAGTCTACCACTTAACTATGTCCCTAAGCACCACTACTACACATCTTTTAAATACCTCCAAGAATGGTGACTCAGCTGCATCCTTGGCCAACCTGTTCCAGTGATTGACAACCCTTCTGATGAAGAAATTTTTTGTAATATCCAGCCTAAACCTCTCCTGATTTAACTTGAGTCTGCTCGTGTCCTATCACTTGTTATTTGAGGGATGAGACCAACTCCTACCTCACTACAATCTCCTTTCAGGTAGTTGTAGAAAGCAGTAAGGTCACCACAAGTCTCCTTTTTTCCAGGCTAAGCAACCCCAGCTCCCTCAGCCATTCCTTGTAAGACTTGTGCTCCAGGCCCTTCACCAGCTTCAGTGCCCTTCTCTGGACACACTTCAGTACCTCAATGTCCTTCTTGTAGTGAGGGGCCCAAAACTAAACAAAGGATTCGAGGTGCAGCCTCAACAGTGCTGAGTACAGAGGGATGATCATTTCTCTCTAGTCCTGCTGGCCCCACTCTTTCTGACACAAGCCAAGATAGTGTGGTAGTCCATTGTTTATCAAGAAATGAACTAAAAATATGAAAAAAGTATGATATTTTTATGGGATACTCCAGACAGGCAGGCATGATCCAGTGTGCTTCCCCCTGCAATTCCATTTGCCTTGGTTCCCTTCCCTAGCAGTGAACTCAAAGCACAATTTGAGTTCTTACCGGAAGCAGCTCTGCCAACAAAGACTTTCTTCTCCACTGCATTGCAGTGCTAAGAGTCAGCACATCTTCAGAATATGGCTTGGAGCCATTTTTTCCGATAGCCATGTGCTCCTTGTGGGCTGAATTAGCTTCTTTTGGACATGCCAGCAGACTAATGCTGGAAACTGCCTATGTATTCTGTGCAGGGACTTGCCTGTGATGAAGATAACATTACATAAAAGAGGACCTTTGCAGAATTATAATAGAGATCATCTTAATTCACAGCTACCTTCTTCCTCCCCATGTTACCATCAAAGAACATAAGACATTCACAGAAAACAACTGCTTTCCCTCAGCTCTTGAGGGGATTAGTCTTCATAGAATCATAGAATGGTTTGGGTTTAAAGGGATCTAGCTCTACCCTCCACCATGGGCAGGGACACCTTCCACTAGACCAGGTTACTCAGAGCTCCATCCAGCCTGCTCTTGAACACCTCCAGGAATGGGGCTGGGCAATTTGTGCCAGTGCCTTACCACCCTCACAGTCAAGAACTTCTTCCTAATATCTAATCTAAACCTGCCCTCTTTCAGCTTTGGGCCATTCCATCTTGTCGTATCACTACATGCCCTGGTGAAAAGTCCCTCTCCAGCCTTCTTGCAAGTCCCCTTCTGATACTGGAAGGCCACAGAAGGTCTCCCTGGAGCCTTCTCTTCTCCAAGCTGAATAGCCCCAACTCTCTCAGCCTGTTTGCATTGGAGAGGTGTTCCAGCCCTGTGATCCATTTAATGATCCCATAAGTGATCCAGTCTTATTACTGGATACATGCTCTTAGGGACTGAGGAGATCAGATCAAGGCACTGCAGTCAGAAAACTGTGCATAATGCAGTGAAAACAACAATAAAGGATCTCTGTGTATCTCTGAGAATTCCACTGCTCATGAAGCTGCATGTCTGTCCTATACACTAATTCATAAAGCTGTATCTTAGTATTTCTAACCACGTAAAATGCTACCACAGCAAAACTTACAGTAAGGTTTTCATCATTGGATAGATAGGCTTTATACATGTATACATGAATCCTTGTTTTCCCAGATGCTTTTTGGATTCCAAAATCTATCTTTAACCTTGTTTTCAATAGTATTGATGGTAAGAAAATGTAGCACTAAGCTGTTTCGCTTCTGTGTGTTATTTGGACTGGAAATCAATTATTTAATTTGCATATCGATATTAAACAAATCAATGTACCCTCACTTTTCTGTCAGTGGGGTTTATAAGACAATAATAATAATAATAATATGGATTATCTCTACATTTATTTCTACTACCAAATGAAATGTGAACCTAGCTGATTTCAGATTTGAGTTCTGAATTGAGTCTTATTTTTTTGTGCTATAGATGCCAAAGCAATGCTAATAGAGACTGTAATAATAATAATAATAATAATAATAATAATAATAATAATAATAATAATAATAATAATAATAATAATAATAATAATAATAATAATAATAATAATAATAATAATAATAATAATAATAATAATAATAATAATAATAATAATAATAATAATAGTTCTTATTGTTACTACTACAATAAGGAATAATATTAACAAAACTCACAAAGTTCTATTATTTCTGTGCCTTGTCTTATTTTGGGGTAATATCCTATGTAAAAAGATGCTGTTTTTATTATCACTTATTGGGATTTCTTAAAACCATTTTATTATATTCTTTCAATGGACAAACTTAGTCCCCTAGATAACATTGAACACCATGTTCCAGAAAAGTACAAACTGTGTATACTTTGACTGGGTTTCTTTTCATTTTACTATAAAGAAATTTCATCAAAGAGGGAAAGACCCTGAAAGCACTGCTGTTGCTTTGATTCTGCCAACTGACAGGTAAGTAGTTGTGGGTTAGGACATTAGAGAAACTCCCCATCACTTTTTCTATTTTTATTTTATCTGTTTTGTTGAACTATTGTGACTTACATTTCTTCCCCGCTTTGCTATGTGAACTATACTAAAACCTGGTTTCTCTTTATGAGATTATGGCAGTGCTGCAAAAGAGGTACAGATCTTTGTTTCATATCTTTTGATTCTAAAAAGAATGTAACATAAGGTTTAAAATGTTATTGTCTATTTTTATGACCCATATGACATACACTGACTCAGCATTTCTAAACTAAAGGACCATCAATTGCAGTTTTGTGCAGCATCTATTTCTATTTTCTGTGGAGCAGTTAATGCTGCTTGACGCCTACCTACATTTCCTTAGAGCTGAGCTCATGAAATTTCTCAATAATAATGTGTCCAGGCTTGACGATGTATTTTTAAACTTTGTCTAATTCACTCATGCTCCTGGTCTGAAGCAGCTCTTGCCAGTTCCATTATATTTCTGCTATATTTGTGCTACATTTCTCTCATATTAATTTTTCAAAAGGAAGCTTTACTGTGTCTCAAAACAAATCCACAGGGCTCAAGGATTAGAGTGAAGATACTTTGGACTATTTTCATAATGTCATAGCCCCTAAGTTTGCATTGTCTTTACTGGAGCTTGAAAAGCTTACAGCCATGTCTCATATTTAAAAAACATCATCACTCTTCTTTTTGTAAAATCTATCTTCTACACAAAGCATTTTTAAGGAAAAAAATACCAAAGGGTGTGTAACACATAAACACAAGCCTTTGTTCCGCTAATCACTGTGCTTATCTCAGTATTAGTCTAGGTGGAGTCAGGGAAGAGCCAACTATTTAAACACGTGCTTGGCCGGTAAGAAGTCAATAATCATTGTGTCCTTGTCTGTCTAACGCTGGTGATGCCATTCTTGCAAGATTCTTCCTGACTGTCGTGTTTTCCCTACCACGTCTCTGGTTAGTTGTGTTTGCAACTTTGTGCTGTGCAGCAACAGTTCTCTACAGATGTTAGGGTTCTTTTTTCTCCAGATCATTATGGCAATTTCTTTATATTCTCTCATGTTTCTAAAACATGCAAATTTACAATTCTGCAACAGTAATCATGACTTAAGGTCCTGTAAGTCACCAACCCTACACTCATGCAGAGATCACAGTGAGGAAACCTGGAAGGTCAAAAATGCTGATATACTATGTTACATCCTGAACAACAATCTGAACATGGTGAATGAACAGTGGAACCAGTTATTTTGTTGCATTTGCTGCAAATTTAGAGTTTGTGATATACTGAGATTTTCATTCTCTCTCCCCATTTCAGGTCCTCTGTAAAAATTGCATTCAGGCTGACACTATTTGCTTTCATTCTAAAACTGATTCTCTTTTGAAAGACAAGCAAAATCTATTAATTTCGTTCTGAGCAACTAATTTCCATCTTGGAAGTGTATTAAAACTGGGCTATTTTTAGTTGCTGGGAGACAAGGAAGCATTCTGTCACTTGGAAAACTTCAAAGGAAAGCAATTTCCTTTCTTGTCTCAAGGAAATAAATAAGTGAATTAATTACACACATGAGAAAATATGGGATTGCTCTATCCTTACTTGATAAAATAACTGGAAATACTTTTTCTACTGTTTCTCTGCTACTTGCTGCTGATGCTACACAGGTGGACTCCCCTTGATATCCCAGACCTTGTGTAAAACATTGCTGCAGGAGTTTTGACACCTGTGAAAAGCTAATCAAGTAATAATAGAAGATTGGAAAGTTTCAGATAAATGTCCAAATTACTTTCCAGCTTTGTATCACCACATTGCCAGTTGCAAATTGCTATCTAAGAAAGAAAATTTTATTTCTAAATTCAGGAGAATGTGAATCCCTGAGATTAAAAAAAATGATGTGGCAATTGCTCTTTGGACTCTTTGGACTGGCAATAATAGTATTCTCTGAAACAGATCCTATTTTGCAGACATAGGAGGTGCATCTTTTACACTTGCAGCACATTAAAATACATTGTGAAACTTTGGGGAGGACAGCTGTGTGCCCAGTAACTGTCTTGATTAAATATATGCAAAAGGCGGGTGTCACTTCACACGTTCTGCTGGATGCTGTAACTTTTAACTCACAAAAGACAGAACATTATTAGAGAGATTTTCAAACTTAGACCCCCTTGTTACTCTAACCAGTGCCTTCAAGTTTGCTTAGTGTTCTAGGATAAGAACTAAAAGTTCTTACTAACAGTTTTAAAAATATTTAAGCTGATAAATATTAGCATGTAAACAGAGATACATTAAAGAGGGCAGTGATTGCAGTGGTAAAGTGCTTTTGTACTTTCAACACCATAAAGTTCCGGAGGAAAAGAGAAAAAAAGAAAGGATAATTAAATTTTTATGTCAGCATTAATTCTTTTCTCAGCTCCCTGTTAGGGTTACTGAATAATTTGCAGAATCAGGTAGCTAATACACCCTCAGTAACATAAAGAGGACGTACAGTAGTTGTTTAAGAAAAGGGAGAAGTTCAGTCTTTCCTAAGCAACTAGGGCAGAAGGCGGCATACAAAAAGCAACCACAAGATGTCAGTCTTAATGAATTACAGTAGATTATTCTGATTGGTTCCTTTCTGATAAGTAACGAGGTAGGGGAAAACTATTCATCATGTTGAAATATCTGCAGAGAAAGTAATCTAAGAATAATACTCCTAGTCATAAACATATTCAGAAATATGAACGATCACATCCAAATACAGCCCCCGTGAATATTTGTTTTTGCTGGAAAGAAAGCTGAAGATTTAACCCTTCTGCTAGAGACTCACAGGAATGACATAGGATGGATTTGTCACTCCACACTTGCTCTTTTTTCACACTATTTCTCTGAGCATCGTCTGTCAGAGCTGGAATATCAGACTACATGGACTTTGGGCTTTTTTTCTGTAAAGCTATTTTTATTTTCCTGATATTTTTGACCATGTTCTCCTGCTTGTAAGATAGTAAGAAAGTCCAATTTCCATTTCCAGTTCAGATTTGGAGACATCCAAGTGACAGATATTGATCATTGTTCCTGGAACACTTTGCAGTCCATTTCCTCATAGTTTACCATTTGAAACCTGACAAAGGAGTTGTGCTTTCCATTGCTTTTTTTTTTTTTTTTTTGAGGGATGCTCTATTTAACTGTAGCTACTCACACCAGCACTGTTTTTGTGTTTCTTACCAGTTTGCTCACCAGGTTTACCATTAGCTACTGCCATCAAGTCACAACCTCCCATTCTTCTTTCTGCTGGTTGTTCGTGCTGTGCTGCTTTGCTCTGCTCTGTTCTGCAGCAAATCCACTGACTGCTTCTGTTCCTCTGCTGAACCCTTTATTTCTGCAGTCCATACAGTCTTTCAGTTGTGCTTAAGAAGTTGAAGTGATACCCAGGATCTGCACAGAGACCTTGCGAAAATGGGCAATTTCACAGCAGGATCTTAGCCATGCTCTGAAAAAGAAACAGACAAAACACCAGAAGATGCTTGGATCCAGATTTGCTTTTGGTTCTTTTGCTGTGAGATGCAATGGCAAGCTGCAGCATTTGCTTCCTCAGCAATCACAGATAGGTTGCCCAAAACACAATTAAAACCCTTAGAAATCATCTCGTAGCTGAAATATCCCAAGGCACCACAACACTTACCAGGAAACTAAACCCTAAATCTTTGGTTCCTTCACCGGCTCGCTGCAGACAGGCCATCTTATGGGGTTCTCATACAGGCTGTCAGCCTCCCCTGCACCTCACACCTCCAGCCTTACAAACCACTTAACTGCAGCTGACTGACTCTTGGCATTCAGCTATTGAGTGTAAGCACTATTACTAAAGTTACTCTGTTAAAATTTAATTCACCTTCTGTGTCTTCAGGTTTCATAATGCACTGTTTGATGGTTGCCAGTCTCCCTTGGGGCATTTGCTTCTGCTCTCTGAAGAGAGCAGGCATACTAATACACAGATTAAAGGTGCTGTTGGGCTTGGTAAGAAGAGGACAGAGAGCAGAGAGACCACCCTGCAACTGCCTAATACTAATCCCTAAACGGGGACACAAAAAATGCACCCACACAGGGCAAGAAGGAGATGATGCACTCATGTGGAACCTCCAGTAGCCTGAATCTGCATCCCGTGGCTGAAAGTCACCTGCCACCTGGGACAATCGTGGCTGCAAATCTAAGTTATTTGTGTGCCTCGCTGAAAGATGACTCATGTTCTGCTGAGATATGTTCTGCGCTTTATAAAATGAATATGTTATGGTAGGACGTTTCAAAATATAGGAGGGAAAATGTTTGGGGATGTTAAAGCTTTTCCCTGATACATCATTTATTATAACAGTATCCTTTACTTACAATAATCCTTTGCAGATATTAAAAGTAAAAAGATAAAGGATGAAAATCTGTTTTTTCTTGTTTCTCTCAACTTCTATCTTATCATTTACCAGGAATCTGTCTGGGTTTTTTGAACATAATCAATTCATTCTGGTGTACTTTCTACTCTGGAAAGCAACTAGACATGTTGGCTACTACCACAGTCATAAGGGATATAGAATCATAGACTCAGGAGTTAAGGTACATTGTTTTAGTACTCATCAGTTATTTTATAATGAGTACCACTAGAGCAATGCAAAATGTCAGCAAGACAATGAAATACCAGAACTTATTTAAAAATATATCTGACATAGATACTTTCTGCAGAAAGTCCAATACTCCAACATTAAAAAAAAAAATTAAATTTTCAGACTAGTGAGTTAATTATATTTATATTTTTCAACATTCATAAGTGCAATCTATTAGAATTTGCCATTTAAAGAGCTTGTTCATGTCAAAAAATCAAGTAGTGTAGCACCCCAGCTCTTACACTAGAAGCTCCTGAAACACTTGGTTTCAGGGGTATCTTTACATTAGTCAATACAATCAGAGCTCGTTTCATTGAAGACAGCTGTTACAGAGTTACTGTATTGCATTAAAAGAGTGTTCTTTCCTTGCATGATGCTTCATCAGCTTCTTAAATGTTATTCACTTGCTCACCTCTTCTAAGTATGTGATTTTCTAGTTTTACTATTTTAAGACGAAGTTATAGATCAATGTTTCTTTCAACATCAGTTTTAACCATTGACAGTGACAATGATAGATGATGTATACTCTCCCCCATGGCAAGACACTAATTCACAATGCATTTCCTGCCCTGCATTCCTAAGATTACCCATCATATGCCTTATCTTCTCATTCTACCACTTTTATTTTAAAAACTTGCCCACCCATAACCACTACCCTCATCCTTCTACTCTGCATCAGCTTCCACTATCTCTTGGGTCCTTCCAAACACGCACTTAGAGGCAGAAAACAAACAACCCAAACCTGATGAGCTATGCAGTGTTACCAGCTTTCCTCCTTTGCACTAGCCTGTTTCCCAGAGGGCAGGATGTGGCTTAGCAGTGTGCCTGAAGAGCTAGCCAGGCAAATGGGGATGTTGTGTACTTTAAGATAAGGTTCATTTTTAACAGGCAAGACACTGGAAGGATAGGATTCTGTGTGTTATCCTGGTTTTAGCTTCCAAAAGAAACCATAAAAAAGCTGGTTTTCCAGATTTCTTTTTTGTGTGTGTTTTATATACTGCATGAAACCCATATTTGGATTTTGAAATTTTCAGACCTCTCAACATCTTTATCAGTCAAATTTTTTTCCCTGAATTTGGACACATGTCAGGGTTCCTGTGCAACAACGGACCTGGTGAGGGGCAAAACTGTAGCTCGGGAGTCTGTTTTACAGCATATACTGCTGGATGCTCCTCAGGTTTGTGGCCTCTCCTGTCCTCCCTGCTCCATGTAGCTGATTGGTTGGGTTTTCAGCTGCACCTGGCTTGTGGGATTCTGGAGCCAGTAAACACATGCAGGTTAATTTGGGGATACAACCTGTAGGTAGCTGTTTGTTTGGTACCATAGGCTGGGAACATGGGCCACGGGATAGTTGAACAAGCATCAGTTTTCAAGGTTGATCTGACGTATCTAGATTTGGGAGGAAAGGTCATTCCTGCTCTGTTACTCTTAAAATATCTGACAAACCTTGAGGACTAGAACACAAGTATATAATGATAATAAATGGTAACATTATTATTTTTTTTTATAGTATTTTTTCTTTCTTATAATAGCTATTATTTTTCAGAGAAGTTTGTTGTTGGGTTGTGCCTGTTGCCAAAAATTCAGCTCTATGAGTGAAAACAACTTTGTAAATGAAGAGTTAATCATCTAAAGCGTTTATGTGGTTGGGAAAAATAACTGCATAGAATACCCAGTCTTGTCACACTTGCTTATGTCACCATCTCAATAACTTCCTCAGAGCAAGGAGAAGGTGTGAATCCTGGGAATAAAGGAAGGGATGTGCAGAGCAAGAAGCAGAATTGTTTACATCACTCTGAGCTATTATTTTAGGCTCTTCCTCATTTTCCTTTCTGTGCTCTTTGGGTCCATCTAAGAGAAATCGGTGAGATGAATGGTCTGTTTCATACACTTTGGACAAGCCCTCCCTATTTACAGCTCAGCTTTTCTGAAGACAACATACGTATAAAAAGATTAACTCCTGGAAAATGAAGCCATGATAAAAACAGCTACTGTAAAGTGCCAGAAAATGCAGCCATAGCCAAAGAGTGGCACGCAGCCACAGACCATTTGGCAAAGTTTTCTCGTATGTTGGTTACAGAAGTGAGGAAAAGTGACACTCTCCAGTGAGCTGCTGCCTGTAATATCAATGGGGTGCCAGAGAAGGCACCTGACAGCACAGAGCAAGGGCATGGTACGCCCATGGTGGTAGGTGGCCCTGTGGGACAAACAGGCAGAGATGCACAGGAAACAGCAGCAGCAGAAGGCTACACGGAGATAAGTACTGCAGAGGAGTTTAATTTATTGCCTACCACTGTCTTCCAGGGACTGGAAGGAGTTTCCCATGAACAAAACACTACCAGCAAGCCCCATTCTCGGGCCACACATCCTGTCTGAATTGCAGGGCTACATGAAGCACCGGGACCATGCTCTGCGAAGCTCACCCAGAGGTATAAAGCAGAAACCTAGAGTTTTAAAACGTTCACGTTCATATGCAAGGAGGTTTAGGGCATGAGGTCAGGAGACTTCTGAGCTGTCACATAAAAATTGCTAAGGCAGCCTAGCACCCACAGACTGTGCTTGGCTTTTACTTCCCTTGGCAAGTTTCACAGCTGACACAATTTAAATTAGAGTGTGCTAGAATAAGAAACGCCAGATCTCACATTAACAATATACTGTATTATCTACACATAAAAATATAGAATATGACAGGCCTATGACAGACCACTGGGATGTTTCCAGTTCTTGCAATGACCTAGTTTCTGACTATTCATAAAAACAGACAATAGCTATTTTAATCAGAAACTTTAATTTTCATACTGGACCTAAATAATTAATCAAGGAACAACAATTATCATTTACACATATTAATCTACAAAGTTATATGCAGCCATATTTATATAAGAGAAATGTTATTTTTTTGTCCGTGTCCTTAAAAGCAATCTCCTTGATAAAACTGAAATGGATATTGAACAATATTTTTGGTCAGTTTTCCATTTATAGCAAGGGCATCAGATTCCTTGTGAATCCAGCCATAAAGGAATTAATATTGATCTATGTACTTACAAATTATGCCCTTACATAAATATTTACATAGAGCTTTGAAGAGGTCTCTATCCCCATGCAAGGCCAGATTTGTATATGAGTATGTATGTTAAAAATTCTTTAACATGTTATTAAGCAAATCTGATTTCTGATTATGCTAACACTGCAGAACTTGTGTCCTCTAAAGGTTTAATGTCTGTATCTAATCCTGATTATTCCTAATCTTAAATCAGAGAAAATCCTCTGCTCCCCTCTGCAACACCTGATCTTGATTCCTGGATTACCTTATAAATACTTAATTGCTTATTAACATGAATCATCTCCTTTTTCAAATATATATTTTACATAAATAGGACCTGGGTTTCACTTTCTCACTCCTAAGCATTGCTCTCTTATGCTATGATGTTTCCTAAATATTCTAGGTATACTGTAGAAGAAAAGAGATGGACTCATCTAATATCTGAACATTTTTCTTCACTCCAAATACAGAGCAAACACACATGGAGGCAACGTCAGAGATTTGAGAGGACTTGCACCCACTGAGCACGTACACCGCAGTGCCGATCTTACCGGCCCCTGAGCTTCTCTCTGTACAAGTAAATCCGTGCCTAGGACTGTTGCTGGGCAGTGGAACTGAAGTGTCTGTATTGCTAAATTGTTGAAGGAGTCCTTGGAAAAGTTTTGCACAGGCACACCTCTCCCAAGCAATTCCCAGTCATAGCTAAGGAACTGTCCAAGACCAGGAACCATTTCCAGCAGGGCATGCATATGGCCACCCTCATTTAGAAACAAGGGCCAATACTGGCTGTTGTGTCAGCCCCAAACTACTAGTTAGTTAATTAATTGACTAGTAAGCCCATCTTTTCATGGTTTAAATGTGAGTTCATTTTATTTTGAAGAGCTGATGATGGCTCAAAACAGATGTCCCATGCTAGGTATGGTAGAAGGAATGCCAAGCCTCCCACAAGGTATGGAGGCTCCAACATGGTATTCACATGGGAGAATGATCCTTTTTCCTGGGTAAATCAATGGAGAAGAAAGAACAAATGGAAAATGTCATTGTACTGAACCCTGTGGGCATTTCTGCCTCCTCATCCAGCTCAGAAAGAGCAAAAAAGTATATCAGGGATAGTCGAAGTTATGAAACTGCTCCCATCTGAGAAGATTTTAATACTCAGAGACAGAGCTGGGGGTGAGGAGGAAGGTATAATAGATCTCTGTAAAGTCAGGAATAGCACAGAAAAGGAGCACACCAAGTGATTATGGAGCATCAAGTGAAAATCCAGGCAGCATTCCGAATATGAACTAAAGGAAGGATCGTTTCAGACAGCACGTAGGAAATTAGAACTCATTGCCACAGGACACTGTGGTAGCCCAAAGTAAAGATGGGTTCAAAGAGCAGCTAGAGAAGTTCCTAGAAAAAAAAGTTAATCAAAGACTCTTAAACCCAAAGTCCTGGATATAACTCTGTCTCTAAAATGCCAGTGAACAAGATCAGGAGAATATCTAAGCATTACTATATGTTTTACATTAGTGAATAATGCTGATCATTGCTTGAGATTAGAATATTGGGGTTTACATTTAAATTTAAATTTTTAATGCAATTACAAATTATAGTGTAAATACTATTTACATATTTTTCCCATGACTCAAATATTTGCTCCTTAAACATGACTAATTAAAAATGTATGTGTCCAGTCTATAATATAATCATCCTAGTTAATTAATGTTCATTAACTAGAGCTTAAGCACTGATGAAAACTCAAATTGGCCTTATCAAAAAAAATCTTTGGTTTGAATCTTTGTCTTATATAAAGGAAGAATGATAGCACTTGATCAGATACTGGTCTGCCAGATATCCAAGATGTGCAATTGAATACATGCTACGGATAGAACAGAGTAAAGTTTCCATGCCTGTTGTTAAAGGGATATATTATCATTACTGTAGCTCAGAGCTGGATTAACTTTGGATATACCAAAATAGCTTCAGCATCTGTGCAAGGTGAGTTTTGACTCTAGAGATTAGTGTCTCACAGGAAGAAGAGATACTCTGACAAAGTCTCTACTCACAAACACATCTCAGGAATTAATGAAGTCAGGCCAACTAAGATCATGATTCACTTCAGTAACAACACTGAAAAATCTTGACATTATGTAGCTCTGGACATAATTTAGCTCTGCTAAATGAGGCTCTCAATAAGTGAATAACAGAAGAATGGGCATCAATATAGCAAGTTCTGGGTACATAGAGTCACACAAAGTTAATTTAATAGCTTGGCAGATCTTTAAGCTGAGCTGTGAGAAAAAAATTTGCCTTGTTTCTTTACATCTGTTCATCATTGGATTTTTTTCATATTTTTCCTTCCTTCCTTCAAACCCTGACAGAACATGTATGTTTCTGAGTGTGACAAGAAAAACACTACACTATGTTAAACTATACATGGCAAAGGAGTGGTTTTTAACTTAACCTCCTGAGAATTTGGCCAATGAGCTTGTGCAGATCTGTACTTTTTAAGTATTTTCCCCTCTGTAGGATGGAAGTTTAAAGTAATATTGCTGTCAGCACAATCGTAGACTTAGTTAAATGTCTACACCAGCTCTCAGTAGGCTAGGATTTATGGCCTCAACTTTCTTTTGAACAAATCCATGCAATTACTGAGCCCTCAGCCCAAAATACAATACCCTGGGATACTGTATCACAATGTGTATTAGTGGAAGATACCTCGGTGAAAAAAGTAAGCTTATTGAAGGGAAAAAGAGCATCTGAAATGTAGTCCTATGAAATTTTTCGTTCCAAATATGACACTAAACCTGTCCTGAGTAATGCTAGAATTTAGTCCTGCAGTTTCTTCCATCCTTAAGCTCATTTGCATATTAATACCTTAAAGAATCATATTAGAAAAATATGTATGTGCCAAGTTATGTGCCCAGTAGTGCTGAGAGCAACGCAGTTTACCATCAGTGAGGTGAAAATGCTGGCCAATTCAGAGATCAGGGGAAAACAGTGCAACTGGTATCACTGCCTGAGAGAAAAAGTAACACAGAGTTACAAGAGCGCACCAAGATGAGCACTGTCTTGCAAACATATGTAGATCTCCAAGCATATTGCCTTGACATCCTAAAGGCATTGAACTTTCAATTCCCTTGCATCTCCCTCCAGCACACGCTGTTTTCTCCTCCCTTCATGGTCCATGGTATGTAAATCAGTAGCCACTGATATGTACTTGTGTGCACGTTTGCCGGTGGTGAGCTCAACAGCACAACTGAATCATCTCAAACATGTGGGCAGGAACTATTCACTGTCTGTGAATAGTTCTTCACATCCTTTCTGTACCTCAAAGACCAAAGTAAGAAGCCTTCCAAGTGGTGTCTTGTGGATACATGAGTTGCTTGGAGGCAGATTGAGGTGAGACACAATTCATCTGAGGAAGACAACTCATCCTATACTTGGTGTATAGCTTACATGTTTTTCAACACTTTCCCATATAAGTCCAGCTAATTGACAGGTTTAAGTGCAGAGATAATAATACAAGTCAAATTTTTCTTTTTTTTTTCTTTTCTGGATGATTTTTTTTAACTTACTTTTTAGCCAGGTCCATTAATGAAAGTTTCACTGACCAAATGCAGTTGTAGTTTCTGGTGTAATGCAGGGATAGATGTAAGCAGAAAACTCGGGAGTTTTGCTGGTGTGAATTTGAAAGTGACCTTCCACACCAAATGAAAAAAAAATATCAGTAAATTTCACCAAATCTCCATCCTTCTCTTCTAAAGTTCAGAAAAATTTTGAGGAGGGGTTTCTGGTTTGTTTTTTATGAAGGAGAGCTGATGACCAATTTCAAGAGTATGCAAAAATCTGACGCTACAGAAAGGGCAAAAAAGCAATTTCACAGTTATAAAACAGATTACTGGTAACAAATTCCTTTTCTCTTGAAAATAACAATTTGGTAGTTGGGAAACCTATTTCCTGTATGGATAGGTGAAACAGTTATCAGGCAACAGCAGAACAAAAAAATTCTTTAACGCTCACTTTGAGGAAAAAAATAATTGAAGTTCACATTGATCAGTGTCATAAATGATCGAAAGTTGCCTTTAGAGAGAAGGGCTGGTGGCATTTTGTACTCCTAATCATCCTCTTCTCTGGAAGTTTGCTCTATCTCTTTCTTTGACTGAGAAAGTTTTGTCTCCAGACCTTCCTTTCTTCAGTCAGAACTCTGAATTGTCCAAAAGGAGTGCAGCTGTGGTGGTACTTCAAAGGTCAGGACATAATCTGCAATGTAGGTCACATTTGACACATGAGTTGGTTCAGAAGTCAGCAGAACAATGGTAGTCCATGAAAGTTTGCATCTTAGTGCTCTGTTGTCTTTCATACACAGGGTAAATGTGTATGTTCCACCTCTCATTTACTTCGTGCTCTGTTGTAGTTTTGTTTGAGGTTCAAAAAGGACAGAAAAGTTCATCTGCTGCTAGATCCCTCATGGTTAGGTAGAGTTTTTTGGACAAAAAATAATTAATTAGCAGCTTCTACGTAGTTTGCACATCACTTACATGGTTTTCAAAGAACAGACTTATCTGGTCCGTACCAGTGAAGTTGGTAGAAAGAGTGTCCAACTTCATTGAACACAAAATGTAAAAAGGAAATGGATAAAAGATTATTTAGTTTCTTCAAAGTATATTGAAAGAAGGCTCTTCACTTGCCTTGCTAAGTCCTGGGGTAGACATATTGAAAGGCAGAGAGAACAGCAGCATTGTTCAATGGAGTCTCTGGACAGAAGGGACAATGAGCTTTACACAAAATTTGGAGGATCTCAGAAGTGCCTTGTGGTGGGGGAGAAAGGGGTAATGAGAGAGCAGCTTCGTTTCCAAGATTTTGATTTGCTCCGAGTCTACTTTCTTCTGTGTCAACAGGGATTCAGCAGGAGCATTCATGCAGGAGAGAGCAGGTGACAGGACAGCCAGCTCTGGGAGGGGGCAGTGCTGTCATGTCCCTGACCACCATTCCATATACCCCACTCCTCACTGAACTCAATTTGTGGTGATGAAGTCATTTGTTAGTAAGATGTCAGTTCTTGTCTCCAGTCAGGCTCTACATTGCCTATTTGTTAAAATAATTAAAACAAAACCAAACCACCAAACTTTGTGATTCTTCCTGTGCTGTCCTTGCATTTATTAGGAGTTCTCAACTGCCAGGCTATTTCATTATCCTTTTTTGGATGGGTCCTTTATATTTATTCCATAATGCCTGCAGAAAATATGACAACAGTTAGATTACTGATATGCTGTAATCACTGTTAACTCACTGATTCCTGATACATTCCTATCACTCTTCATTCTTATTTTGAATTGGAAGTTTTTTACTGAAGATAATTTTCCCCCCTCTCTATTTGCATGAACCCTTATATAAATATATGCCAGGTAGGAAAAAAAGCAAGCAAGAAAAAGAATCCACCCCACATAATCTAATTCACCTATTCTCTGCCTGCTCTAGGTCCCTTTCAATCAACAAAAGTTGTAGAAGACTCGCATGGCTACAGTTCAGCTTTCACAAGCAGAGCCTGAAGGGTGAATCAGTGCAGTAGGATGCAGGTTCAGTTGAAAAGCTCTTCTATTTTTAACAGACTCTTTTTTTTCTGACCATAGAGATAATGAAGAGATAAAGCCTTATCTCCTCCTTTCCTTACTTTTGCTATTTGGCCCTTCGTAGTTGCTGACTGTCTATTTAAACAAAAGAAAAGAAAAAAAGGAGTCTTTTTTTCTTCAGACTTCCAGCTGTGTTAGCATATCTGTTTATTTACACGTTCCCAGGTCTGGTGAAGCACAATAGGATGGCTCTAAAGAGCTGAATGAGACTTGTCTCCCCTTATTAAGTGTCAGTTTATGGTTGAATGGCAGAGGAATTTATAAGCAAAGTTAGATACCCAGACCCAGGAAGGGTCATAATAAAGGGTAGGGAGTGTTCTATATATCTATATCTATCATCTATATTTAACTATAGCTATATCATCTATATCTATCTATATATTTATATATTAAGGAGTTAGAGAAAACTCCTTGTTGTAATTTGGTTTCTATTTAATTTTCCTCTGAGAGTTCCACTATTAACTGTTAAGTAGTATATACAGCATGTCACCAAGCTGAAGTGTGTGAACTCCTGTATTTGTCACTTATACTAAGAAAATGGCATCCTGAGGGAGACAGTTCTCTAGCCTTTCTGACTCTTCCTCAGATTGGCAGTTATTTTTTTTAGAAAGGCAGTGAGAGTTGTGGTTAACAAACTTTGTGAAAAATTCTTTTCTCTAAAATCTTTGATTAAGAGATGTTTTTATTCCTGTTCTGTAAAAGGGAAAATGAGGGAAACCTATTCCCATTAGGGAGAGAATTTTTAACAGGCAGAATAGATTCCCCAAATTTCATTGTACAATTTATTCTTAATTTCTGTATCCCTAGAGTGAGGTTAATATTTTTGTAAGTACCAAAAGCAACTCACTTTAGGAAGGATGCTAAGTGACAAGTAGCACTGCTACATAGTATAGCATGTACAATTAGGAGAACACTGATTTTATCCAATTATCATATTAGAGCAGTAGCCAACGAATAGAAAAGAACTTCTAACGCCATCAAAAAGTTGTTCAGTCATTCAAAGACTCTTGAAACACTCCAAATGAATGCTTATTTGTGATGAACTTAGGGCAGTGAATTTACTTACTTTTAGTAAGTAAACGCATATGTATCCATTATATTTCACCTAATTTATATCTTTGGAATACCTTCCCTTTGTAACATGGACATTTTTCTTAAAAACTGGTTGAATATTTACGCTAATTTCCTTGATGTAGGATATTTATTTCTTGCAATTACAGTGATGTTCACTCCTGTTCAATTAAGACATCTTGTGTTTGATACATTTGCGTTTAGTGCGTTGTAAACTTTACAATTCTTTTAAAATTTATATCATACTGTTGGGGGGGTTTACCTCAAATCAGATTCATAATCTGATCTATCTCTACATCTATATCCCTAGAGAGAAGCTCAAATAGCTACCATGTGATGACTTAGTAAATTAGTGGTGAGGAAGTTACAACAAAATACGTAAACATGTGTAGACATATTTTTTTTAACTGAAAGGTGATGAAAGCTGCAGAAACATGTGCTTATTTTATCAGGTCAGACCTGTGATTCTCTTTGACTTAATGCAAAGCTGAACACTTCCTTAAATGTAAAATTATACACATGATATGCTCAGATGTTTTCTCAGAGCAGCATTCAAGGATGATGTTTTATTTAGTCAGATCTCTATGATCTATAGTAAATCTTTAAAACTTCAGTTGTTATGGCTTTGCTAATGACCTAATTAACCTCTATATTTATATAATCAAGTTTAATCTACTTAACTTTTTAAGGTTTTACTTTATAGGAAAAGTAGTCTAATGAATAGGCTACTAAGCTAAAACTAAAGTGATAGCAGTTTGCTTTTTAGCTCAGGCATATAGCCGTCAGCAATAACAGGAAAATACATTTTTTTTTAGTCTATGTCGCCTATCTGTAAAATTAGAAGAATATTTCCCTTTCTTTCATGGCTGTCATAAGAAATAAAATTCATTAATGGCTATGAGGCATTCAGATATCAGGATGAGAAATATATGGATGCACACACAAAAGTGGCAGAAGATGGGTCTGAACACAGGAACTTACTCGTCTGCATGAACACCAAACCAATTAGTTCTTTTCTCAGCAATTTAAGGCACAGCTCACAAGTTAGAAAGAGGGGAGTACCATGTCCAGTTATGAGGTTGTACCTCATCACGATTTGAAATATAGAGAGTTTAATAATACAGACCTTGGCTTGGCTACCCAAAGTCAAATGGACAAGAGGCAGAGAAAGACAAGAAGCCTATTAGTCCTGAGATGCACTTTCTCTGTGCCAGTAGGACTTAGCAGATGAGTATACTTCCCAGTGATTAAAGCAGATTTGCATACCACAATATATGGTGCATCACTGTTTTATGTGAGCAGATTTGAGGAAGGAAACAGTTCCCACTCCATGATAATCATTTTTTTGAAAGCTCTCTGCTCTGCACTGTGCAGATGCACAGAAAACAAAGGACTTTCCAATTTTCCTTCATTTTTCAACTGAAAGATGAAGAACAAGATGCCCTACTGGCTGCCTCTACTCTCAAAAATGCGTTTGAGAGACCCACTTAAAACCATTGTCTGAATTCAGCAGGCAAATTATATCTTAGTTTATCAGCTCCTGCTTAGCACAACACACTTTAATTGCACTAACTCTATATCGTATTCCACTATAACAAACTCTGCTTGGACAGAATGGAGTTACCCAAGTACTTGGCCAGATGAGTTCTTACCCTAAGTTAAGAACCAAAGTTTTTCAGTTTTCTTAATTTTGTCCTGGCCTTACCTGAGCACTGAGCTTGCAAGCTGTTCCACCCAAGTGAGCCCACACAGCTACCTACAGCTCCACCTGAGCCGCAGATAGCTGCCCACACCAAACCCACAGTTTGGATTTATGTTTAATTTTCAGTTTTGAAAGATTTGTACTGTTTATGCTGGTTCTGCTTATGTTTGTGCCTAACTCCACTTTCCAGGTTGCAATTCACTTTTTGCTTATGCATTATTTCCAGAGCTAAAACCAGTCTGTAACAGAGCTTCCCTTGGCAAAATGCTCTCTTTCTGTATCAAGCTTCTTCCCTCCCAGCTGTGTGCTTATACTTTGGTTTTGTTTCTGTGAAAGTGCCTAGAGGCCCATGGAAGACAGGCACCATCTGAGTTAAGTAATAATCTCATTAAACTCTTTCATTGATGATTATATATTTCTGGTCTTGTAACATATGTTCTCCTGCTGTCCATCCTCCACAGGGCTCCTTTATTTAGTGTTTATTACACCCCATGTTTATTACAGAACAGTCTTGTTTCTAATACATTGCCTTGCTGGATATTTCCACCTTGATACATTTCCTTCTTTCCCTCTATTTTTTAAGATTTTCCTTTCCTTTCTCTTTAATGTTAAATTAATGTGTGAATATTTTCAGAGATAAAAAATTTCTTTCAATATCTTGTCTTTCACTTGGGTGAGCATTTTTTACTATAACTCCTGTGATATCTTTTACACAGCTTGCCTCACTTCACAGATCACAGAATCACAGAGTCACTGACAAAGGATCACCCAATCCTCCTCTGCTCAAAATTATGTCACCTACAGCAGCGTGTTCAGGGTTGGGTCCAGTCAAAGTTTGATGATCTTTAAGGACAGAGACTCCCAAATCTCTCTGGGCAACCTCTGTGAGCATTTGATTATCTTCAAAGTGTGTGTTCATGGAATTTCCAGTATTTCCACTTGTGCCCATTGCTTCCCGTGCTTTTGCTGAGCACCACTGAGAAGAGCGTGGCTCTATCTTGTCTCCTCCCCATCAGGTGTTTATTATACTCCTTGTTCAGATTCCCCCTGAGCCCTCTCTTCTTCAGGCTAAACAGTTCCAGCTCTCTCAGCCTCTTCTTATATGGCAGATCCTCTAATCCCTTAATCATCTATGTAGCCCATTGCTGAACTCACTTCAGCATGTCTCTCTTGTACTGGAAACCCCTGAACTGGATCCCTTACTCCAGAACCTCTTCCCAGTGCAGCTCAAGATACTGTTGCCCTTCTTTGTCACAAGGGCATATTGACTCATGTTCAGTTTGATGTCCACCAGGACTCTCATCTCATTCACTGCCAAGGTGCTTTCCAGCTAGGCAGCCCCCAGCATGGGCTGGTGCATGGAATTGTTCCTTCCCAGGTGCAGAACCTGTCACTTCTCTTTATGGAACTTGGAGTATGCCTCTCAGCCCATTGCTCCAGCCCATCCAGGTCCCACTGAATGACAGTGTAACTATCTGATCTATAAATCACTTCTCACGGTTTTGCACTTGAGCAAAGAAAATGCTTTTATAACACTTTCTTCTCTGAAATTAGTCTTTACAAAGCCTCTCATTTCTCTCAGACAGTTTTTAGTCTTTGTTCAGGCTCTTTCTGGGATTTGTCTCGTAGAAAGTATAGAGCAACCCAGGTCTCTCCCTGCAAAAACCTACGTCAAAGCTACCATGACTTTTAAGGAGAAAAGGGATAGATATTTGTGTGTTTGTTTTCTTTATATCACTCTCCTCTTTTAGAATTCATCTCAAGTTTACAACTCCCATCAATCCTGGGATACAATCCTAGAATGATCTGTTCTTCAAACAAGATTGTTTCAAGGTCTATATCTGCCTTCAAGGGTCTTTCATTGCCCAGGGGAGCTAACTGATGGAAGGAAACTCTCCTTTCAAAAGTAAACTGAATCTTTAAAAACATCCTGTACTTTCAAAGGAACCTGGGAGAGACCAAGATTTTGGAATAGCTATTGGCAGTGATTTTTAGGTTTTTATAGAAACAACTGATGTTTGAAGAGAAGCTGGAAGAGGCAATATCCTTAACTTCTATGTATGGCAGGTTCTGAAGCAGTGAAGGATATCATCATGTTTGAAAGGGTAAGAAGAGCACTGCAAGCTGCTAAACTAGGTCACGTATTTGAAACATGCAGTTAGACCAGGTGATTGTTACCTGGGAAAAGCATATGTTTCTAAAAAGTACTTGACAGATGTGACTATTTGCTCTGAAATTATAGTCCTGTATACCTATACAGTAAGTTAAGCATGTCCAGCAAAGGGTCACAAAGGTAATTAAGGGATTGCAGCACCTACCATATAGGGAGAGGCTGAGAGCTGGGATTGTTTAGCTTGGAGAAGGCCCTTCTCAGTGGTACTCAGTGACAGGACAAGAAGCAACAAGCACAGATTGAAATATAGCAAATTACATTCGGACATAAAAATTATCTTACTGTGAGGGTGGTTAAATGCTGACACAGATTGTCTGGTGAGTTTGTGGAGTTTTTGTTCTTGGAGGAATCAGAACCCGACTGGACATAGCCCTCAGCACCCTGCTGTGAGTGACCCTGCTTTGAGCAGAGGAGCTGAATTAGGCGATCTCTAGAGGTCACTTCCACACTCAACTATTCTGTAAACTTTTGGGGGGACTGTTTTGGTGAATGAGAACTGAAGAACAGTTTTAAGGTATCCTAAAGACCTCTTTAAGCTACTCAGCTGGACTGTCTTACTTCCCACGGAAACTAAGTGGCAGCTGCACCACGACAGAATGAAATAACAGATTTTTGACACTCTCACCCAAGTCTTTGTCTCATCATGCCATTGCCACAGCTTAGAGTCTGCTATGTCCACAGCAGCCTTCAACACAGAAAGGTAGGGACTAAATAGGACTTGACAGGTGGGGTTGTTTTTCCCCTCTTCCCACCCAGCTCACTCTCATTCACTTGCACAGTGAAACACAGATTATCTAGCAGAAAAAAACCCTAACTTCTCTGTAAAAAGTATCTAGCTAAAAAAAAATGTACTTCAGCCATGCCCATTCCCCAGGCCAGTTCCCAGTGAGGGAAGGCACCATTTGTCCCAGAACTGGCTTGAGGCAGAATACTTTTATCAGTGGCCCTTCCAGCTCACTGAATGGCTGAAATTTTGATGAATGAGAAGCCGTCCCTATGAAAAGAGACCAGACATGGGAAAAAAACAAACACCTACCTCTGAGACAGGCATCGTGTCATCTAAACTACATCCTCTTCCAAACTGTACTCTTGTTTGTGAAAAGAGATTCTCTAGGTCAGGACCAAGAGAGGTTGGTCTCTTGCAAGAACCCATCTACTTCCCATGTTGCAACTATTGTATAACTGATTCTTAATTTCAGAGGACTGTCAGTTTATAGTCTTTTATTGGTGCAACCTTGATTCTGCAAGGGAAAAAAACAAAGCAAGTACAAACCGTGTGTATATCAGCAAATATCTTCTGCTTTTTCCAAGAATGTCTTACCCACAACTTGCTTTGCATGTCATCACTGTTCAAGTCTCAAGAGAGTTCAGTTTTCATCTCTCTCATGACTGCTTTATCCCTTCACTTCTTTCCAAGCTTGTTTGTTAGCTTTTCCTCTTTCTTCTGAAGAAAGCAAGCTTGATAGGTTTTTGCTAATGATCATGCCCTCTACACTAACTAAAACACACGTATAATTAACGATGGAAGCAAAAGGTTAAGTAAACGAAAGGTCATGACAATTGAGGCTGATTTCATTAGACAGCATTGGTATGTTATTGTTCCCAATGCAGAAATCTAGGTTTAAAGGAAGATAATGCATTCATTAAACTGGGCCACAGGAAATGATCATCTGTTTCTGTTGGGTCACCTGCAACTATTACTTTAATTAGGGTCACAAGCAGCCACAGCTAACAAATAGCCTGAAAATTATATAAGAATGTGCTTTCATCAAAAGGATTCATGAACATTTTGATTCTCACACACTTGCTCATTGGGTAAAATTTCCCATTATGAATAATCAATCTTATGTGTAAGGGTGGAAAATTTTCTCCACTGATTTGTGTCACTTCCATTTTCATCTCTTGGAAATAAGAGAGGAATGGGACACCCGGATCTATGTGTTTTGCTAAAGTGAAGTAGAGCTAGGATTAGGAAGGGATACTTTCTCACATGAAAACTGAAGCGCAGTACTTGAAGAAACACACAAAAATGGCAGCTTTCATCTCCCTAGATTAAGGGTATGTTGCTGAAGTACAGATAAACTGCTTTTGGGAAAGGACAGTGTTTAAAGCTAGAAGTTACAGACTTGGCTACTTAATCATGCATTGATCTATATAAATTGCACTGGAGGTCCAGAATAATTTCTTTGATACTTCCATTGTCTGCAGTGGAGCTTTTCTACCAATGGATTTAGTTCTACATTTTAGTAGCCTATATTACTAAGCCTGATAACTTCGGTCTCAGTCAGGTTATGTCAATGTTCTCTTCCTGAGAGAGAAAAATTGCCAAACACCTAGATGTTTTTTATATCTTCACAGTTCATCACTGAGCTCTCCAAATGCTGAGTGTCAGCCCTGCCTCCCTTCCTCCCCCACGTCCACTTGTCTCTGTCATGGAGTCTTCTCTTCAGTGGCTTCATTAACCAGCCAAATATTTCTGCTAATCACACTACTTGGTCCTTCAGTGATTGTCAGATTTTTGACGCTCCAGTTTCTCTGCCCTCCTTTTCACTACCAGTATTTCTTCCTTGATTGCATCTTTGCCTCCATTGCCATTCTGTAGCTAACCAATTTGTTCCCTTTGAGTTTCAGACATGCCCTTGTTATTTATACTCCAGAATCCACTGGAAAAAGTTGCAAGGCCTTTCTGTTTCCACAGCAAACTAATTCTCCACTCCTTAGCTCAGCTTTTACTTTGGCCAAGGAGCACCTCTTTTTCTCCTTTCATTCTGTGTTTTTTATCTCTGTCTGTTATCTGTCACTCTTCTTTTTTGCATATCTACAAGATTAAATATGTAGAATTTGTGAAGATGTCCATTCCATGTTTCCTTTCCTACTCACATTTTAACTTGGACTCTCTCTTGCCTAGTTGTTTTCCACATTTGTTCTGATAGCAAGTACAATGGGACTTAAACTATACTGACTTTTATTTAGAAAACAACTCAAAATGTATTAAAATGCTAAGTTTCTATTGTCTTTATTTATTTATTTTAAACAGTATGGGAAATATGAAGGCAGACTCTCCTGTATGAAAGTCTCCATTTGAATCAGTGTCACTTTCAATCAGTTCACCTTTTAGCAATGGGGTTTACTTCTGCAATTAACCTATGAGTGAATTCTGATTGACTCAAACTGAAGTGGCAGAGGTAAGCCAGCAGTGAAACAAAATCTTTTGAGGCAATATTTTTGAGTATTTTAAGCCTTGCTTATCAATTAAGGTTTCATTCTTAAAATTCTTGATTAACAATAAAAGTGATGCTGAAAATGAATGCTGGGGAATTATTATTCTAGTTGCATATTATTCTAGTCCAGTGGAGTTGCAGAGAAGCTCCTTCTAAATCATGTTAACTTCTCTACTTGTTTTTTTTAATATTCAATAGAATAGGGAAGTGCTGACCTAAATGACTGTAATTAGTTCTTGTGATTCGAGTAATGGTAGATAAAGAAACAAATGTATAAACCAACTGTGGCTTTCCACCCACAGATGCATGAGGCAGGCACTTTCTCGCTCTACACCCCCATCTCCAAGTAATCATTTCCTTTCTTCACCACTGTACACTTTGAAAAATGTTCTGTAATTTTTTTCTACCAACTAACAATTCATTTTTTTGAGCCTGCAGTTCCCCAAGGAAACTAGTTCAAACTCCTTAAACCAAGCTGGTATAAGGAGCCAGACAGTTTCAGCTGATGAAACCTCATACACTGTAATGCAATAAAACCCACAGACAAGTCTCGGTCATAATAACATAAAATTTATTCCTAATGTTAAGCTAACATTTTCTTATGGTCGTTACTCCTAAAGGCTACACGTATTGATTTAAAATGCATTAAATGTTAATGGTTAACCAAGTAAATGTTGTTGAATTCCTTAAAAAGTATTTGAACATGACTATGGTCCTTTTGAAGTAATTGTGTAAGTATAAAGACCTTGTGCACTAATTCATTTTTACCATGAATCCCTCATCCTGCACCAGAGTCTGCTATTGCTTTTGATGAGCATTAGACGAAAAGCTCCATACTATTTTTCCTTTTTAAAAAGTGCCATAACCACCACTCTGTTAATTAATCTGTAGAGAAGCATGCTGAAATCTTTCTATTTGAACTGGACCAAACAAGAGTCAAAATCCTGGGATCAGAAATAGAACAAACATTTAAAAACTTGGCCACAAACTACCACTTCGGGTAATCAGCTGGACACAAGGAGACTTGAGCCCTTATTCCCTCCCTACTATCTTTTTTCTTTAATGGTGATATAATGTAAAATATAGAAACAATTCAGAGCAGCAAACAAACAATTATTCATCTAATTTTTAGAGCTGGTCCTTAAAAAAGGGGTCCTCAAAGTAGAGACCCCCTTGCTCCCCCCCCTTCTTCCCTTCCACTCCTCCCACCAACCTCATTGTGGGGTCAAGATCCAAAAGTGATGCCTATTCTGCTGAATAAAACAGTACAGGGCTCATTTTCTGTTACCCTGTCACTAACTAGCCTGGCACATCTCACAACCACAGAAGGGTCTAAACCAGTTATTCCTGCAACCAGGCCAATAGTAATCTGCACATTAGGGCTTGGCTGTTGCCCATGCTAGTTCCTCAACTGTAGCCCGACACCTATTGCTGCCTGGTTGGCACTAAACCACTTCATGGACTGTGCACAACCAGTGCTCTGGGATTTGCCCTGACCCTGTTCATTTTGCTAATTTAGATGTGGCCAGGAAGTCTCCATATCCCTGAACAAGCAAACCAGCAGTGACGACCTGGTCACAGGATTTTCTGTCCATGAAACAAAACATGATGGGGATCAGACAAATCAAGAACAATAGTCCTGTATACTCTGTTTTGGCAGGAGCAAAATATTTATCTTCTTCCTTGATGTAAAACCAATACCTATGAGACACATACATGGCATAGTCATTCCCATTAATAGGAAAGCCCAAGCCAACGTTCTTCTGGAATTGCATGTGTAGCCTTGGTCTAAAAAGCAGAAAGCAGGATCTGCATTGACTGGGAGGGGGTTCACAGTTTCTTCTATGGTTTGGTTTTCCTAATCAACCCATCACCAGCTAATGTCGTGGCAAGTTTTTGGACAGACACAGCTCAGTGTCTGCGCCAGTTTAAATAAGAAGCATAACAACTGTCAAATTAGTGTATCTGAGCCCCTAAACAAGGACAGGAATTATCAAGAACTTGAAAAGGCAAAATATCTACTGGTTTGAAATTAAGTGTAATCTTGTTAAGATGGTAAATATTGGTTTAGAAAAGGTGTGGAGAAGTTGAGGCTTGGTAGAGTGCTCTGAGTGTACCTGTAATAAAGGCTTGACTCAAATGGAATTGACTTTGCTGCAACTAAATAAATTTCTAAAAAGCCATTTGCGATAAAATAATTTTCTCTGATTACCACATTGAATGTTCATGTGCTTAGATACCTGTCTAGATTTGCAAATGGAACATTCCTGAGAATCTTACATTACAGCTTCATAAAATGCTGCATGATTTTCACAAGCCCACAAAATAAAGCGGAACAGCATATTTTGGCACGGCTTTTCCAAACAAACGCCTAAAAAAGTCACTTCCTTTCTTTGGCCCCACTGGCAAAAGCAAATAAAATAGGAGGAAAACACATGAAAAATAGGAAACTTCTATGTTACTTACGTTTTCATTGGTTCACTAAAACATTAGAACAATCCCAAAGGCAAAGAAGGAGCCTAATGGCTAAAAGGAGAAAAAAGAATGTTCTGCATACAGCCATTGCCAGCTAAGAAACAAGAGCACGATTTGGGCCATCAGGATGTATGAGCATTTCTGGGGGAAAGAAAACAAGATCCTCACCAGGGTCTTCCTATAGCACATTTCATATAAGTTTTCTTCCAGTATGCAGGGAACACTTAGCTTTACAACTACAGTAATTTCTTTTGATTGAGTTTTATAGTAGACTTGATTTTTTAAAAAAATAAAGAAAAAGGGGGTAAATGGGATTCATGGTAGTCATTTGTTATCACCAGGTTTGAGACCGTTGGGGTATATACCTGGTATACACCTTCCAAAGCGAAATGAGCAATTTTACTGCAGTCATACTATGTTACTGTCCCTGAGACCACTGGTGTAACATGAAGCCTTAGGAAAAGGTCCACTGTGAGTCCACAGTGCTGGGGACAGCAAGAGGAGGCTGCTGTACTGGGGAAGGGGAAACAAGAGCCATGGGTGATGGCAGAGCCTGTGGGACAGGAGCCTCCCTGACAGGGATGCAGAGCAGTTCTGTTGGTGGCAACCAAGGCCACACAAGAGTCCACATAGCAATACAATCCCATGGGGATGAGGCAGGTCTGAGGTCAAGCTTGTCACCTGTCAGGGTGCAGATCAACAGGCATGGCCATGGCTGCAGTGCAGCTGCGATGGAGCTTGAGCCACAACCGTGACAGCCTCAGCTTAAAACCAGCTCCTGGGTAAAGGAACAATAGGCTCTCACTGGGGTTTCTTCTAGCATTTTCTTCAAGGTATACCATCTCTATGCTGGCTCTTAGCCCAGGCAGCTGCACACCCAAGAGGGGGGATGCACACAGGACCTCCACACCAGCCGTGTATACTGTTTCCACTCTCAAGTTTTTCCCAAGTTTCCCACATTCATCTGCGACAGTTCCTTATCAAATCTATTTCAATACTCCTGAAATCCCCATTTTACAGACAAGCCTCTAAATATTTTTTTTCCTTCTCCACTGCATTCCCAGACCCTTTTACCTCTTTCTTCTTTTAGTGTATTCTGTTCGCTGACTAACTTCCCACGCTTCCCTCATGGTTTTCTAATCAGTCTCCCTGGCCCCTGCCCCTCAAAAGTAGTAGCAGAGATGCTGCTACTTCCTGCAGATATGTATGACAGCTCTTCCACCCAACAGTAACACTAGTCTTCATTAATTCATCTTCACATATTGTGGATTTCACTATGCTGGCAAATAGACATGCTGATATGAGGTGAAATGCTTTTGGCAGCGAGTCTCTGCCTTTGCTCCCCAGTTAGCTTTTTGCCCCTTGAACAGTCCTGATCTCAGAAGACTCTTCCTCTTAATCTATTTCTTTTCCTCATTCTGGTCTTGCATTTGTCTTTTTTCCATTTGACTCATAAAGTATCTTCCTTCATGTTTCCAGGGTGTTAGCAGTAGCATCACTAAAAGGATAAGAGAGAGAAATTCCTTGTTCTTAGTTCTCAAACAAGAACCATTTTGGGAAAAGGTACAGCTAAAAGCATCCATGGAAAGTTTTCCCTCAGATTATGTAGCCTGGACAAGGAGGAGGATATGAACTACTTATTCACTGTGGAAGACCTAGAGCACATCGGCTGGTTGGTGTTCAGTGTTGGAAGTGACTTGGGTTTTCTTTGGATCCAAGGCTTTTTAGATTTTAGCAGTTAGAAAAGTCATTCAAACTGTGCTTTGGCAAGGGGTTACAGCTCAGCCAGGTCTGGACAGAGTACTCACATAAAGAACAAAAGGCATTCTCCTGCCATTACACCAGATTTGAAATGCCTGCTCTAAATATTCAGACCGCTAGATCATTTTGAAAATAGTATCTAAACGTGGACTGAATACATATTTTTTAATCTTCTTGAAAATGACTGGGGAAAAATGTAAACAGGCTATAAGAGGAGACGTGAAAAATTTCATACCAAAGTGCTAGCTTGCCAAAGATACAAGCAACTGGAAGGCTGTCTTATAGTGGGAAACTTTTAAACAATTTTAGTAGTAGCTGACAAAACCACACCCACCTATAACAAACAGCAGTTCATAGAAGCATCGCAGAGAAACCTATACACAGTCTCCAGAAAGTGCCTACTCAGACCCTGATGAAGCTGGCATAAAGCAGGAATAATGAAGGGTCTGGCAACTGGCAAATGATCCCATCATGAAAGAAAACATAGCATAATCAAAGCAGAACACAAAGAGGATAAATGTGGAAGAACAGGAAACCTGAATGAACAGAAGACTGCGGGACAAAATGAGTAAATGTACTCTCTGCTCTAAGTAGAAGTGCAGGTGGAATAGGAGAAATTGCTCTCAATCTAACACATCTGGCTTTACACTGGTGGTTCAAAACCTGGGAATGTGCTGGAGAAGATGTTACCTGGAGCCTGAGAAATTCTCCCCCCAAGATAAATGTCTCAGCTCCTTCTTTTCAAATGTTTGCTGAATATTTCCCGCAGGTGGAGTCATCATTACAGAATGGAAAATAGTACTATTTATTATTTTTTTTTTACTAAAGTGAAAAATCTTTAGTAGACCTCACTAGAAAAATACTATATCCAATATTTTATGACATATTATTAAGAGCTATTCCAGAAATTATTTTTATAGTAGCACAACACAAATAGACTAAATGTTTTGTTTTGCTTTGAGAGAAGCTTATAGCATCAAAAATTAAAAGTGTGTTTTCAAGAACTAATTTTTTTTTGCAAAACATCTTCAGTGGTTTTAATTTTTCACCAGCGATGACAGGTCACTTTAACAGGTCACCTTAAGAAAAAAATCACATACTTCATTAAACTGCTTAGAACTGTTTAACCTGCATAGTAAAAACCAAATGTTTCCCCAAGTTCTCAGGGAAAACCCTATAAACAGACCAGTGGAAAAAAGCTGAGAAAATTAAAGTAATAGAAAAAAAATGTGCAGTGTTTTCACACAGCCTGTATGCAGTTCTGTTATTTATTGAAAGAGTTCAGTTCTGCTTATCTTCTGTATGTAACTCATTTCATATGAAGTTGCTATAAAATTAGGTTATATCATGTGCCAAGGGCACAAAAACAAAGCAGGTGGGGAAGTTTCTTTTTCTGCAAAAATAAATACCTCAGCAGAAATAGCAGGGACCAGGAAGGCACTCTTCCTCATCTATTAGAAATGAATAAAAATTAGGTGAGAAATCAAGTTCTGAACACGGTTTGGGTTTGTTCGTTTGTTTTTCAGAAAGGTCTCATGCAGTCTCAAACTACAGCTAGAGCTGTGTTAAGGTAATACAGTTATATTTTGGGCTGGATTTATATATAAACACAGAGTGTGCACTAAATTTTAGGTAATAAAGCATTAGGAGCTCTAGATAAATGTGGGTACTTCAATCTCATCTGTGAAACATGAATGAAATTGCTTTCTAGGACCATGCCTAGAGAAGTCTAAGTGGAACAGTGTCATTTAGTCATTGGAAGGCTCTCCCCTGAGCCTTGGAAATATGTCTCTGTCCAACACAAAGCCTTTCTGAGCTAAGTAAGGCACAGTATTTGAAAGCACGAGAGGCTCCATAGCTGCTTTAATCACAGGCTAAGATTACACAGCAAAATTCTGTGTAAAGCTGCAGTCTCAAACAAGAAATTAGACAGCTATGTACACTAGGTATTTTAGCATTGACTTGGCCCTTAGACTTACAGTGATGATAAATTCTTGAAAGTCTTACTGTATGTCAAAATTTAAATCCACAGAGGAAAGCCCAAGAATGGCAAGTTCAAGGCAAGCATAGTAATGCCTAATGATAGAAAATTGTATGTGAACTGGGCACACTAGAGTGTAGGAAATGAGCGCTTCCAAAGCCATCCTTACCATGTGATGCATTTTTGTCTTGTTCTCTTCAGAAAATGCAATTCCGTTTGCTATCCATCTCTTTGCTCTCAAAGAACTTTTGAACTTTTTTTACAATTTCAGCCAAATTCAACACAAAGGACCCAAATATACTAAGTATCATGAAAACCAGCAGTCAGGAAAATAAGCCTGCAAATCAGTGTCCCCACCAAATGGAAGATCATGTGACTTCACTGGTAACTCACTGCTTGACTTACCAGTTGGCTAATCCTCAGCACATGATCCTGGGTGAGGAACCACACTGCTGGAAACCACCTCCATTTTTTCTAGCGCATGTAGGAAGTGGTGACTACTGGAGCCTATGTAGTGTGGATAAGGAAAAAGGATGTGGAACACTGACCCATAAGTAGCCAACCTTTGTTAACCCTGCTATTTTTAGAACCATGACCTATATACACTTGGGAGAACTGTGTTCACAACCGTACGTAAACCACCATTGGGGTATTCTATGGGGAACTTAGAACGAGCTGGAAAAATGAAACTTTGGGATTAATATGCTGCGAAAGGAAACCAATCATGATGCAAGACAACCAGGAACCATCAAGCTCTGGACGAGCCAGTTTCCCAGCTAGAATCCTGCCTGTTTTGTGGACGTGGACTGCACATTGTGAGACCCACCACGAGCAGGTCATGCAAGATGGGCAACATCTTCCACACACGTGGATTGATGCCCCACCTGCCAGTGGCAGATTTGGGGTGAGCAGCGACACACCCGCAGCTACAGCTGGGGAGTCCAGTCCTCGGGGCGGTGGAGCCGGGTGCAATCACACGTGCCAAATGGCCTCCGCGATCCGCAGACACGGAGGTGCCTGGGGGAGAAGGTGGTTGGCTGGATATGATGAGCGGGGCGCCCGGGGCTGGCTCCCAAGGGAACAGGCCCTCGACCCCCGGGGGTGTCGGCCCGGTGGGGCGGTCGGGTGGGTCCCGGGG